>PVIA01003057.1:0-183032 GCA_004024845.1 Tonatia bakeri | reverse complement strand
AGGGCAGGGCAGGGCAGGGCAGGGCAAGGCAAGGCATAGATAGATAGATTCAAGATTAAATTTACAAAACTAAAGTGAAGTATCAAAACTGAAGGCTCTTCATCAAAACCATAACTCATCAAAATAATAAACATGGAACTATTCATTGCTGTAGCTCTATTTCAAATGTGAATCTTGGTAAATGGTAAGTAACTACATATATGCACAAGATAATAAAATAGTCATTCTTAGTTCTCTCTTTGAAAGAGAAGGGAAAAAGGGGGAGAGAATGTTTGAAAGGAAGGAAAAATGCTAGTGAAATAGTTGTCTCAGCAGCGTTGGGAGGCGACTGAGGCCCCACCTGCCACCCCTTGGCCTGCCCTCTAGCGCTCACGTGGCCAATCTACCCCAGTGGAACCAGTCCTCCGAATTAAAACTTACGCTCCTGTGCCCTAAGAGGTGGGAGGTAGCCTGGTGCAGAGGAGATGCACAGGCTAAGGCGAGAAAAACCTTGGTTCCCAGTCTGTCTTGCTCTTCCCTGGCTATGCGACTTCGGGAGAGCTAACTGAGTAAGAGTTAAGAGCAGTAATTTGCGAGGAATTGCCTGGACATTGTCTGGCACACAATGAGTGTGCACACACTCGTGACTCATTCATTACAAAGACCTTCACAGCTTTTCCCCTCCAAAAAGTATTAACTTCTAATATCTAACCAAAAGATGAGTCAATTAAAACCTGCCAAACACCATTCCCCATACTTTTTCTTACTCATGCTTTATTGTCATTGTTTTTGACAATGCAAGTACTTCCCATATTATTGCTTTCATAATGTTTTTCTTTAAATCAACATTGTTTTTATTGAAATAATTATTTTTACTGTAAAAAGGAAACAAGGGACAAAATAAAAAATACAATTTTCTAAAATAAGTATATAACTATTAGAATAATAAAAAATTGTTCACCCACATTACTGCCTTAAGTCATGAAGTGCCACACTTGGGAAATCTTATTTTAGCAGATATGGAGAGAAAAGCCTTAAAGGCATTAGAAAAAATATGTTTTAATTCCACAAATAGTGATGGAACAACTGAATATACACGTGTAAAAGATTGAATTTGAACTCCTACTTCATGTCACATGCAAAAATAAACTCAAAATAGATGACAGATCTAAATGTAAGAGTTAAACTATAAACTTATTAGAGAAAAATATAGGTGTAAATCTTCATGACAATGGACTAGGAAATGGTTCTTTAAATCACACACCAAAAGTACAAGCCACCAAAGAAAAAATAGGTACATTGGACCTCATCACAAGAAAAAAAAACTTTTGTGTAACAAAGGGTGCTATAACGTGAAAAGACAAACTTGAAAGTGAGAGAAAATATTCGAAAATCATATATCCGATAAAATTTTAGTGTCCAGAACATTAAATAACACAACTCAACAATACAAAGACAAATAACGCAATTAAAAATGGCAAAAAATCTGAATAGGCATTTTTCAAATAAGATACACAAATGGACAGTAAGCACATAAAAAGATTTCCCACACCATTAACCACTAAGGAAATATAAATCAAAACTACCATGAGATATCACTTCATATCCACTGTGAAGGGCATATACTTTTTTAAAAATTGTTTTAGAAGTTTGATGAGGATGTGGATGTCTGACCACTTTTATATATCACTGATGGGAATGCAAAATGCTGCAGGTCCTGTGGAAAATCAGGTCCTTCAAGCATTAAGCAGAGTTATCATTCGGCCCATCAATTCCACAATAAGGCAACTTCCCAAGATAAATAAAACATCTTGTTCACAAATTTCAACAGCATCATCATTCATAATAGCCAAGAAGTGGAAACAACCTAAATAACAATCAATTAGTAAGTGGATAAAATTCCGATTAACTAATGAATGGATACATGAAATGTGGTTTATTCACACCGTGAAATACTACTTAGCCTTAACAAAGGAATGAAATATTGATACAAGCTAAAATAATAATAAACCTTGAAAACATTATGCTAAGTGAAATAAGCCAGGGGAATAAAAGGCCACCTATTGTATGAGTTCATCTACATGAACTCTCCAGAAGAGGCAAAACTGTAGAGACAGAAAGTAGATTCAGGGTAGCCAGAAGCTGGAGAGAGGGGAGAATGGGGAGTGGATGGGTTAAGGTTTCTTTTTTGGGGGGGAATGAAAATATTCTGGAGTTAAATGATGGTGGTAATTGTAAAATTCTTTAAATATACTGGAAATCAGTAAATTGTATATTTTAAAATGGGAAATTTTTTATCTAATTTTTTATTTTGTTGTACTGATTTGATCTCTTATAGACATTCTTTTCCATGAACAAGCCTTATTCTCACTTTTTATAGCATTTTATAAGATTGTGCTGTTTGATTTTATTTTTTCATATAATTAAAATATAGTTTGTTAGTTCTTTTTTCTCTTTTTTTAATTTTATTTTAATTGTTGTTGCAGTACAATTTTTTATCTTTTACTCCCATCCCAACCCACCCACCCAGCCTTCCCCTCCTCCCTCCCATTTCCACTCACCTCTAGTTTTTATCCATGTGTCCTTTATACTTGTTTCTGTAAACCTTCCTTTTTTGCCCTGAGATTCCTTTGAAATTCCCTTTCCTCTCCCCTCTGAACTCTGTCAGCCTGTTTTCTTTTTCAGTGTCTCTGGTTATATTTTGCTTGTTTCTTTGTTTTATTGTTTAGGTTCCTGTTAAAGGCGAGATCATATGGTATTTGTCTTTCACTGCCTGGCTTATTTCGCTTAGCATAATGCTTTCCAGCTCCACCCATGCTGTCACAAAGGGTAAGAGCTACTTCTTTCTTTCCACTGCATAGAATTCCATTGTGTAAATGTGCCATAGTTTTTTTATCCACTCATTTACTGATGGGCATCTAGGTTGCTTCCAACACTTGGCTACTGTAAATTGTGCTGCTACAGGTACTTTTGGACCGCTTCACACCAGTCAGAATGGCCATCATAAACAAAGCAACAACAACAAGTGCTGGAGAGGTTGTGGAGGAAAGGGGACTCTGGTGCACGGTTGGTGGGACTGCAGACTGGTACAACCACTATGGAAAACAGTATGGAATTTTCTCAGAAAACTAAAAACAGATTTGCGTTTTGACCCAGCAATTCCACTGCTAGGATTATATCCTAAAATGGGAAATTTTATGGCATATAAATTATATCTCAGTATATACAAAAGGAATGCATAGTTTGGGAGTGGAGGGTGGAGACAGAGAGAATCTCGCAAAGGAAAATAGTCTGACCATTAGACTATGGCTTACTCATTCAGCATTTACTTGAGCACATACTATGTGCCAGGCATTTTAATAGTCACTGTAGATACTAAGGGGAGCAATTATCATGGAACTGTAGTGTTGTGGAGACTCTGAAATTTTTTAAAAGCAATGTTCACCGAGTAACAAAGATAATTTAAATAACATGATGAGAAAGTTCCAGAGGTAAACAATATCATCATATTAATTTTGCTTGAGGCCAGTAGATAAAAATCATGTTTAAACAAACAAATAAAAACATTAGTATAGTGGGAAGTTTAAAAAAATGTTTTTAAAAAATAGTTTTCATATGTTTAAAAATGTATCTTTGGTAAAATGTAAAATAAAATTTACATTTTATTTTAAATGTTCTTTATTTTTTTATCCTAACTCAAAGACATGCTTCTTGATTATAGATAGAGGGGAAGGGGAGGAGAGAAAGAGGAAGAAAACCATCTATGGGAGAGAGAAACATCGATCAGTTGCCTCTAACACATGCCCCGAGTGGGGACTGAACCCACAGCCAAGGTATGTGCTATGTGCCCTGACTGGGAATTGAGTCCAAAAGTTACACTAAGTAGATAAACTGCAGAAGGCCAGGGTGGAAATACATATTGTGTGTGCATATTGACACGTACGTCTTTTCCCTCAGATGTCAAGATGAATGTTTGCTTCTGGATTCCTCAAATTGACATTTTTCCTTTTCTTCTTAAAGGATGTTCCTTAGACAATGAAGATATGGACTATTTTATGTTCTGTTCCATGGCTACAGGAAACATTATTTTACGCTATCAGCACTTCCTTGTAGTCACACACATTTGATGAAAAAGAATGTTTTAGCTGCTTAGCAATTGGTCCTAATGATGGGAACTGAAGTTGCTACTTTCCTACAGTTAATAAAGGGTTACAAGGTTTCAAACATGTTTTAATGTACAAGAGTTTTAAAAGGATCATTCTTGTTCCCAAAGCCAGGTTCAAGGAAACTAAATTGCCACCATATCCTGAGGTAGCGTTCACCTACGTACAGATACATATTCAATATTAATCAACAGTGAAGGAGACCGCCAATGCTGCACCTGAGGAAAAGCCAAATGGTTCCATTATATTAGTAGTAAAACTAACAAGAACAGAAAAATAAAAACCAACTTAAACTGCCTGCATGGTTAACACAACATTCTTGTGGTCTTGAGGCCCCTAAAAAGCCAGAACAAAATTTTTATAAAAATCCATATCACATGGAAGTTACTGCCAGAATGGAAGATTGCTTTATTAATGCCACTAAATTTGTTTTTATTCCTCTTTTGAAATGCTTAGGTTTACCTATATCCATCAACTGGGATGGATATAATTATACTTTTTGTACTTGTAGTGTGGCAAAGCAAAAAGAAAATAGACTCCATCATTCTTTCCGGGACGGGCATGCAGTGGTACACTTTAAGAAGGAGAAAGAATGTTGAAGCAAGGCTTGTAGAGGCAGTAGAAACTTCAGGTCACTGTAGGCTGGAGGATCTGAAGTCCATGGTCAACCCTACCACTGGCTTTGTGAGAGAACTTAGGCTACCACCACGCTAGCCCTTTCTCATAGATAGAATAGATTAAGTATACATGCCTTTCAGAATTTACTATGAATATTTAATTAGATAAATTACATGAAACATGTCATAAAACAAAAAGAACACATCTATGCTAACTGGTCATAATAAATATGCAATGTAAATAAGGAAGACAGTCATGTTTCTGTTTTATCCTTCTTATGTGGAATTTAGGTTAGAGGAGGACAGGGACTTGTCTGGTTTGCTCATTGCTGGATCTGTAGCACCTGGAGCCATTCCTGGCAGAGTCGGAACTCAGTAAGTTTGTTGATAGAATGAATGAATATATAATATGTCTACTACTTTCAATTTTTTCTGTTCTAAAAAATATATATGTAATACAAAAGTATCATATATGTTTATTTCTGCTCCCTATACAGAATAAAACACAAATGTTGTTTAATTTACTCAATTACCTGAAGGCAATGAAAGAGCACATTTTCAGTACAGAAAGAAGAAATTCCACACCATGCATAACTGTGTTCTGACTGAACACACATTAGCTACACTGTTACAGCAATAGTAAAGGAAGAGAGTTTGAGATATTTCTAATGATCTCCTTTGATTTACGGATCAGAGTTGACTGTGGACCTCAGATCCACAGTAGGCAAGGGATGACAAAATTTAGTAGTATCTGGAATCTCTAAATCTACACCTCATCCCTCAAAAAAGTGCACTTTTTTTTTTTTGACAGCTTATTGGAACCACACAAGAGAAGTATCACCAGGGTCACTTCACTCTTTAAAAAGGCAGAGTGCCAGACCCAAATGCTTAGCTTGTGTCTGAATCTGCTCTTCAAACTAGGCATTGGCCGCACTACTTATTGGCCCTCTCTAAACATTGAAGAGTTGACCATTACCTTGAATTCCAGGGCAGTCTCACTGAGTCTTTTGTCTCTTAAATTCTCTCTAGGTTGTTATTTTTAGCTTCCCGGCACAGCTGGCACAGCTGGACGAACTAAATCAACCACCTGGAAGCTGACCTGGTCACCCCATATTGGTAGCCTGCGAAAATTTGGAGGACATACGTTGCAATCTAACTACCACTTTTGGGTCTTTTTCTAGACCTCACAGTAAAAACAAACATTTCCTAAAAGTAAAGCTACTCAGTGACCTTCAATGCAGTATCTTATTTTCTTACCTTCCTAATAAAAATAATAATAATTCTTACTTGTATAAGTAATTTTGCTTCAATATCTACCCAGAATCAAAAAAAAGTCCTATTTCTCTCAATCTTCTGCTCCCTAGAAAGCTTAATTATCTTGGTGTCCATTAATGTTTCTGAAAGAAACTTCTATCTCAAATGTATTACAGGAACTCTTCTCTTTATTCATGAATGCTATTTTAAGAGGCAATATTCACTCTTTTCTTATAGGATTTGGGGGTTATCTCTACATAAAGTAGTATGTTTCTTCAGCATGATCCTTCTAAAAGAAAAGAAAAGAAAACCTCATCACCTAAATTATTCTGTTATTTCAAAGGCTGACAGTTCAATCCTCTGCAGAGAGATGCAGGGTCAGGCTGCACAAGCAGAAGTAGCAGATTTCCACCCAGAGTCGTGTGGTGAGGACAGAGGGGAGAGGAGCAGCAAATCACCCCCAGCCTCTACAGGGACAGGCATGGCTGCTGATGCCCGCACCTGCGCTTTCGTCCAGGACACAAGAGCATCCAGTGGGGGAGAGTTCCATTTCATATTTGAAGCAAAAACAGATGAGGCAGAAATCAGGAGGTCTGAGAAATGAGAGCCCCAAGCCAGGAAGATGTAACAGTGACAAAACATTAGGGAAAGTGTGGAGGAAGGCCTCAGGTACCATCGTGAAAACGGAATTGGGAAAACAAAGAGCAGAGCATATTAGATGGTGATTTGCCAGATTATGACAATAAATATTTTCATACCTCTTCTCTTTGAAACGGAAATATATTTTGAAGGGATTGTTTAAAAGGCAGTAATTTCAAAAGTACACAGCTTCAAAAATAGATTTTTTAAGGTAATTTCAAAATGTTATTTTAAGCAGCTATCTGGTTTTATACTAAGTCATCATCCTGGATTTAAACTATTGATATCATATTAATCCAGACAACAAATATTCCTGTTATTTTATTAAGAAGCTTATCATTTAGCAACAAGGCAATCAGAGCAAAACCTTGGAATGTTAAAGTGAAAAGATTTACCAATTCAAATTAATTTGTCATATCTATCAATGTTTTTCTTTCTCATATACAATTGAAATTATTTCATGTTTTTAATACTTTTGTATAATTTGTTACCTTCTTTGATCTTCCCTTAGTTAAGAGTGTTGCTTTTTCTTTGACTTAAATGGCTTCCAATAGCTGGGGAGCCACTAAACGTCACAGACAGTGTCTGATTCTCTGTGCCCGGCAAGAATGTGGCTGCATTTTTAGGAAATGGCATTCCGAGTTTTGCTGAGTCCTGTTGAAATTTGCTGAGTTATTTCATTTGCAAACAAACGTTTTCATCTGCCTTGAAAGGCCTAATTGACAAAGTTGCAGCATGAGCTCAGTAAAAATAGGACAATTTTTGCAAAATGTCCTTTGTAGCTTTCCCTTTTTATTGCCAGGTGACAAAATTAGACGCTTACGTGGGGAAGTGGTTTAAATATGGTGCCAGCTGTGGCATTTGACCGCCTCAGGCAGTAAGAAATGTTTCCACTGATACCTCAGAGAGAGAAAATCATCACTCAGTCAAACCATAAAAACCACACAGAAACAACAATCAATCACTCTAAAAGAGCAAAGAAAACTGTCATATATCATAAATGTACACTGGCAGCTGTACATTAATAATAGGTACATATTTATAACTTAGATCTATAGAACATTATGTCCCCAAAGAATATGTATGTAATAGGTATACATATGAGAATAAGGGCTAACCAATAACAAACATTCTAATACAGAGGCATAAATAATTGTTAAGAAAAGAATGTAGGCTTTTATATTTTAAACACTTTTGTAAATGAGAATACTAAACTCAGAGGCATAGTTGGCGCTTAAATGCATTTAACTACAGCATGCTCTGTGTGAGTCTGCATTTTAATAAGATCATTGAAAATGGATGTTTTGCATATTGGCTCCAGTCCAAAATCTTTAAAATGTATGGTAATATTCGCTTTACTCTAGGTATTCAGGTACTGTTTCAACTTTTTAGGTGTTTGCCTCTGATTTTCTTCAGAAGACAAAGACTTCCGATTTCTGCAAAATTAGACTGCCTTAGAGTGAAACTTCCAATATTATCATTTTATAAATCATAATTCACTTCTCAAAAAATATTTTAAAACTTAAATGAAAGTACTACTATGCTCCATCTGTGCTTCCTTGATATCTAATTTCAGTGGCGCCCATCCCCCATTTTGTTTTTAGCATTGGCTAAAGCAACAGTTTACATCCTCAAGTTACTTTCTGTAATTTAAAAATGCTAAAAGTACAAATAAACAAAACTACTAAATGTGCATAATCTTGAGAAAGACAATCATACTGTGTAGCAAGAAGCCATTCTTAGAAGAGCAACATCGATAAGGAAGGGAAATACCTCTGTGCATGCACATGTGTGTATGTACACACTATAAATACACACACACACTATAAATACACACATACACACACATTTGTTCACATTAGGAATTTGTTAGCAGGTAACCCTTCCCCCTCTATTTATCACAAAACCCAGGTGTAGTTTTCTTTCTGTTCCTTATTAAATAAATGAGCATTAACAATAAAAAAGAACAGAACATTTTTTTCCAGCCAGAACTGCCCTTCCTCCCTATTTCTCAGAGGTATCTGGAAAGGCGCAACACCCATGCCTGTGCGCTCGAACATCAGAACGATCTTTTCTCATGATGATACTTTCTTTGTCAACCCTGATAAAAATCTCTCAAAAGCACATCTGTGGGCAGGTGTGTCCCCTTTGCTATTTTTATACAAAGCTGAAGAGGACAATGAGTTAAGGATGTAGAAGTATAAGACCATTTGATGTGACTTTTAGTAACCTAACATAGGTACTTCATGAGCAACTCTACATGAAGGGGTGATCATTCCTTATTTATGGGGGGAAGAAAGCAAACTAAGAATGTTTTTTCTTAAAGAAGAAATATTTTCTTGGTTATGATAAGGTCACAATAAATTTAATAATGAAAATAGTCCCACTAAATTTAGACACTACTCTTAAAAGAAAGTCATACTAAAATTAGTGCACATATCCAGAATTTTCAACCATTAGAAACAGATACTTCTTCTGAAGCCCAATGATGTAAAAGGCCTATACTCAGAAAATTATAAGACAATGAAGAAAGACATCATGAGACATTGAGGAAGATACAAATAAGTGGAAGCATATGCTGTGTTCTTTGATATGAATAATTAACATTAAACTGTCCATACTACCAAAAGCAATCTATAGAATCAATTCCTATTAAAATACTAATTCATATTTCAAAGATCTAGAACAAATATTCCATAAAGTTACATAGAACAAAAAATACCTCAAATGGCCTCAGCATTCTTGAAAAAGAACAAAGTTGGAGGTGTTACACTGTCTCATATCAAACTTAGTATAGTTTGATACTTATAGTACTTAATAGTACAACAGCCTGCAACTGGCATAAGAACAGACATACAGATCTATGAAACAGAACAGAGAGCCCAGAAGCCAACCTATGCCCTTATGGTCAATTAATATTTAATCAAGGAGGCAACAGCATACAATAGAGTAAAGACAGTGCCTTCAATAAATGGTGTTGGGAAAACTAGACAGGTGCATGTCAAAAAAAAATGGAACTAGACTACCGCCTTACACCATACAGACAACAGTGTGGTGATGGCCAGAGGGAAGGGGGGACAAGGGCTGGGTGGAGGTGGGCAAAGGTGGGGGGGGATTGGGGCACCTGTAATAGTGTCAATAATAAAAATAAATAAAACAAAATGTTTAAAAGTAAATAAAAAACTGTAAGTCACAAAACCACAAAAATCCTAGAAGAAAACATAAACAGTAAAATGTCAGACATCTCCTATAGCAATATTTTTGCTGACTTATCTCCTCAAGCAAGGGAAACAGAGGGGAAAAAACCAAATGGGACTACATCAAAGTAAAAAGTTTTTGCACAGCTAAGAAAACCATTATCAAAATGAAAAGGCAATGCACTGCATGGGAGAACATATTTTCCACTGATACATCTGATAAGGGATTAATTTCCAAACTATATCAAGAGCTTATACAACTCAACACCAAGAAGACAAATAATGCAATTAAAGAATGGGTAAAGGATCTGAATAGATGCTTCTCCAAAGAGGACATACAGATGGCCCTCAGACATATGAAAAGCTGCTCCTAGTCACTAATCATCAGAGAAATGCAAATTACAACCACAATGATAAATTGCCTCACTCTTGTTAGAATGGTCATCATCAGCACATCAACAAACAAGGATCGGTGAAGATGTGGAGAAAGGGAACCCTCATGCACTGTTGGTAAGAATGCAGGGTGGTGCAGCCACTGTGGAAAACAGTATGGAATATCCTCAAAAAATTAAAAATAGAACTATCTTTGACCCGGCATTCTCATTTCTGGGAATGTATCCAAAGAAACCTGAAACACTAATTTGAAAGATTATGTGCATCACTGTGTTCACTGCAGCATTATTTACAACACCCAAGATCTAAAAACAGCCCAAGTGTCCATCAGTAGATGAATGGATAAACAAACTGTGGCACATCTGCATAACAGAATACTATTCAGCCATAAAAAGGGGGGAAAGGGAAATTTTACCTTTTGTGACTGCATGGATGAACCTGGAGATTACTATGCTAAATGAAATAAGCCAGTCAGAGAAAGATGAATAACGTGATCTCAAATGAACAAAATAAACTGATGAACAAAACAGAACCACAGTTGGGGATAATGGAACAGACTGACAGCTGTCGAAGGGAAGAGAGATTAGGGCACTGGGTGAAAGAAGTTGAAAATATTAAGTAAAAAATATATTTATACAAGATCTGTCTGGAAAATGTCAGGCCACTGTTAATAAAATGAGAACAGTTTGCCCAACATTGATGTAACCTGGCAGCCAAGAAGAGTGGACTGGCATGCACATGTGTGAACAATGACGACTTCACTATACTTATCAGTGGGGGCAGTAAGTGCCTTTGACTGAGCGTGTGCACTGTGTGGTTGTCACATTCAAAATGAATGAGCAAGAAGAACAATGAATCTGCATCAAACTTTCTGTTAAACTTGAACATCCCTCTGCAGAAACTACTCAGATGATTCAGAAGGCTGCTGCTATGAGCAACTGGTGATTGGCAGTTTCATCACTGCACTCATGCATCATGTCTCACACAGAATTTTGGGGCAAAACATCAAATCACCCAGGTGACTCAGCCCCCCTGCAGCCCAGCTTTCCCTGGAACCAAAATCACCTTTCAAAGGGAAGAGATATCAGACCAATTATGAGATTCAGGAACATATGACAGGGCAGTTGATGGTGACTAGGAGAACTGTGTGAGGGGACTGCTTTGAAAGGGACTGGGGCACCTTTGTCCTATGTACAATGTTTCTTTTATCTTGTATCTTCTTTAATAAATGTCTGCACTTTTCATAGTCCATGGCTTGATACCTTCTGGAGAGACTATATACATATAAATACCATGTTTATATATATCATGTACATCATATTTATATATATGTCATATTAACACCAAGTTCTGCATCAAGAGGCTGGAAAATGCATATTGTCTTTGCTGCACTCTCCTCTCCTGCCAGACCTTTAGATGTTGGGCTGCCCCTGGCCTTGGTCACGGGCTCTGTTCTTTCTTCTTTTATTAACTGTGATTCCACTTGGTCCCATATTACTAATTAGTGCCTATCCATTGAAAACTCTTAGATATATAAATTCAACTCAAACTTCTTTCCTTCATCTCCATACAAAGCCTAATAACAACCTTGACATCTCTACAAGAGAACATTTGGTTTCTTTCTGCAAAACGGTTCTTTTCACCGATGTTCATTTTCTATTGTACTTCCATTTATTATTGAACGGCACCTCCTCCTGCTGTTCAAGTTACAAATGGGAGAGTTACCTTTTCCATCACATCCAGATCCAAGCTATCAGCAACACTCATTGGATTTACCTCCGAAACGTACTGCACATCATTCTTCTCTCCATCTCCATTACCATCCTCTTAGTCCTAATCACAACCATGTGATTATTGAGGACCTGCCAACTTCCAGGTCCTCAATAGCGGCCTCTTGCTCCACACATTTCATTTAAAATCTTTTTTCATACCGGCAAAAATGATCTTTTGAAAACAGAAATCAGACCACGTCACTCAAGTACTTACAATGTCCAATGGCTTTCCAGTGCTCTTTGAACAACAGTTCTTTCTATGGCTTCCAAGACACTTCTGACGTACCTCTCTAATTTCATTTCCTGCTACTTGTGCTGTTTCTTACTTATGCTTCAGCATAAACTGGTCTTCCTTTTACTTCTTGGATAGTCCAAGTGAGTTCCCACACTGAGTAGGTGAGTTTTCTCTATCAACTGCCCTGAAAAGATCTTGGAGATCATCACAGAATGGCTCCTCAGTCCTCAACTTGCCTGTCTTCTCCTCGAGAAGGCCTCCCACCTCTGCCCGATTAAGTGTTAAACCCAACACAACTAGCACTCACCACCACATGCCCATTTTACGTTTATACCTTAAGCAGTATCTGAAATGATCTTAGTTAGTTGCTGACAAGCTTAGTGTCTTCTTACCTTGACAAGACTGTAAGTTCATGAAAAGCTCAGGGACCTTTTCTGTCATGTTCAGAACTGTGTCCTGTATCATTTTAGGACATGCTCTGGCACATTGCAGGTATAAAAAACATACAGTTGAATGAGTGATCAAATAAAGAGGGATGTTTTGTATAAAGGCTATCCAAAGTACTAGCAATGGTAAGTTCTTCATACAGAGCATCTAGAACCAGGTAGAACTTTGTTCTTGTCATCTTATGCAGGTGCTATAGAACCCATGGAAACCTCGGAGAATTGACATTTCTGAATGGATACAAAATCTACATTGTTATGTTGTTTCCCTTGTACTTCCCAGTAATGACTCCACTGTTTCTCAGGAAGTGTTTTATTGATGGGAAGGAGAGTCGTACAGTTGTAAACTACTCCAAAGAAGTACAGTTTATTTGTGTTAATATTTAAGTGTGATTTATATTAATCAAAATGTGCTTGTATAAGAAGCTTGAGAAATCTGTTTCTTCCCCAGTATTCCCCATCTTAATAAATTGCACCACCATTCACTCAGCTGCTCAGGCTAGAAATGTGGAAAAATATTCCTGACCTCTCCCCGTTGACTCCACCACCACTCAATCCATCACAAAGTTCTGTTAACTCTACATTCAAATACAGTTAGAAAATAATCACTTTTATTAATATGTATTGCTACCATCATACCTTAGCCACTATTTCATTTACCTTGAACCATTGCAAAGTTCTGACTTTCATCTATATTCCTACCAAAGCTATTCCTCATATAGCAAGAACAGTGGTCCCTTCGACACGCTTAGTTAAGGTCAGTAACTCGTGCCTTTTTCCTGTTCAGGACTTGTGTCCACGTTGTTTTATCTGTCTGGAATGTCCCTCCCATGTATTTTCATTGGACTGCAGCTTTCTCATTCTTCAGGTGTTAAGTTATAGTTAGAGTGCCTGCTCTGGTGTCCTGCCTGGATTCCCCTTCAGAACTGAGATACTCCTCCCCACAGTGTTGTGCCAGTGACTGAGGGCGCTAAGACAATGCGTAGGCATTATCCTCTTTTGAGAATCACTTTTGCCCAAGACCATGCTCTCTTGATGGATAGCCCATTCCCAATCCCTGGTATGAGGTGTGTGCTGGTGGAGTGGGGGAAACAGAGGGGGAAAATGCTGTATAAATGCCAAACCAGGCCCTCTTGCTTCAAGGCAGAGACATCTCTGGAGAACCATCTCAATACCAGAGCTGTCTGTAGGACTGGCTAAGCCTCTGCAGCAGCTGCATTACATAGTTCCGCTTCTGCCCAATCCTGTTTTCTTCATTGCATATCCTCCAAAATACTTCCCAGTCAACCTCCAGATTTCCGATCTCAAAGCCTGTTTCCAGGAAATTCAATCTATGACAATGCCTGTTCAGAAAGTTCTTTCTAACACTTGTGAGCAAAGGAGAACACCCAGCGCTCCCACTACCTCCACAAACACTGTTATTTTCTCTCATACCATCCTGTTCTTTTCCTTCCTAAAGCCTAATCTCAATTAGCAACTCTGCACACCTAAGTCCCACAAGGACATGAAACTCCTCTATTACAGGACTTGGTATGTGTGGTTATTAAACTTCAAAGCTGCACCCTTTTCCCACTGTAAATATGAAATCATTGATACAACACCCTGTGTTGAACTGGTCTCCAGTCTCCAGATTTCATACAGACGCCATGGAATGGTCACTGCTATTGAGCAAAGGGTCATTATACTGTAACAATTTGAACCCAGGTAGAATGTTTCGAAGTTGAGCTTCACCATTCCAAAGTAATCAGCTTAATAAAGACATTTTCTTCCTGTTTTCATAAGTTAAGCAAATGTTTAAGTAATTAAAGACAATGTCACATATGAGATTGTCCTCTAAATAAGAAGTAGAATTTTTTAAAAAATACAATTTCTTAAAAATTCCAGCTGCCAAAACATAGGTGAATTTTGCCTCTTACACTTCAGAATACAGTCATAGGGCAAAGGTAAAATAGTTCCATTGCAGAAGGAAATAAAACCACGAAGAATCATCCACTCACTAGAGAATTCTGGTAAAAATGCTTAGTGTATGCTCTTTCAGGCACAAAGGTAATATTCTTGCTGAGCAAAGTTATTTTATTCCTGACCTTGATCTGAGCCTTAAATCTAGCCCAAAGCTACCGATGAATCACATCTCAAAGTTTTCCAAGGTAATTATTATGAAAAGTTCAATTTAGAAGTCATCTTAAAGAACAACATCATGTTAGGATAATAACTTGATTTTTCCCTTCCCTAGAGAATTTCACAGAGAACGGTCATTGGGTCCATGTTTTCTAATTATTATATAATCATTAGAACTGTGAATAGCATCTTCTATTCAAGCATCTCAAAGGCCTTATCCTCATTAAATATAATGATGGAAAGTTTTAGTCCTTGACCCTAAACTTGAAATATGCTTCCGATATTTGTAAGTGAATACATGTTTAAGTATGTGTTTGTATAAGAGGGTTTCTTTAAAACCAATACAGTTCAAAGAATCCTAGACAAATTAGCACTTTCAATTTGGAAATATCCCCCAGTAGGTGAGAAAAATAACCATTCAAAATTAGTTTTCACAAAATTCTGCTAATCATTTGCTCATGAAAAAAAAAATTAGAACTTAATAACATTGAAAAAAGATATAAACAGAGGTAAATGAAACTCTGGAGTAATCATTTCATTAACACTATATTCATTTCTAATATTTTACTGCTGGAAATGTATATTAATAAAATATTCATAATGTTTATATACATACAAAATACAAAGCAGAATACAGTACACCCCTTCCCCATAACATACCATACACCGATGGATCAAAATGCTACATCATTGGAGTCTAGAAACACGTACATTCCTTCCAGTGCTTTTAGGTCCAGTGATTTGTGCCTTTTATGGATCATAACATGTACCTCGTATATGATGAGGCCTGTCCAGAAAGCATGCAGCCACATACTATGAAAAACAGGCATTTACTGAAGAAGATACAAGACACAGGAAACATTGTACACAGGGCAATAACACCTCAGTCCCCTTCAGAATAGGCACCTTGGGATCTCACACAGTTCTCCCAATTGTCATCAGCTGCCCCATTGTTTTCCTGAATCTCACTGACAGTCTGAAATCTCTTCCCTTTCAAAGGCGATTTGAGTTTTGGGAAGAGCCAGAAGTCACAGGGCACCAAATCAGATGTTTCACTAAAAATCTCTGCACAAGATTTTTGCATCACCTGATGCATGAGTGGGTACATTGTTGTGATGAAGCTGCCAATCACCAGTTGCCCACAGCTGCAACCTTTTGAATCATCCAAATAGTTTCTGTGGGGGAATGTTCAAGCTTAATGCAAAATTCAATAGAGATTCATTGCTGTACTCACTCAGTCATTTCGAATGTGACAGCCACACAGTACACATGCTGATTCGAAGGTATCTACTGCCCCCACTGACTAGTCTGGTGAAGTCATCATTGTTCACGCATGCATGTTCCAGTCCACTTGCCTTAGCTGCCAGATTTCACTGATGTTGTGCAAACTGTTCTCATTATATCAACAATGGCTGGACTTTTCCCGGACAAACCTTGTATATGGATAAATAAAACTGGAAGAATATATGCTAAAATGTTAACAGTGATTTACTACAAACTTAAACTTACTACTATATCTCTGACAAGTTTAGATTTTATATATTAAAGGAACTTTCCTTTTGCAAGCAGGAAAAATAATAAAGGAAACTTTTCTTTCTTGAAATGGATAATTGGAACTATTCAGAGTATCTCTGGGTAAGCGATCTGGGGAAATGTATCTGTTAGTATTTGTTGTAAAGTAAAAATTTCTTTTCAGCTTTTTTCATAGAGTATGTGTGTGATTCTGTAGTGTCTGAGTTAAAGTTTTATTAAGATCTCATCCGAAGAAAAACCTGCCAACCAAAAGGAAAATCCTTAAATCACAAGATAACACTGTCAAAGCCAAAGAGCATATGTGAAGTATATACTCTCTAGCCAAGCTGAAACTGATCCAACCCATGCTCTTTGTCAAAATCACAGCACAGCAGAAAAAACTTGAAATGTAAAGATGTTCTCTATCTTCCTCTATCTTTTGGAATAAAATCAGAGATGCCATGCCAAACTACTCCCATAGCAGAAGAGGTAGCAACAAAACACAATAGCAAAATTGGTAAATTTTAAAGGTGACTATTACCATCTTAAAAAGAATCAGCATGCTATTAAATACATATATATTCACATACACATACCATAGGGCTCTAATCTCAGAAACATGCGAGTTTTCCTTAAAAGCATAATTTGATTGATTTTGACCATACTTAGTTACAACTTTTAGGAACATATATTTTTCATGATGCAAAATGTACTTATATATCACTTTTACTTTTATTAAAAATTAGAAAACATATTGCTACTCTGTTTTCTTTGGATATTACCTATTGTAAAGCAAGTTATAAAAAAGCCTCCACTACCAGCAGTGGACTTGTGGTGTTGGAGGAGACAGAAAACGGGTGAAATATTCATGTATTAATTCACTCATTGATTTAACAAATATTAATTGAACATCCTATATATTCTAGGCATGGAAATGGGCAAAAGGCAGATACAAGCTGTCAGATCCTAGTTGTACAGCCACAAACTTCATGGAAAGTTTCTCTTTAAGAGTGAATGACAACTCATCAAGTAGGGAAAGATGTCATTGTGGCAGTTCATAAAACAGCAACCCTTATACAAGGAAGTGCCAGTATTTAATTTGAACCATAGTAATTGCTCAACATTTTTATAGCTCAAGAGTGTTAGAACATCTGTGATTTTAAAAGGCCATCTTCCTGGTCGGGAATGGCTCCATAGGGCATGCACTCGAATGAATGGAAAGGGCAGGAGAGGGAACTGGAGACACAGGTAGTAACTATTATATTGAGCTGTGTTTGACATGCTTAGGTACTTGGATTGAACCCTCTATATCAGTGCTCCTCAGCCTTTAAGAATGCACCAATCACCAGGGCCTGTTGCTAAAGCTCAGACCAGGATTCAGCAGGTGTGGGCTGGGGTCTGAGATTTTGCATGCCTAACAAGCCACCAGGGATGTGCAGGCTGCTGGTCCTAGGATTGTGCTTTAGGCAGCAAAGGTCTAGGGCAGGGAGTCTAAATATTTCTTGTGTGTAAGAATCACCTGGGAAGTCTGATGCAATGCAGATTTATGAGCACTTACTAATTCCAGAGATCTAGAAAAGATACAAAAACCTACTTTTCTTTTTTGGTGAGTATTCCTAGTGATAATGAAGGAGGTAACCCTTTATTCAGAGATACATAGGAAAGCAAAAAGTAGGAAAGGGTTCATTTTTTATTTTAAAAAGTCAAAAGAATATCAAGATGAAAGAAGGATGAAAAGTAATGATTGGTTATTTTTTTAAAGGCAAGGAAACATCCGTGTTGAAATGCACAAGGCGGCCCTCGATGAGAAAAACGCTCCAGATGATGCAACCAGCACCTCTGAGCTGTCTCACTAACTCTGCTTCTTCGCTCATGAAATGAATGCACCAACTTGCACTGTAAGACTAGCCTAGTGATCTATTTCAAAGACTCTACCACTGATTATAGCTCGTCATTCTTCGAAGGAAAATGTGACATAAATGTAAATTTACCTAGGATAAAATGAATGCACAGATGTTTCTGCAGCCTCCATTTAATACTGTTCAGTGTGCTCTCACCAAAGATGAGTGCTCCTTAGAGTCACATTAAATATCTGTATATTATGTGTACTGTAGATGCAGTTTAGGTCGCCTAAATGGGTTTGTGTTGCACAATAGATAATACAAATATGCTGAGTGATAAAACTTTATGTTACTGTTTTCTAATTTGGGTCAAATGTTCCTAACATAAAACAATACATTGCACTCCCACAAACTGAACCTAAATGTCTTTCTCCATAAAGTTCCAGAACATTACCATACCCAGGAAAGACCTAAAGCCATGCAGGTGTGGATGAACACCTGCTTCCATGTGAACTTGGTGACTTCATTGAATCAAGTTGGACAAAAGATTAACGAGCATCAGGTGGTAGATACCAAGAGGTATTGCCAAGGTGAGGTTTGATAATATTTAGGCTTTTCAGTTTTCTGTTTTATTTTTACTATATAGATACAAAATTAGAGAGTTGAATTCATTGTCCTTCCAAATCCTAGATTTTATACATTGCTTTTCTTGAAGTAGGCACGAGAGAAAAAATATAGTAGCGTAAAGGGATTTTGTCATTTACACTGATTTCATTCTTTAATAAATTCAGCAGTGTACTTCTATCATCACAAACATTTTTAAAAATTAATAGAATTTTTACCATCAGTGTCAGGAACCACAGGTTGCTAACTCTTAAAAGCCTAGCTCATGAATTGAAAAATAATGGAACAAATACCACATCTTGGGCCATTTCCTTGATTCTTTTAAATGTTGTAGTCTGGCCTAAAAGGACTTTGAAGAGTCCATAGCCCCTGCAGCAGACTGTATTTCCAAAGATAACTGCAATGATATTTCACATCCTACGTGCTTTTTCACACGTGATCTTGACATTACACCAAGAGGTAGAGTCAAACTCCTCTCCCCTCACATCTGAACTGGCCTTAGTGACTTGCTTGACAAACAGAATGTGACAGAAGTGATACTTTGAGGTTTCTGGGGCTAGGGCACAGGAAGTCTTGCAGCTTCCACTGAGGCCTCCTAACATTAGCTCTGGAAGACTCCCCTTCATAACCCAGCTGGCAGACTCTGAGAAGGCCATGCCTTCTGCAGAGGCTCTGAGTAGGGGATCTGGCTGACAGCCTGGCCCACAAGCAGCACTAACTCCTCCCTCCATTCCCTCTTCACCCTCTGAGCTTTCGAAAAGCAATAATAACCAAGCCCTCACCTCCCAGTCAATGAAATCAGAATCTCTGAGTGAAGGACACAAGCACACCTGTTTATGAAATGACTTCCAGGTGACTGCAATCTGCAGCCAGGGTTGAAAACCCTGACTTACGGGCCCAGTACAACCCTCCGGTGAAAAAGACCAATTTTCTTATACTCTTTCTAGTCCTTTAAACCTGAAAACTGATATAATATTCAAACAGATATTTTAAAAGAGGTATACAAAAATGTCCCATTCCTGAATTAAATGAACTAGAAGAGAGAGTTTAAAGACTATCCCTTGAATCTTGGCTCTTTTGTTTGCTTTGCTCATCCAATTGACAAACGTGTTATGTGCAGTACTATAGCTCTACATATAATGGAAGAAATTCCAAGGATACCACTTCTTCCACCAGGCTGCTCATCAGTGCATGATCTACTGAGAGCAAATGCTTGTGAATAAATATTTGAAGCTTTAAGCAAAAAAAATAAAAAACACAGTAACCAAGGTCGCAACAGGAGAGACTACCTTTCAGAGAAGGCTTCAAGGGCATGTATCCAGTGCAGTTGCAAAGGGTGTTAATGCTCTGTAGTTGCCATCTTGAAATTCTTAATCGTTTATCTCTGAGTTAGTGTTTTGGAGGTGAAGCCCAAGGGAGAAACAGAGCATGAACCAGAAACATAGAGTCACAATTCACGCAGAGTCGTGCATCTTCAGGACAGGTTCTCATTTCTTCCTCGCACCCCTGTCCCCACCCACATACAGGATGTTGCTGCCCTCTGCCTCGAGAAGGAACTGCTGGGCGAGTCCCTTCCAAATGGTTAAGAGCCTGGGTGTGGGCCCAGGGAGGCAAGTCAGGTGTGTGCCAGCCCCACGGTGCACTCAGCATCCACCTGGAAGGAGCCTCCTGCGATCCCTCAATGTGCCTCGTGCCCAGGGTCAATCCAGGTATCTAGGGCAATGCCTTGCGGGCCACATATTCGTCCATCCACCTGACTGTGGGAAAAGGAGATCGACTTCCTCACCTCCAGGTGGAGGGTCTTGCTTTCCCTTTTCCCACTTACCTCTGTAAATTACGTAGCTGGCCCTGGTTATCTTTATTTCAGAGGAAGTGATGCTTACGTGACCTCTTTGTGAGAAATTACAGAAGCATGAACCAGGCAAGTCTATCTGCAGCATTTTGTTTCAATTACGTATGTGTGATGTGTTAGATAATAGCTTAAAATTGGACTAATCACTCATTCACAATTCTCAACAGATGTGACACAATAAAACTGATGTGCATTCATTAAATGGTAGACAAGTGAGGATAGAGTACAAGTCAGGCAATAGGAAAATAAATCAAGAAATAACTTCTCCTGTTTGGAAACTCCTAAAGTTTTTTTTAAGTGGTAATTCGACCTTTAGCTTTTTGCAGGATGAGTAAAAAAAAATAATGCCCAAGCAAATAATAGGTGGAAAGGTTGGGATAACGGTTTTTAAAAAGGTCCAAAACAAACTGTAAGTCATAAAATTAAAAAAAAAAAAGTTGTGATTATAAAAGCCATTATTAGAGTATTGAAAGTTGGCATCTAATTTCTGGTTTTAAGAATATCCATCTTGTGACAAATGATCCAGTTACACAAAGAGTATCAACACGAGCATTTCCCTTCATCAAAGGTCAATGAGTTCGATGTAACGACTAACGTGAGATTGATCTTTGATAGTGAATGGTGTTAATTATTTGGAATTCTTTATGTGATTTACCCCAAGATGAAATTTGCTATTATAGAACTCTGATTAACTTTGGAAACATTTCAATAGTTTTTGTGACTTGAAGACACTTATTACAAGACAGTTTCACTTACCAGGCCAGTGTGAAATTGAGGTGTCAGCATATCAAAATATTTCATTAACATCCTATCATGGATGTCTGGGATTGGATGATTTTTTTTTCCAGTTCTCTCGACAAGTTCCCACTTTTAAATGGTTGCCATTTGTGGGATTAATTTGGAAAGGAAAATAGAGCAGAAAAAGAAGTTAAGAAACATAAGTTGCATGTTTCTCAGTATCACAGCCAATAAACTGTCTCTAAAACAGACTGGCAGACATTCTGAAGTGTTACTAAAACAGGAGGCAGGGGAACATGAGAAGCCATACAAAGAATGCTGAAACACTTAGAAGAGGAAAAACCGTTTATTGCTTTTCTCACTCTCTCACTCTTCAATGTGAACAGCAAGTAAAGAAAGATAAATGCCTTCTGAGACACATTTCCTAATGTGCCACAGAAAACTATCAGTCCCTAAGCAAAGAGATGGCTGTCCTTGACTTTGATTAATTAGGTTATGAGTCCTGGGAGGATAATCTGTACATTCAAGGACTGCAGGAGAAGACCACAGACCAAGTTCAGAGACTAGAGGATGCTAAAAACAAAGGGACGCAAAGGTGCTTTCTTCTACCTCATACCAAATGTCCGCGTCAGAAAGAAAACTGAAAGGCATGTCCAAGGACACCCTCTCCATCTAGTGTCATTGAGACAGCTTCCTTTAACCTGTGTAATGTCTCTCCTGAAAAACTGAGCACCCGAATAATAAAGGTCCTTAAAATTCCTTTATCAATGTCAACTCTTGCAGCAGAAAGAATGTTACAGCTTCAAAAACAACAAGCCACATCCTTCCCAGTTGGATGCGTAGTGACTGAGAACATGAGAACATAGCATGGGATTTCCAGTCTGCTTTCCACTTGTTAACTGGTTGGCTTTGGACAAGCTGCCATATTCCATGAAATTTACACTACCATTGCAAGTAAGATATGCTGGTATTTTATGTGCCACACACACATAAAAATAAAACTTCCAATTGTCTTCATAAAATACATCAATAATAAGACACAGCACAATTTCGGACATGTTAAAATGTGAAAACTGATGCTATGCTCTGAATGTTCGTGTTCCTCAAAATTCATATGTTGAAAACTTAATGCCAGAGGTGAAAGACCTTTCAGAGGCAATTAGATCATCAGGGCAGAGTTCTCAGGAATGAGATTAGTGTCCTTATAAAAAAAAACACTGTTCTCCACAGGGGACAAATCTCCAGAGTCCCTCCCCCTCCATGTGAGAACATAGCCGAAGATCAGTAGTCTGCAACCTGGAAGAATGCCTTGACCAGAACCTGGCCATGGTGGCACTCTGACCGTGGACTTGTAACATCCAAAATGTGAGAAATAAAGTCTGCTGTTTGTAATCCATATAGCCGGTGGTATTTTGTTATAGCAGCCCAAATGGGCTAAGACAACGTGCATGTCAAAAGTCATGACACGTGATCCTTAATGTTCCTAAGTCACAGCTTCCTCACCTGCAGTATGGGGCTAGAAGCTATTTTGCATTATTGAAAATTTGATGAAATGAAGCAGACTGCACAGCAGCTGGCATTTCATAACATTTCAATCAGGCTTAATTATTATTGCTATTATTTTTATTAAATCTATTTTGACTGAATGTCTTAAAGAATCTATCCAATAGATGAGGTAGGATCAATATGCACTGACCACAGTAGACTAGCAGCAATCTTGTGAAAATTTCTACTAGAAACCCAGTGAGCATACGTAACCTTCTTGAGAAAGGCAGAGCTACAGAATCACCAGCATGCAGTGCCACAAGCAGAATCTCCAGAAGCGCTTCTGACGGCCACCTGACTCTACCACGGGGTCTTCTATTTAAAAAATACATCCAGCCAGGCCCCTCTCAGATAGGAGATCTGAGATGATCAGAGCCAAAGGTAGTATGACTGCAGGTCGTGATTAATATTGATCCTTTCTTTCTTGTGTGGTACAAGTGTTCTCTGTGCTCCTTATATGAAATTCCTCTTTTCACTTGTGTACAGGGTGAAAAGGGAACATGGGGGAGGGGTTGAAAATGCATGCAATTTTATAAAAATTCTTAAAATATTTGACTTAGCAGTCAAATTAAATCAGCTAAGTGAATCCACACTACAGGTACAAAGGAGAGATTCAGTGTTACTTTCCTGTGAGTGAAACACTAGGGGCTCGATGCCTTTGAAATGCACTTGCAAGAAGCGTGATTGGCATCAGCTGTGAGGACAGAGTGACCAATATAGAAATAATGAGAACGGGAGCCTGCAGGCAGAGACACCACGAAGAGTATGATGAGTATGTGCATGACTGAAGATCAATATGTTCAGAAGATAATGGAATGGATTTCAATGAGGGAGAAAAATTGGTTCAGATAGCTTGAGAGTGCGCAGGAAGACCAGGGACTGCCGATCTGACACCTGACAACACTGACACGAATGACGTGGTGGGAGAGAAGCAGAGGGCCTCTCCCTTACTCCTTGGCTGCTTTTCCGTGCAGGGTGCAGCAGGGTGGAGCAGGGCGTGGGTATGAATGAATAAACGTGTTCTTATTTTTAAAACCAAAGACTTTGCATCTTCGACACTGTTTTCAAGCACATAACTAAGTTGTAATGAGATGGTCAATTTGTCTAAGATCTGTACCATGAATCTAAAACAATCAAATTTTGGAAATAATGGTTAAGCTTAAGATCTCTTTGACATCTTAAAAATCCAAAATAATCTGTGCTAGACCCAAACGACAGTCATAGTAACCTCATCATGACATTTTCTTCTTACAATAAAAAACTCTAGACTGAGACTGAAGGTTTTTTTACTTTGAGATCATCAGAGGGGTGAGCAACACTCATTGAATCAGACCTTGAAGACCTGCCTAGAAAGGCGTCCTGACTCAAAGTCTGGGAGAGCTAGAAACTGCCAGTGTAGACTAGTCAGCCGACCAGCTCACTTCATGAGACAGCTGTATTTCCCCCTTTGATTTTATTATCACTTTTCCACCAACGGCACATTACAAGTCTTAATAAAATTTTTGCTAAAAGAAATCACAAATAATCAGGAAGCATCTCTCTCCTCCCTTTCTCTCCATATTTGTTATTTAGAAGATCTAGACCCATAAAATTATCACATAACATTTTCAGATGGCTTTTGGAGGAAAGCGTTATTAATAGTTAAAGAAATCAATAGCTTTCTAAAATAAATTATGTTTAATACTTCATATTTGTAATAACAAATTAAACAACAGACAATCTTTAGTTCTCATGATGTTGCATGGATCAATTCTAAATTTCCACTCCAAACATTTCTGGGAAGAGCTGTTTCAATTGTGTGAGCTCTACTTACAGTGCACAAAATGGACAAATATTAGTCTCCACTGGGTCTATATGAACTATTCTTTCAACAAATACTCGTGGTCCCCAGCCCCATAGAGCTTAAAGTCTAGAAGCTGTTACAGACAAGAACACCCACTACTTAAATACAGTATAATAAATGCTGTGATAAGGGACATTCTTATGGGACAAAACCTACTTAAAGGGCAACTAACCTATGGCAGCTGTTTAAGGAATGCTTCTTAGAAGTATCCTCATTAGGGGTGTCCAACGGCAGCCTGTGGGCCACATGTGACCCAGGATGATTATGCATGTGGCCCAACCCAAAATCATAAATTTACTTACAACCCTTTTTTGCTCATCAGTTTTTGTTAGTGTTTGTGTATTTAATGTGTGGCCTAAAACAACTCTTCCTTTTCCGGTGTGGCCCAGAGACGCCAAGAGGCTGGACGCCCCTGCAACTCAGGCTAGAACTAATCATAAGGTAAAGAATAGGAAGTTCACAAAGTACTTCTATTGTTTATCTGGTTTCCCAGCTCTTTCATTGTACCAGCTCCCTCCACTTTCCTGTTACCTGAGGAGGAGGTAATAGTGTTCTAGATTCAGCTTTTCCTAGTGTCTTATTCACGGCTTTTATGGTTAAAAGGAACAGAATTACTTCAACCTAGTTTAAGCAAAGGAGGGAATGTCTGGGGAAAATAATGGGATAATCACAAAACTCTAGGGGCAGAGGGAAAGCTTCACAAAGAGCTTAAAGCAGGGTCAGGAAAGCCAGGAGGAATATAGACGGTGTCTTCCTCCAACCCCTCCTTCTTGCCTCACTGCCAGCTGTCGCTCTCTCTCTGTCTCTGTCTCTCTGTCTCTCTCTCATCTCTTGGCTGCTTCTCACTGATACAATATACATGTACACAATTAAATGGCACATTCAATTTACATGTCCTCATTTCATATCACCCACAGAAATAAATAACACCTTCCTCAAGCTCAATGCCAAATTTATAGAAAAGAAATTGTGAGTGGCCTAGCTAGAATCATGTGGCCATTTCTTTTCTCTGAAAAAAATATGCTGTGGCCAATAGACAAGGGTCTCTTGGGCTCACCCGAGGGTGGGACAAGCGCAGCTCACAGAGGCTGATCTGACAGACATTTCAAAGCTGTGCCACGCCTGTCTCCTTGGGAGCATCGCTCCACCCTCGTAGACTGGCCTTTTCCTGTCATATAACCACTTCAAGAATAACAAACTTGGAGATTCATTTTCTCACTCTTAATGAGCATTTCCTTTCTGCCTCAAAATTCCACTGCAAACTCTTCTGAACAATTTTTCCTTATCTTGCTCTCTTGACTTCCATATTGAACAATTCGTGAACCGACGAAACCTGTATTTGTGATCATGGAGCCCTTTCTCTTCCAGCCCTAAACTTCCCTCCTCCCTTAGAGGTTCAGACACGGCTGTGGCACTCTGCTCTTCTCCTTCCACTCCCTCACCTTCCCCAGACACTCTAATGTAGGCATCTCTTACAGCTTGGTTCTTGGCACAGCACTCTTCTCCCTTGGGAAATAAATAAATAAATAAATAAATAAATAAATAAATAAATCTAATTCAATGATTTTTACTACGAAAATTTATGTACTTGAGCCAAGGATTCCACTATGCTCCCAGTCCCAAGACTCATGATCTTAACATTACCGTTATCTCATAGTCCTGCCGATTCATTCTATGTGATGTCTTTCAGATTTTTTTCAACCAACATTGTGCACCCTAGTATAGGTTTCTCATTATTTCATACCTGGATAACTAGAACAGTCATCTTTAAGGTCTTCATGCTTCCATTTCTGTTATGATAACTCTCAAAATAACTTAATTAAACAGTATTATAACCACTTGTTTCTCTGGCCCAAGAACCCAAACAACAACTATTGCATCTCAAAATAAAACCAACCTAAAGAAAGCCTTGGAACTATACATTAACTGGGCCACTGTTTCAAATAATGTATCCCTAGTCTGGTCCCTCCTACACCAGCAAGACCAGCTTCCTGGTGTGTCAATGCACACCCTGTTCCTCCTATCCCTGCTGCTGGTAGAATTGTTCTAATTGATCATAATGTCTTCAAAATTCCCCTCAGCCAATCCAGATCCATCATATGTTTTTCAAGACCTATCTTGCTTCACTCTACAATGGTCATTCCTTATGCCCTATAAAGTGTGCTTTTACTGTGTTGCTCACAAAATGCTTTACATATTTTTTAAATGTTTGCATCATCAATTAGATTTTGAAAACTTGAATAAAATCTACATGATGCTTTGTAAAAGACCAGTGGTTGCAAATAGGCAGCCTGTAAGCCAAATGGACTTACTAAAGTGCTATGTATCTCACAAAATTATAAAAAAATATAATTAGCTTTAAACATTTAAATATCTAGGCACGTCACCTATAACACAGGTTTCCAACTTATTTTAAAAATGAAAATACATTCTGTAATAAACAGAATAATTGCTTCCCCCCAAAAAACGCATGCCCTAATCCCCAGAACAAATAGTATATATTTCATAGCAAACAGGAATTAAGGTTGGAGGTAGAATTAAGATTGCTAATAACTGGTGTGTAAATAGATTACCCTGGATTACCCAGGTGGGCCCAACGTCATCACAAGGAGTCCACACTTTCCAATTCACCACATTATCACCCCTTCCTACTGGTGACATCATAAACATTTGACTTCATAACACCTGAAACAGACATTCAATGACTAGAAGAGGAAAAGAGATATTAACATTATTAGACCTGATAGTAAAGGCTAAAGGTTGCTGTGTTTTTTTTAAACTTAAGAACAATTTATACCTTTACAACACTGTCTTCCTGCCATGAACATGATCTAGTGCTCTAATTCTTTGGGTCTTATATTTCTTAAATGGCTTTTAATTTTTTTGTCATAACAGTTTTCTGCATCCTTGTAGGTTAATTCTACTTTATAAATTTTTGTGGTTATAGTGTCTTTTTCTATAGATTTTTAATTTTTTTCTTATTTGTTAAATTTACTGGAGTAGCATCAGTTAATACAATTATATAGGTTTTAGGTGTACAGTTCTATAACACATCATCTGTATATTGTATTGTGTGTTCACCACCCCAAGTCAACTCTCCTTCCATCACCATTTTCCCCCCTTTACCCTCTTCTACTTCCCTGACCCACCTTTCACTCTGATAATCACCATACTGTTGTCTGTTTTTGTTTTGTTTTTAAAATAAAAGGTAATAGGAAAATGTGTTGATAATTAAATAAGAATTGTAGAATATTATGTCATCACAATATAGCCCATAAAATGACAGTTGAAGGTATGACTGTGGCTCTGCGTGATAATATTATTGCTAAGTAGAAATATTTTGATGGACTACAGCAGATTTCAGCAGAGCTGCATAATTGTATTAAAGCACAATGTATAAGCATTATGTACTCTAGCAAATTTCAGAGAGAATTTCCAGGGCATCATAAACTGGAAACTGAAAGGGAAGTCGAGCATCACCACGGTTTTCCACAGACAATTGAGCTAATTAAGCATGTGTTCATCCTGTTATTTAAGAACATCTGATAGCGACTGGTGTGCAAAATGAACAACTCCATATGTCCAGTACCCTCCATTTCTTTGTGCTTTACAAGTCGGAAAAGATGTTTCACAGTGCTCTTTTCCCACACGAAATTCATATCTTTAGAGCTTTTTTATGATCACAAAATCGCTTTGTTTTGCAGAGTAGCCTGAAAACCTTAGAGAACATATTTGTTGTGCATGGTGAAATGATTATTTCAGAATTATTGTGACTTGAAAATGGGTAAAAGAAAATCTAGACTGCCATGATTTTAAAGCAAAATGAACACAAAAATGTGAGATTAAAAGTCAACAAAGGGGAGACAAACAGTGATGAAAGTGTGGCAGGCATGCAGACAGGCATGAGCAGAGCAAGGATGGTGGGCCAGGTACAGACGGTCACTGGAGCAGAAAGCCCTGGGTACCCAGAAACGGGCAGAACTGGGAGAGCAAGAATTGGGGATAAGTATTGTTAATCAGGTCCTTATCCCTAATACACCTGTTTCTCCCCTAGATTGTCTTTGGGCATACAGGCCTGATTCTACCTGGACCTTTTCTCCCCTGGAATATAGCTAGTCAAGCAGTACACCTCTAGGGGGCTGGGGAAAAATCCCATCTGGCTGCTGTACAAGGACAGAAGGCCACACAGCAGGCCCTGACAGGTCAGCTTGAAGAAATAAGCAGTTAATCGCCCCTACCAAGGGGTTAAAAAGAGCCTCAGCCCACACCCCAGGGCAGCTCAGCCCACTCAAGAAAAATTCGAGTGCACTTTTTCTTTGCTTGCTGAATAAATCTTCTCTGATGAGTTAGAGTCTTGGCTCTGAATTCTTGGAGATCTACTTTCACCATTTACAGAAGGAAACTTGACTTGGACTGGTGAACATACAATACAATACACACATGATATATTGTAGAATTGTATCCCTGAAACCTATATAACTTTATTAACCAATGTTGCCCCAACAAATATAATTTCATTTAAAAAGTCAATAAGGTCCTGCTTGCAGAAGTGGAATTAAACCACTGGGTCACTGTGATACCAGAAGCCGGCACTTGTGTCTTAGCTGAGTAGGCAGACCACCAGATACATCGCTAAATCTCGATGCTGCCCTATCACTGAACTTTCTGGATGAAGACTCAGATAACAATCTCCATTCAGACTCTTCCGAATTGTTTATGGAATTTCATAAAACTGTTTTAGCACTTCCTTTCCCCTACAACAGTTACTCTTTTGAAAAGAGAGCTACAGTTATTTTTTTTGTCCTGAGGTAAAGATTATGGAAGTAAAATAGATGTCATGATGATAAAATTCTAACCTAATTTCCTTATTCATTAGTTCAGTCTTTAATTGCCACAGACTTGTTAATCTACTTCTGAATCTCTTTCTTAGAAAGGCTGTGAATCAAGTTAGCCTACTGAATATGAATTTTCTAGGATGAAAACTCAACTTGTTCCATTACCAAAAAAAAAAAAAAATCCTCTGCACTTGTGAACTTATCAAAGTCAAATTTGAATCCAAACAAATGATATAAATTTGAAAACTCACTGTTCCACAACCGTTTGGTTCTAAATTGAATAAATTAGCCCAAGACCTGCACATGGAATTCTGTGAAAGAATAACTGCTTGAGTTTTTCTCCCTGCTGTGAATTCACTCTCTGAAATGGCTACTTTAGAAGCCATTAGCCTTTTCAGTAATTAAATTTGAATCACCAAGGGAGACTCCAAATTCAAGTACAGAGCTAATATTCATTGAATCACTGTTATTTGGCAAGAATGTCCCTACTTACTTTAAATATGCTTTTTATTTAACAACTTTAATGGGTATTTATTATTAGTTTTTCCAATTTTTAGATTAGAAAACCAAGGTCCAAAGAGGTCACAAAGACCAGTGAGGTGAACAGAAAGCCATTCTGACTCCCTGTTCTTTCCATTACTGCCAGCCCAGCCCTCTCCCCACAGCCTGCTTTTACACAGACAGTGCCGGGAAGAACTCAGCCTGTTCACCCACAAGCTAAGCACGTCTTTGCACAAGTTTCTGTTAGTTCATGACATATTTTCTGAATGTTTTGTATCAGAAATATTTTAAAACCTAGTTTTATATACAACAATACACTCTCACTTATTACCTTTAAGTAATTACTATCTGATTTCATTTTCGGGATAAGAAGCTATGTGGATTCAATCATTTTATAAGCCTCTACGGACTGATGATGTTTCTACATTTTTTTCATAGCTATAAGTTCTTGGTCATTATATCTTTCTCCCTCAATATGGTTCTATTTGTAAAGAGGCTTGATTCCTGGGAAAAATGTAATATAGTTGGATAATTAATTAGAAATGTACTGAAATAAACCTTTCCTGCTTTCTAATTTCTTTTGTTTATAAGCATGATTTCTTTGACATGAACATACTCTTTTTAAAGGAACATTTATGTGTCATTTTTATAACTTTACTATGATTTCTTATAATTCATATTTATTAAAGGTAATAAGGACAAAATAAATAAGAAAAATTTAAATCCATCACAAAAATTTTATTGTTGATATTATATGCATATTCTAGTAGTCTCTTTTATTTCACAATATTTCTCAATTGAGAAATATTCTTAGGAATATTTAGCATTTATTCCTAGGAATAGATGGTTCACAAGTGGCAAGATGGTACCCAACACACGTCTCTTGACTCAAAAATCATGTATCAAATCCATTTTATACTACAGAGTACTTTTCTAGTTTCACAACAAACCCATCTTGAAGATAAATTACTTCTCTATAATCTTTTGACTTTCTATGTCCCTTATTACCAGCCAACCAACAAATAAAACATTTATTTTAATACCACCTCAAGATGAAAGAAGAATCTTAGATTGGTGGTGTTTTAGATAATACTGAGAAGGTATCATAAGTCCATCAACAGCATATATGCAACTTCACCCTGTAGATAACAATGTATCTATAGATGCAAATCTCATGCATTTTGAACTGATTCTTATCAACTTTACCTTTATCAGGTGATCATTTTTAACTGAGTATAGAAATTCTATGGCCATATCTACAGTGCTTGAATATACTGAAATTTCAAAAAAAGGTCTGATTACAAAATTTCTCCTCTTCCATATTGTGCCCTCTTATATTGAAAAACACAATGTTTTAAAAGACAAAACCCTTACCAAGGACTTGTTGTTTCCTTTCTGATCACAAGGTTGCAAAAATTAGAAATAGCAGCATGGGAAATAAAAATCCATCCCTATACTGGACAAAAACACCTGTACGGCACTCGGCCAACAGCCGACGGACCACAACTGCAGAGCTGTGCAAGCCGCAAGAGTGTGAACTGATCAGTATACACAACTCACTGTTTTAAAGTTTGCGGCAAATTTAACAAAGGCCAAAATTAGTTTCTCAGTTACTTCTGTTTCACTCAATTTGATAATTTATCACATGCCAGTCAAGACACAGAGATCCCAAGCAATTGTATTTGGGACACTTTACCAGCACACATTAGAGTTCTTGGAGTCTGGTGAACAGAACACGTCAGAAGCTCTTTATCTTTTCAAATGAAAGACTTTCCCTCACAAGAACATCTTAATAAAACACAGACTTTTTGTTGTAATTATTATTACTAAGAACATCTCTCAGTGGTCTGGAGAAACATCTTCCCCTATGAATCAGTAGGAAAGGATCATCTCTTATATCTTCCCATCTGAGTCCCTGAGCTCAATAAAATAAACATAGGAAACTTTCAAACCTTGTTATTAAAAAAAAGATTACGGGAAAAGTTTGGTATAATAAATTCTGATATTAATGTGCAATGCAAAAACTCTGTAAAGTGAAAAAAATGCATATGTTCCAAAGAACTCAATAGTTATAATAAAGTCTTAAAAACTACTTTAAACATCTCTTAAATCAAGATGCATTAAAGGTTTCCTCCTCTGGAAATAGATTCAAACCTTACAGTCTCAAGTTTCAGAGATTTCTGTTCTTTTATGTCCATTGCAGGTACTGGCCGCCTCTGCAACTGGTTTTCAAACACGACCCCAGGTCTGGGCACAGCACTCTTCAAACTGGGCTTCCCACCTTCCACTTCGGACTTAAAAAATTACTCATTCATGATTTTTTTGCCTACATCTTCAGAGCATAATATCTTAGGTCCAGAAATTCTCCACTTAAGGTCCTTTAATTTTGCATTAGAAGTTTGTGATACATTTCTACTAGCTTGCCTTAATGGAGAGGAAAGTCTCTCCTCAGTGCAACATGAGGAAAATCAGATGCTGATGAGAATCTCCCCATCATGTGCAATTAAGTCAAATATTTAATCATGAAGTATCACCCTCTCCATTCCTCCCAAGTCAACACTTCTGCAGCACTCAGCACTTTGAATGTACTTAGAGTACCTATCACGCCAGACCTGGCTGCTCTCAATAGGTTAGACAGTGTCAGGTGGCCGGAAGCACGTGCTATTCATCTTGGAGTCATGGTTCTTAATCGTTACCCTAAAATTGTTGGTTTGAATCTAATTGAATTATTTTCCCATAAAAATTAACAGAAAAAAATACCCATGGTTTTTACTTAATGAGCAAGTTTGTGGGGAAATAATACATGGACAGTTTTATTACTATCAAGAAAAAGCAGGAAAGGCTTGAAATGGGCAAAAAGACTGCAGGATGTCCTTTCTGGTTGTCCTTCATGGTTACCACTGCCTTTCATTATCTTTGACCTGTTTTCTAATCCTGTAAATTGTAGAAAACTGAAAATAATGTGAATCATTCTTACTACAGAAATGCAAATGAGTCCTATGAAATACAATTCATTATTGCCTTGTGACAGAGCAGTTCTGCATCTTCTTGTATATTCATTTCAGCTTTCCTTATTGCTCAGGTCCATGTTTATTTGAATTCTCCCTTGAGCTAGTTGGCACATCTTACTGGTTTCCTCATTAATTAATGAGTCAAAATATCTGACATGTTAATTTTATATTTGTATGAGAGCTCTGATTTTATCTTTTGTAAAAATACTCTCTTTTAACAATATACTTCTATTTTTTTCTAGCTATATTATTCAAGTGTTGCCATAAACTCAATAGGTCATGTTAGAAACTTTATTTGCTTTTTCAAGCAATAGTGAATATATTTTCTGACCTGAGCTTTTCAAATGATGCCAGAGTATAATAATTGTATATATACTAAAAAGGCAAGGTTATAAAATAATTAAATAAAGTGTCCTTTAAATTTATCCTTGAAGCCATAAATGGGAGCCTAGGAGTCAGTGTTTTTAGGTCATAACACCAAACAGCAGAAGGGACGATTCTACTCCTGTTCATACTTGTTGGAGGGACATGTTCCAGACTCCTCTCTCCTAGTCTCATGAAACACTAGCCAGACCTGTGCATTGTTTACTTCTTACTTCCCTCCTGCAAATTAAGAATAGATTTTTAATTCTGTTTTAGAAATTGATCATAGTGAAGAAAACCAGAATTCCTCTGTGTTCAGCACTAACGACTTAAGCATGAAAATGTGTGCATTGTGAAAGAATCTGCAATGTCGGGGACACATTTATTCTTTAGTGATCTCCTGTATGACCAAGTGTCAGTCATCAGACTCGCAAACCATTCTCCACACAATTACGTGGACTGTAATACCCTGGCCAATTTCCAAAAGAGGAAACTAATACTCTGCTCACCATTGCTTGAAGTATACTCTGTTCAGAACAGTTAACACGGCCTAACACAGTCTAACATGAAGGTGGTAGAGCTGGTCTATGTGTCAGATACTCATGTAGTTCTTCCCTCAGGTCCAGTTTATTTCCATGATGGAAATAAGTCCATTATTGGGAGTTGTTTACAATTGAAACATACTTTGCAACTTAATAAAGCACCAGGAGCACAGAAAAGGAGCTGCTCAAAACTTTTTCCATTGTGCTTCATTAAGCCAATAAATTGTAACGGTTCTTTAGGAGATATCCAACTTTATTGGACGGAGCCAATGAAACTAAAGACAAGTGTGTGTAAAGCACTGGCATATTTTCACTTTGAAAATACCTATAAAAGTTTGAATTTATGTAAAGATTCTAGCACAGACCTGTAAATATTGAACCGTAGAACTGGCTGTTTCTATATTTTTATTGCTTATTACATCCAAAGGAATTTTTGAAGGTCTCTTTATTGAATCCCTAGACAGTGAAATTACCACAATTAATCTTTACACTAATAAACTATTTCAATGCATACTTGTGAATGACCTGGGGAACCATAATTAAAAAAATAAATTCAGTGAATGATTATGCTTTTCAGAAGCCAGTCATTAAAGTCGATAGTAGTGTTACCTACTGTCTAACAAGATATATCAGACTACAACCATGACATAGTGAGTCATAAAATATTAGATGTTTAATTTATTTTCCACATAACATTTCTGAGCAAAAATAGAGGATGTCCTCTTTCACCATGTGGTGAGAATGGATTTTCACTACTCATGTGATCTGTTTTAGATGGACAGTTCCTCCGACCAGCTGAGAATCCTGAGGCCTTTCCCAGAGGCAGATGACCTCATTACCCAAAATTTAGAGGAGACGATAATGACTCAAGAGATGAAGGTACTGGGCTTCATTTTCTGGAATTATCAACTTTAATTAACAGAAATTATCCAGCAGAATAGATAGCTGCCTAATGCATAAAAATGTACCTGGGGAGGAGGGAACCTAAGACAATGAATTTACTTCTTTTGCCAGCTATCTGTGCATAGATAATTGTAAAATGAAGACAGGGATTATAGTTTTTGGCCAAATATATTTATACTGTAAGAAATGGACTTGTCCTCTGCTAATATAGGCAAACTCAATATTGTCTTACAAAAATTATGTGGATTTTAATGGAAACAATTTCAATTGGACCTAATTTCTTGAAAGAAAAAAGAATTTCTTTTTTCCTGTCTTGCTAATTTCTTGAAAGAAAAAAAATAAACAAGTAGTTAACCTGCTCAAGATTAAAAAGAAAATGATTCTTATTTAAAAACACGGTCTTTGCCTGAGTGCAGAAGCTGTGTTTGCTGCCCTGCACCCGACCTAAGGCAGACTTTCTATTCTGGGCAATAAGCAGTGACAACAAAAAGAAGAGAATATTTACAGACAGAAGAAAACATAAACTTAACTATTTGCCCTTTGATCTCATAGTTTCCTGATCATTATCAAGTAGGACAGCATTGTTATTTTGTTCTTATAACAAAGAGAACCATTTATAATGGTCAGTAAAAGGATGGGTAAGTTCCATACTGAAAAGGAAAGTAAGAACATGAAATTAAGAAATGATTTAAAAGTAGGAAGGAAGGTAGTAAGAATCTATGAAAAACAGTGTTATATGAGTTGTTTAAAAATACCTCAAATGAATCAGAAGATCAAGCTGTTTCAGGTATGATTCTAACCATTCATTTCACTGATTTAGGTCATTTATTAAATAGCTGTTTCATTTTAGACAGAGGAAACACATTTGAATTGAAGCTCAGTATTTAAAGCTACATGGTATATATACATTTCACAACATAAACCAAAGAAAAATCATATTAGTAAATTAAATAATAATGAAAATAAAGTAAAGTGTTTCCTAAGAGGTTTTTATTTTATTTTCGGGTCAAGAAAGGGGAATGATAACAGCTTCCCAATCAAGTCTATGTACAGAAGACTGCTTTCAAAAATGCACAGTGGTTTCTGTATAATCTTATAAAATTATCAACTTCAGACTAATTAAAAAGAATAATAATTAAATCAACCATGTTTCTGTACTAAAGTGAATATTTACCACTTTACTTGGAGATACCATATTATGTTGTGTATAATGTGCACCCACGTATTTGTGTGCATTATACTTAGGATTATTACCTATATTTTTCAGACCATAAGATGCACCTAGGTTTTAGAGGAAAATAGGAAAAAAAATTTGAACTAAAAAATGTGGTCAAATATCTAATAACATAGATAACATAATATTTCACCAATGCAAATGTAAACAGAACTCGACAGCAACATTAACAACCATTATTCCTCCCAAATTTAGGGGGGGGTATATCTTATAGTCTGAAAAATATGGTATGGCCATTATTATACTCATGGTATGAAATCATTATATCCATGTATAATATGCATCCTTATTTTTCCCTCAAATATCTGGGCAAAAAAGTGTGCATTATACATGGTAAATGCAGAATATTTTAATTCACAGAAATCCTATAAAACTACTTAACTGACCTCCTGGCATCTCCAAGAAGATTCCATTCATGAGCTCAATCCATTTAATTATTTTGCACTTAAAATTTAATTAAACCTTCTTGCCTATTTTCTCCACAGTCAAAAGAATTGAGTTGGAAACTAACTTAACTTGAATTGTGTTTGCCTATATGATTAATTGGCTAAAAAATTAGAACTGAGATGGTTACTCAGACCCAAGATATACATAATTATCACAAATAATAACATGATGTAATGCCATTAATGCCAAAAATGTTGATGACCTCAGAGCCATGCCATAAAATTGTCCATGGGTTGTATTTTAAAAGCAGTTCATTTGGTAGTTCAGGCATTAACCCCGTGGACAGAGTTCTCTCTCACCACCAAAACAGAAACACACACACACAATAAAACGAACCGCTTCTCAAATTCCAAACAATAGTTAATACTGTTCTGATTTAATCTGGGAGGAATTGAGGTTTTACCTTTTTTGTTACTTTTTAGGAGTTTTGTTATCTTTTTTCTTAACTGCTCTACATTCTGACTAAAATTCTTACAAACATAATCATCACTCTAATAACAAGAGCATCTGGTTTCTTTTTAGAATGAGAAATTTTCATTTAAATTAAAACTACTAAGTCAAGCGTGTTTAAGCCATTAATAACCTAGCTAGGCAAACACTGACAGTAGATGAAGGTAAACTCCAATACAGGCTTTTTAAAATTATTTCATTTTTAACAAGACACATAGAATACAGGAAATTTGGAAAACAGAGACAACTGTGAAAAAAGTACAATTTCACTACTCAGAGATAATCATTGTTCACAAACAACCACTGACAACTACAACTTAGAATATTTCCTTTCCAATCAATAATTTTGGTGATTGTAAGCAGTATCTGAATTTTAGGGTAGAAAAGTGAATTTTCCCTCAAGGAAATTTCCCTTCTGGAAGGGGTCACTTTTGTACTCGTAGTTAATAAGGCATTTGTTTGTTACCGTTCCACTGTTACTGGGAAACGTGCCTCAGACCAGCATTGAGCGTTCGCAGTGTTACAGTTTCGGCAGCATCGTACCTTTGCAGAGTTAGAAACTATTTTGTCTTCTAAATCCTCATGTGGATTACCCTAGGACAAAATTTATCTTTTGTGCACGGTATGTGTGCTCTCATACAAGCATTCAGTCACAAAGAAATGGAGAGATTCAATCATGGCAGGAACAATACGTCTTCCTGATCAAACCCATCAAATCATGCTCTAGGGGCTTATGACCGGTTTGGGGCTGTCGCCATATATACATGTTATTTAAAAGGCTGGATGATCTAGATTTGGGGAAATGTATTGTGGATGTTGTGATTATCCACAGAGATCCTGGGACCCATGCATCTTCCTAATGGGAAGTATTTCCTCTGCAGGGAATGAATGTTTTCACCATCAACCATTCGAGGGTAGGACATGCAAGGGGTATTGGATCAGAGGCAGAAAAGTCTTCCTCCTCTCTCTATGGCTGCAGTGCATTAGGATCCAGACTCTAGATACGAAACTGTCTGGAAATTCCTGTTTCTGGAAGTTGAGCTAGCACACGGAGACCTTCTGATAAAGTTTGATATGTGTGCCCTTAGATTCCATCCATAAGTACTATGAGCCAGCACCAACTAGATTAAATCTGTGCTCTATTTCTGTTACTCCTGAGCCTTTAGTAAAGTCTGGAATAACTGTGCTGTGGGCTACTAGAGAGAGAAGAGTGCCCACCTAAAGACTGGAGCAGAAGTGTTGGCCACAATAGTCATTAGATGGCAGCCAGTGTCTGTGAAGTAGAAACCTCACAAGGTCCACTGGCAACAAGGTCAAGACACGAAGGCCAGAACAAAGGTGACAGAAGAACCTGTTACAAGGCATGCATACACCTGCTTGTGAGACACTCTCAGAAACAAATGAGGAAACCTTAAGGGCCCTCTTTCTGGCACGTTGACTGTTGTATAAAAATAACATGCCACATTTTAGAGATCCAGGCTGGTGAGGATAATGGCATATGGGAATACATATGTAAATGTATATCATATCGACTTCCAGTTTTGTATTCTGCTTTTCCTTTGAGCTTCATCCTATAAACTGAGGATTATTACTGAAAAATAGTTTTATTGGTTACATAATATTCCTCTGTGTGGATATACTTTAAAAGGGATACACTTCCCTTTATTGAGGATTTAAGTTATTTTTTTCCTGTTTAGTAGTTTAGCTATGCATATGTTTGTACATAAATATTTTCCCGTATCTATAAACATTTTTTAACTGAATCCAAAATTACGATTCTGTCTAAGGGAATAGTCCAAGTCTACATCGAAGACAGGCAATGCTGATATCCAAGGAGAACAAAACAAAAATCTGGTTGTTCATACAGGGTCTGGATGGGCACCTCAGGCTCCAAGGCAACTTCTTATTCTCATCGCGTGGAGTGTTTATCTTACTTCTGTTCCTCGTGTCCAGTCTGCTGCATTGTCCCCGATGTCTCTGTAGAGCCACTTCATCAGTGGCTCTGACTCCCCACAAACTCTGTTTTTAACTGGTTCCATCCTCTTTATACCAACTCAATCCTCATATTAAGACCAAGTTTCTTCTCCCTCTACCTACCTGGAATAATTTCTATTTTATTTGTTCAAGTCACACACTGAAATATCCAGTTGGTATGCCAAGCACAGTACTGGTTCAGCAGTCCAATCTGTGTGGGCAGAGAAGGGTATGGTCTTGTCTTTCATAAAACTATTCCTTCTAGTTATGCTGCTGCCTCCTTCTGATTCTGCTATAAGGCAAGACTGGGTATCAATTGGATTGAGTAGAATATTTTATAACATTTGTTTTTAGATATAAAGCCACGCTATTTCTCCATTTGTGTGAATCTATGTAAAAATCTACAAATATTTGCTGGAAGATATGTATTACATATTGCATTTTAGGGCTATTCCTAGATGTACTTTCCTAATTTAGAATAGATTTATATCGCCTCATAATTGGTTACAGCTATATATAGGAAAATAGTTATTCTCTGTTTTGCCACTTTCTTAAACTCCAATTATAAAAATTTTTGTTGAGTCTAATAGATTTTTCTGGGTGAAGAATCACATTAACTTCACATAATGATAATCACACAATGCTCTTCCAATAATTTTATGTCTGTTATTGCTTCTGACTGAGCTCCAGAACTAGATAACCAACTGGGCACATGACTCTCAACTTAATGTTTATTGAGCATGCTGATCTTCAAGTGCTGCTTTATATCCTGGACCTGACAAGCACGTATTTCCATTTAATGCTATCACTATCCATCTCATTGCATAGGCTAAAAGCACAGGCATTACCCTTGGTTCCTCCTTCATTCCTCCGTCTTACTACCAGTCCATCATTCTGAACTATGAGTTATCCTCCCAAATATATTCTAGTTTAACCAATCCCACCCTCTCAACTCCGACCATCCTACCCCAAGCCACCGTTATTTCTTACTAGAACTATTATAGTGACCTCCTAATTGGCTTCCCTCTCTTTCCAACCTCCTTTATCTACAATCAAAGAGGGCAGCCATGGTGTGCCTTCTAAGATGTATACCAGACCAAGACACACTTCTGCTTACCATCATCAGAAATCAGAATCTCCCATAATGGAGCTAAGGAAAGATTTCTAATACCCACTGAGTGGCAAAGCTGACAGCCGATCTGTGTAGGAAACTTGCCTTGAGAGAAGAGATCCCTCAGTCAAAAGAGGGAATAGGGGAATGGAGAGAATGCTGGTATCACTTCAGTGTCCTCATTTCTGATGTTCCTCATGCCAGATGTGCCTCTTCCTGCACATCATTTGATTACTTAGGCTAATACAACCTTAATTTCTGGCTGAGCTATTCTAAGTTGAGTTCTCCTCACTTGCATGGAATGTCAACTGCTCCAATGAACACACACTGTCCTGGGGTAAATTCTAAAATCAGAATAACAGAACCTCGGCCTTGTCTCTTCTTGGGTAAAAATCTAACAAGCATTAGTTTTTCTTTAAGAAATAACAAACCTCCTTTGGGTAATATATGTAAACAAAATGTCTACACAGTGTCTTTATTACCAGTTCTGCTTCCTTTCCCAGGATGAGCCCAGCACTGTTCGTGCTCCCGGCACCTCCTGACAGGGGAGCGTAAGTGTAGCGGCAGCAATGAAAACCACCAAGGAATGAGAGCACTGGCTGCAGCTTCTTCGGGACGAGCAGCAGGTCAGCCCCCAGTGTGATCTCCAAAATGCCAGAAGTTGGGGGTAATACCCATAGCTGAGCAAAACTGGGCTAGAACTCAGGCAGACAGCAAGAAGGAATAAAACCCAAACCAGAGGGTTCAGCAATTGATCAGAGAAAACGGGTCTAGATTAGAGACTCACTTGCAACCACAGTGGACATAAAAGGTAACGATGTGTACATTATTAAGAAATATCGTTAATAGGGTTTTAGAAAATTCCATAGTTATACAGAGGCACAACCAGTAGGTTTTGTCTTCATAAATATGAAGAGGATAAAATACAAAAATTTAGCCATCATTAATTTAATAAGAGCCCTAGTTCTGGACTTGTACAATTAGGGTGGCTTGACTGCTGCCAAACAGCCTGGATTGTAGTCGTTGTGCCCTTTGATGCTGCACTCAGAGATTAATTCCGTGAGGCTGTTCCTCTGATTCCTGGGCTTAAATGACACCATAAAGAATTTAGGCTAATGATGAAAAATCTTTTCTGACAGTTCAAGTTATTAGACACCAAAATAAGTTATAAAAGAGATTACTGAATCATTTTCTCTCAAAGCCTAAAAGAAAGCATGCTTGTGGATTCCCATCTCCCTGGAATGACTTAATAACAGCAGCTTTTACTAGAGCCAGATGGAGGCCTGAATAACTGCCAAATTCCTTGCAATGCTACGATTCAAAGCCTATACCATTGGAAAAACACTGACTCGTGTGACGGAGTTCTGCACAGGCACCAGAAGCCTGCATCTGAAAGCTACCCCATGCTAGTGCTGGTGCTCATCTTTCTGTATCTTCATTCCTCACTCGAAATCGTACGTGTGGTGGGAAGAAATACGGAAGCAGGAAGCAACAAAGGAAGAAGAAACAAAGTAAAACTCATTACATTTTCTTTACTTGCCTCCTTGGAACCATGCAGGATCAGAATTAGAAATCGTATTTGTACTAGCATGAGACACAAGTGGAACACAGGCGTTTCTATACTTCTGCCAGTGGTAGGCTAGTCTTCACTATATTCTTCCACACGGAGCACTACCATTGTGGCACAATCTTACACTGACTTAAATAATAAGCACTAATTTTGTCATTTGGGGAAACAGAAGGAACTCTCTAAGTAAATGCCAAAAAATTAAAATAGCCCAAGTTGACACTACCACATGGACACTTAATGGTTTCAGGTACAATGACAGGGACCTGACTTGAACCAAATCACCTAACTAAGACTGCTCAAAACTTAAGATACCATTTTAATGAAGGGATGCTATAAATGTTTACCTGAAACAGTTTTAAGAAATCTGTGTTCTTTTAAAATGGAAATTAAGGGAATCATTTTATGACTTTGTGGAGAATATTAGATTCTTCTAGCAACAATTATTTTTTTTTTCTCAGACCTGGCCTTTAAAAAAAAAATAAACTACAGTGCTTAGAAAATTTATTCTTAAAGAAATCTCACATCTGTAACTGAGCTTTTCATCTTATCACTTTAGTGATTGGATGGGGGAAAGATAAAATCTAAGTTTAATAATACCAATGAAGAGAATGCTTGAAACCTGGAAATTGCTTTGAGACTTACATATTAAGTTGGGCTACAGAGACAATATAAATGCAAAGGCAAAAACGGGAAGAAAAAGGAGTCTGAGAAAAATGATTTCAGGTTTTCAGTAAAGTTACACAATGAATTATAAAAGATATATTGCTTTTAGGGGGAAAAAAACAAAGAAGGGAATGGAGGGAAGAAAGGAGGGAAGAAAGAAGGGAGGAAGGGAAAAAAGTAGATGCTGATGCATCGTAAATCAACGAAGTTGTAGGCAAACAAATATAATGTGTTTAGCATCGTTAATGTAAGTGTCGTCACAGATGACTTCTTGGAAGCAAACAAATGAGTTGTAAATCTTAAGTACACCGAGCTGCCTGTAAACACACAGTTGTCGTGAGAACACATAAAGCACCGAGAGTAAACGGTGCATCACTCTGATTCAGTGCTGGCTGTCATTTCCACAAAGATACATACACGACCAATGGCGATGTATGAGTGATTCTGGAAGGATATTGAAGAGATGCCGAGCATACATACACAGCTTTATAAATCCATTCTCGTCTGCAGATAATTTAGAGGCAGAAATAAACCATGTTATTATCACACAATGTAGCTACTCTTGGTAGCATAAAGACAATAAACATCAAAAAGACACTCTGAATGGTTCTATGAAGTCATAATGGAAATTACTTTCGTATGGAAAATGCTCAAGCACTGTTTTCAAAGATTAATTCACTTAAAATTGATTTGTTTAAAACCATTTTCAACGCCTGCATCCTGACATGCTTGGTTCCTGGTCATTAAGCAATGAACCTTTTTGGTGTTAGAACACATAATCACATTAGTGAAACTGAAATGTACAGCAAAAATTTTTATTTAAAAAGTATAATAGCAAAAAGAAGAAGAAAATTAAAAGCATTTCCACCCAATCGCTGAAAATTGTATTCTCAGTCATTTCCTCGGTTAAAGTGCCCACAACTATGATGTGTCTGTACCAGTATTTAAAATGAAGCAAACAGCATTCTATTACCACTAGCGGCTAATATGCACAGAAGTTTACTAAGAAGAGAAATCAGTTAGTATAAATAAATTTGATTCAGCTCTGCAGAATAGTGTCTCAAAATTGTAGCAGTGGCTAAAAGCAGAATTCCAGGTAAGGCCAGTGTAGGAGTCTTTGTCTTGCCACTTCTTCACTGAGTAACATTTTGAGAAAGTTACATAAAGCTCTGTAAGCCTCAGTTTCTTCATTGTAAAAATGGAAGATGCTAAAAGAATGACTGATAATGTCGAGCAATAATAAGTGTGATTAAACAATTAAAGGAGGTCAAAGAGAAGTAAAGTGAAGGGGGTTCTACTTTAGATAAATTTCTTAAGTGACCTTTGAGCAACGGCTTGTATGGAATCTTTTGGACCCTAGCGGGAAGAACAACCCAGGGTAACGTTCTCTAAGCCTCAGTTTAGATGCCACCGTGAGAAGAGCAAGGCTGCTAATGAGGGTAGGAGGAGAGAGATAGTGGAAAGTGGTAGGGAATCAGGTCAGAAAGAAAGCCACAGGCTGGATCATGCACGATTATAAGGGCAAAAGAAAGTAGAGGTACCCCTCAGTTTGTAAACTCTCGCTCTCTGAAATCAGGACTAAGTTTATTTAGACAGCAAAAGAAATAAACAGTTTAAATTTTATGCTAAGTATGTTGGGAACCCATTAAAAGACGGAGAGTCTGATATGCAAAGCACTTCCTGTAATTATCCCAGTTATGCTCTCAACAACACTAAGTGGCCCTATTCGGTCCACATTTTACAGATGTAAATGAGGGGAATGGTATTTTGCTAAAAGGCATACCTTATTTTTTTAATCCTCACCTGAGGATATTTTTTCATTGCTTTTAGAAAGAGAGGAAGGGAGAGAGAAACATCCCCATGAGAGAGAAGCAACAGTCGAGTGCCTCCTTATGCACCTGGACTGGGAATTGAACCCACAACCTAGGTATGTGCCCTGACCAGGAATCGAACCCACAACCTTTTGGTTATGGGACAGCACTCCAACCAACTGAGCCACACAGGCTAAGGCAAGACACAACCTTATTAAGAGTTGGATTAAGGTTTCAGATCCGGAGTCTTAACCGTTGAGACAACTGCTACTCAAATTAGGACAACTAACAGTTAAAGACAGTATACTAAATGTATGTGCACAATTCATTGGAAGGAAATCATGCTCAATTGCCCCTGAGATTTCAAGTAGAAATGCTCCCTAAAACAGCTGGCATTTTACAAGGTCTGTCCAGAAGGCACCCAGCCATGTAATATCAAAAATAGACACATTTATTGAAGAAGGCACAAGATACAAGAAATATTGTACATAGGACAATGATGCCTCAGTCCCCTTCAAAGGAGGCACCTTGGGACCTCACACAGTTCTCCCAATTGCCATCTACTGCCTTCTCCTTTTTTCCTGAATCTCATCCAGACTCTGAAATCTCTTCCCTTTCAAAGGTGATTTGAGTTTTGGGAAAAGCCAGAAGTTGCAGAGTGCCAAATCTAGGCTGTAGGGTGGCGGAGTCACCTGGGTGATTTGAAGTTGTGTCAAAAAACTCTGCACAAGACGTGATGCATGAGTGGGCATGTTGTTGTGTTGAGGCTGCCATTCACCAGTTGCCAATAGCTGTGACCTTCTTAATCATCTAAATAGATTCTGTGGAGGAATGTTCAAGCTTAACACAAAATGTGATGCACATTCATTACTGTACTCACTCAGTTATTTTGAATGTGATGGTCACACAGTCCACATGCTCATTCAACATCATCTACCATCCCCACTGACTAACTAGTACAGTGAAGTCATTGTTGTTCACACATGCACATTCCAGTCCTCTCTCCTTGGCTGCCAGGTTACATGGATGTTACGTAAACCATTCTTATTATATTAATAATGAACTTTTTCTGGACAGACCTCATAGGTCAGCCATAAATGATGATTAGGAGTCCCTCAGAAAGAGAAGAAAAGTGCATTCTGAATAGAGGGGGCAGTGGGAATAAAGTCATGGAAGTGTGGCCCTGCATGATGCCTTTGAGAATTACCTCATTATTCCATGTGGTCTGAGCATGAATTCTAAAGCAGAGACATGGAGAAAGATGAGGCCAGAACAGGCTAGTCCTGAGGGCCCATCATGCTATGACATGGTGTTTGGACTAAACTGCAAGAAATGGAAGCCACGGAAAGGTTTTAAGAAAGGCAGTATCATGAACAGATAAATATTTTAGAAAGATCACTTTGACCTGACCATAGTATAGATGGATTGGTGTGGGTGGAAGAATAAATAGCCATTGGAGGTTATCACGTAGGTCACGTAAGAAATAAAGAGCACCGGGACGCAGGTGGCAGGAGATGGAGAGACACTGCAGAATAAGAAGGGCTTGGATACTAATTGTCTGTTTTCTAAAGAAATGAAGAAAACGAGAATGACCCTGGGCAGGCCACTTAATTCATTTTTGCCTCAATTTTTCATATAGAAAATGATAATAATAGCACTTATTGGGGAATTAAATTAATAATAACTACCATTTACTGTGTGGCCAAAATGTGCAAGAATAGACTTGTTATACAAATTATTTTAATACCCAAGACAAGAACTATCAGAGGAGAAGTACATTCACAGGGTAAGGTAAGAAAGAAGGTAAGTTTACTGATAGACACAATGAATGTGGGGAGAGTGGGAACCCCGCATGTGGAACAGCACATGGCCCAGTCACTCAGCAGAAATATCGGGCTAAAGATACACATCTATGAGACGTAAGACACACAGAAAGCACAAGATGGAGAGAAGAGAGGGGCAAGGCCAACCCCAAACCCTGCAGACAGCTGTCACTTTGGTACGGGCATAAGAGGTTGACAAGAAATGGTCAGAAAAAATAGGATGAATACCAGGAGAGAAGCTGTCCCAGAAGGAAAGACAGGAGGGAGTTTCAAGTAGAACAGTGTCCAGTGTAAACCCTAGAGACAGGTCAAGTCCAGTGAGATCTGGCAATTAGGAATGAAGCCATATGAGTAATTTGGGTGTTGAAGAGCAAATAGCAGCTACGGAAGTAAAGGCAGAAATTGGTGATGAGTCTTAGAAAAAGGATGTCTGAGGAGGAAAAGAGAGGGATAAGGTGGTGTCTAAAGTATTGTGACAGGGCTATTGAAAAGACTTGAGCAAGGGAGAGAGAGAAAACTTTGACACATGTTCTCGGTCCCAGAGGAGAAGGCAAGTGCCTAGGTGAAGAAAATAGAGGAGGGTGGACCTTGAAAGGGAGAGGAGAGGTGTCTTGAGTCTGGGTGTAACTTAAGAAAAGTCACAAGCATTAACTATTTGTTTACATCCATAGAGAAAAGCAGAGACATGCTTGCTTTGCTACTTGCCCTGTTGCAGTACCACCTGTTTATTATAGAGTGAGCTAATGAAAGACAGAAGAAGAAAAGGCTTTGAAGTCAGTTAGATACTGAGGAGCTCTGTACCAATTCTGATGGGGGGAGGGAGGTTTTCCCACATGACTAAGCAATTCTTGCACACCCACTGGATGTCCTTCACTTGGGTCAGTTCTGACACCAACTACTCAGAGACAGCAGCAAACACAAGACTGCCCTCCCCCACTTCAGATGCCCATCACAAGACTACACTGTCACCTGTGCCCCTGGTGGATGGCTATAAATCAGAGGTTCCTAGGACACCCTCTTTGCTACAGTGTCTCAGAGAAGTCAGGAATCCAATCAATGCACTAGATTATTGGCTAATTACAAAGGATACTGAAGGATACAAATCAATATGCAGATGAAGAGATACATGGGCTGGGTCAAGAACAAAGAAGCTTCTGTCCTCTCAGAGTTTGGGTCCTGGCCCCGGGGCATGTGGGAGCACTCTGCTGCACCAACCTGTAGGCTCTCTGAACCCTGTCCTTCTGGGTTTGTATGAAGGCTTCATTACTTAGGCATGATTGATGAAATTATTGGTCATTGATGATTGGTTTAACCTCCATTCTCTCTCCTCCCTGGAAATCAGGAGATGAGATTGAAAGTTACAACCTTCCATTGCTGATTGGTAACCCTGCAACCAGCCCCCATCCCTAGGTGCTTTCCGAAAGTCACCTTGATTAACACAAACCTAGTTGTGTTAAAAAGGGACATGTGACGAGTAAACAAGAGATCCACTTCACCTTTATGACTCTGAAGCAAGTTTAGGAACTGAGGACAAGAGACCAAATATTGTGGCAAATATTTGGGGACCGGGTGCCCAGGAACCGTGGGCAAAAACCAAATACACATGAGGAGCACATTGCCTGTAAGTCACAATAGCATACATACCAAATCCTATGTAGTCCTTTCCCTTCTTGTTTTGGATCCCTAAATAGGTTATACAGGGTTCATTTTCAACAACACCTATCTTTCATGGTTGCTGTGGCAATTACTGTCAATATAAGGAGACTGTCTAGACTAATACGTGGTAGTCACTCAGTTAATAAATTCTTGCTAAACCTTACTTTAATCATTACAACAATGTTATGAGCTAAGTATACATGGAGAACTGAGGCACCGAGAGCTGCAATGGCCTGCCCAGGGTCATTCAGCTGTAAGTGGGAGCCAGAAATCAAATTCAGCGGGCTGGTGCCAGGGTATATAATCTGTTAACCAGGACAAGACCTCCTTCCTTGACCAAACTTTAGTCAGGCACCTCGGAGCCCCATTTTCAAGTAGGCCTCAGCCTGGCCCCATCCTGCCCTTGCCCTGCTGAGAACAGTTTTAACAAATAATTCTGTTAAGCCAGTTTATTAAGAATTCCCCCACCCTTGACATCTAAGTCCTTGACCTGCCTTCTGCAAGAATCTTGTTAAGTCAGTTTAACAAGAATCTTGTTAAGTCGGTTTAACAAGAATCCCCCTGCCCTTGATATCGAATAAATTCTTCCTTGTAATTGTGCCTCCATTGACTCCCCGACTCTGTTCATTGGCCGCAAGACCCCAGCTGTCTTTGCTATATTCAGAGCTGAGTTCAACTCTCTACCCTATTGCAATAGTCTTGAATAAAATCCTCCTAGCTATTTTTAGCAAGTGTCTGGAACAATTCTTTTCTTTTACAATCTCTATGCTGTATTACCTATGAAACATGATGAAGTGGCAATTTAGTTGTAATGCCATTAAACTCAGTAGAACTGCAGCCCGACACAGGAGGGGAGGGCCAGGCCAGCCTCTCCCTCTAGGTGTGGAGGAGGCTCTGCCACTTCCTGCATCTGTGACCTTAGGAGAGTTGCCTACATTCTCCGCTTTGCTAGCCTCACCTATAAAAAAGAAATAATAACAATAGTATTTACTTCAAAGGAACTTTTGGTGAAAATTCTATGTAAGCAGGATATAGTAAGGCCTTTAAAATTGCTATCTATTTTTAAGCTATTATTGAGAAATTTATTGTTATATATTAAGTGAAGCAGACCCTAATTACACTATTTATTTTGCAAACTGTCCTCTACTCCCAGCACTGCCAAGTGTTCATTATTCTGCTGTATATATATATATTTTTTCTGTAGCATTTATCATCTAGCATACTACATGATTTACTTATGTATATGTTTATTGAGGTGTTTTTTTTGCCTCCTCTCCTAAAAAGTAAATTTCCCAAGAGGAACTGAAGCGATATTTGTTGATTGGACTAACAAAATATTAGTTCTTGAGGAAAAGCTACTAAGGGAAAACATAGAGGAAGTTAGTGCAGATTCACTAGAAAAGTATTAGAGGTGTCAGGACTGATGCAGTGGTTCCTTCATATTCTTAATTTTCTTTCAAATTATTGTATCTTCTCCCTGCACAGAGAAGTGTCAGATACGTTTACTTTCCGACTGCAAAGAAGAATGAAGAGTGGACCACAGAAGGACGAGAAAGGAGGAGGGAGGGAGGCTCCTCTGAGAGAGAGAAAGCAAACTGCTACACTGGAATCTGCATTGTAACAAGACCCCTAGGTGATCTGAGTACTGACGAATGCTGGAGAAGCCTGGGCACCAATAACATTTCTCCAAGGGCTGGACTGCCTACAACAGGACCCGCCTAGTGGGACACTAAATAAACATTCGGATACATGGGCCTATCTTGACCTCACCAAATGAGAATCCCTGACTATGGAGCCAGGAATCACCATTAATCCACACCCTCCATGATGCCCATACACAATAACACTTGAAAACCACCATTCAATATAGCTCAGAATCTGAGAATTAGACCTTCGTGAGTTAGTGCAAAAGAGACAAAAAAAAGCAATAAGTTTCAAAACACTGAATATTGCTCTCAAAGTTCAAGAGAGCTGGGGCAAATTAAAGCTAATTATCAATAACAAGCAATTAAGCAAAGGTTAGCTTCAGGGAAAGATGGTTTGCTGGATCACTTAGAATCAGTTTTTCCCAGAAGTTGACAAAAAAAAGGACTCCCAGGGGAGCTATACAAGACAGTTTTTCAACAGACAACCTGGGAGATAGGGCCACTGAAGGAAAGCCCCAGTGACCAGAGTTATATTTATCTTCCTGCCTAAGGCACTCACCAATTATGTGCACGGGAAATGTGAGCTGGCCTCTCTGCTAGAAAAGAAGGCACAGGGTTGAGGAAAGCCTTTCTGTGTCCTACTTTATTAGAAAGGAACAGACTTAGAAAAAAATTTTTGAGCAACAACCCACAAACAACGTAGAAAAAAAAAAGATTCTAAGAAGGTGGAATGAAATTTAAACCAGCATCAAAATTCTAGAGAGTGGAAGAATACAATGATAATGCTGGGGAAAAATAAAGAGAAAACCCCCATGATTATCACTCACAGGGTAGTTCATGTACTAGCAGCATCACCGTCCTCTGAGAGCTTGTTAGGAATGCACAGTCTTAGGTTCCTGCTTAAATACCCTCAGAAGAAATCTGCATCTTAATAAGATCCTGGGTGATTTGTAGTCACACTAATGTTCAGAAGCACCAAGCCACATCACTGGTTCTCAAAGTGAACCTGCACATTAAAATTATGTAGGACACTTTTAAAACTCAGGATGTCCAAAATTTTACACTCCAGACTCTCTGGAAATAGATCGCAGGCAACTGCATTTTTTAAAGTTCCCTTTGTATAGCCAAGGTTGAAGACCATTGTTGTATAGACTTGTAGTTCTGAAATTATATTATAGGTATAAGATTTTGGCCATAAAAACATGGCTACTGACTTTTTTATTAAATCATAGCATCCCGTATACCGTGAAACTTAAGGTGCCAGGAGATGAACAGAAATCTGGGTGATGGTTTAGTGAATCACTGCTAAATACAGGGAAAGCACTATATATTGATACACATTTGATGGCTAATAGAGAGGTTTGCTCTCCTCCTGCCCAGTGCATGAAACTCATCAGATGCTCATCAAATCGGGTAATCCTCTGAGAATAAGTAGGAAAGCCTGAAGGAATCCAAAATGCTGCTCCAATGGCTTAAGTATTTGTGAGAACAAGTGGTATTTGCATGTCTTTTTCCTGTTAAAGGTCATGACATTATAAAAGAACTGAGGATTAGAGATATGAGTGTGTTTTAATAATCAGATAATCTCGGTCTAAGGCGAAAGGTCTTTGTTCAAACACACAACACATGATTTAACTGCTGGTGCAATAAACACACGCTGACACTTTTACATGCTGGAAAGTATGTTTTAAACATGTGAATTCTTCATACACTTTACCACTAAGCTGTGCACCTGAAACCAATATAAAATCATACTGAAAGTAAACTGTAATTGGAAAACAAAAAAAAAGATAATAAGTACTTGAATTCTTATGCTAATAATAGTGTGTTCTTATAGTAAAAGCAATTGAAAACTCAAAGGCATGAGATCATAAAGTAGACATTCAGTAGGATCTTTTAAGCTGAAATGTATCAGAAGACTGAAAAAATGCCCAAATAAAACTATAAATCAGATGTTATAAAAAGCAGCACATGTAGCTTAAGAACAACTTGGAAGAGGAATTCCTCCATCCTCAGTCATAAATAACTGGAAAGATGCTCAGATACAATCCTTAAAAATAAAAACAAGACAATGAAAATTCATAGAATAATCAATGAAATTAGGTTAAAACTTAAGAGTAGTAGCAAACAAACTATCATTGATTTCTCTGAGACATTAGAGAGGACTCATGACTCACTACAGTAAGAAGAAGAAAAGACCCCTTTATAAAATGCTGACATACAGAAGACAGTCGCCGCAGCCTGAAAACCTGAGGGCAGGGCGTGGAGGAAGCACGTGGGTAAGAACAAGGGGAGAAACAGACGAGATCTAGTACATAAAAGGCTGGGTAGAACCCATCATTTATTGTAGAATTCAACAAAAACTCATTGAACAACAGTTTATCAGACACTGCGCTGTACAAGGCTACAGAGAACTGAAGGCTCATTGGTTAACCAGGAGTTTGTGTCAACGTTGGCTTCCTAACGGGGAAGACAAAATGAACTCAGACACGATATCAGGTAGAGACAGCTTTTAACTAGCTGGATGTTCTCATCCAGCTTTGAGTAGAGGTGAGTGATTGACTTGTCTAGCTGATCTTTTAGAAAGCTGAAAAGCCAATGCGACCTCTCACTGTATCATTCTGACTCAATTGTTTAAGAAAAGGACTGAGACCTTGAGAAAAAATGATGAGGAGGCAGGATAGTAAGAAGCTAGGAGAATTCCTTGGCAAGTGGAATGGGGAAACTGAGGCAGAGAGCTAAACAGATGGCTGAGCACTTTATAGCCAGATAATAGAGTCTTATCTTCCCTAACATGGACAGTTAGGATCAAGTGGTTTACATATTCCAGACCATGCCAGGCAGACTCACCTCTGTCCCAGTCCCTTTTTGGTGACATCCTTTGAAGGTGAAACTGACCAGAGAATGACCCTGATTTCTCTATGGCTCATTTTGAAGAATTAGGAGATTAAAGGACACACCTGGAAAGCTGATGGATATTCTACCGAGAACCGCCCTTGAACCCTCCCCTAAAATCCCCAGCTTTGGAAAACAGATAAAAACCCTCAACACGAAGCACCCAGTATGCTTTCTCTTGAGCACACCTGCACCTTCCCCCACATGTTTCCTCAGGTGTGTATCTTTGCTTTTTTTCTCTTAAGCTCTGAAGGGTCCCAGGAGGCTTGCATGCAGGGTAGCAGAGTCAGTGGCAACTTGTCCCAGGCTAACCCCCAAACCTGTCTCCAAAGGTCCTCCTTCTGCCTCTGTGGCTTATTTCCTAAATTCATGCAGCCCAGCTGGCTCACTCCTTTTGCTGCTGTAACTTTATTTCTAAAGGGCCATGGCAGCCTCATCTCGACTCGACTCTTTCATACATTTCCAAAGGGCCAAGGCAGCTCTGTATAAGTTCATTCCTGTTGCTATGATCTTGCTTCTTCTATCTTAAGCCTGTCCTTTGTTTCACTGTCTCCACCTTTAATATATCTATTTTCAAATTCACCTGTACTCATGCCGTGAAGTCTTTCCTGCACAAAGTAAAGAACCCACACATTCCATACCATTCTGGGGCAGGATGGCCTCAGTCCTCGTCCCTTTCCAGTGACAATAAGACCATTGTACAAGATAATAAGTAGCTGTATATAACACCCATGATACTTACAGTTCCAAAATTAAAGAAAGTAAAGTTCAAAGAGCTCAGAGGAAAAGTAAGGGAAAAGCTGTAAAAGGAAAGAGTCAAGATTTACCAGATCATATCTTAGATAACAATGGGTATGCTGGTCTATCAAGAGATTATGTGCACTTCACAAACCTAGTGAGAATATATATGACAAGAAATTCAACAAAGACATTAAAATGCTGAAATTGGAAAACTAAAATGAAGAAAAAGAGGGTCATCAAGGAACATGTATAAAGGTCACATGGACAAAGCCAAAGGTGGGTAGGATTGAGGGTGGGAGGTGGGGACGGCAGGATGGTGCGGGAGTGGTGGGGGAAAAAATGGAGACAACTGTACTTGAACAACAATAAAAAAGAGGAAAAAAAAGACGAGTACCTAGGGAAAATACTACATAGGATATAATGAACAATAATGAAAAAGACAAGTACCTAGGGAAAATACTACATAGGATATAATGAACAATAATGAACAGGTAGGAAAAAGAGCAGGAAACAAGTAGTTGCTTAGGGATTCTATATATTGTAATCAAGCTGTCTTTAATATGCAAAGATGGTCAGTGTGATATTGTGAATAATAAAAACATATACATTTGGTCTTCATCCCCAGTTCTTGGCACAGAGCTCCTAAATGCCTCGTAATTTCCTGAATGAGAGGAGAGAGAAGAGCATCTTTTCTGATTTATGGTAAGACCTTTCCAACCATACCCGAGTTTATGCTAACGAGGTGACTCTTGGAAAACGGGGGCTGGTTGCCTGAGAAACCAACCATGGATTAGAGGGTTGGAATTTTTAGCCCTGCTACCCAATCTCAGGGAAGGAGAAAGGGTTCAATAACCAATAGCCACTGATTTAATCGATCTTACTCACATAATAAAACCTCCATTAAAAAAAATTAAACAGAGGGTTCAGAAAACTTTCAAGTTGGTGAACACACAGAGGTGGGGGGAGGTGGCACACCCCAAATGGAAATGAAGGCTCTGCACTCCTTCTCACATACCCAGCTTTATGCCCTTCTTCCAGTTGGATGCTCCTGAATTTCACCCTGCATAAAAACTGGAAATAGTGAGTAAAGCACTTTCCTGAGTTCTGTGAGCTATTCTAATAAATCATCAAACTCAATGATGGGGTCATGGGAATCCCCAATTTATAGCTGGTTGGTCAGAAGTGCAGGTCGTAACCTGGCACTGAGACTGTGTTTGAAGATGGGGGCAGCCTTGTGAGATCAAGTCCTTATCCTGGGGACTCTGCACTGTCTCTGGGTAGGTCAGAACTGAGGACAGGACATCCAGTGGGTGTCCAAAGAGGCAGTTAACTGGCTGTTGTGGGGAGAAAACCCCCATGCATTTTGTGTCAGAGGAACTGTGAGACAGAAAAAGGTTTTGTTGTTCATCTTCTTGTGTTTTTTTAGTAACGCATATGATGAAAATCCTTAAAGACTAACTAGCCCCAAACCTCTCCTCCAAACTATTGATGCTTATATTTCCCTGAATTTGCTGTGATTTCAACTCAATTCTCTTAGAAAAAGAAAAATCAGAGCCTATTACACTTAACTAAAAGGTGTAACTTTATTCAAAATGTTAATGCCCTTTTTTAAGATTCTTTTAAATTATCCATACTTTGATTAACCTGACAAGACTGAATCTACCATAAGTTTTTTGGGTTTTTTTTAGTTTTTTTTCTCCTGATAGACTTTATCTGCACTTTAGAAAATATTTGGGAAATGGCTAGACTGATGAGTTACCATGAAAGATTACAACCTGGCATTTTAAATGTAGGGACAACTGAGATACAGACACAGATTGAACTTACATTAACTTCTAAAGGTAGACTAGACTAGGCAGAGTGGATTTCTACAGCTTTCATTTGAAAGGAATAACACTGTGAATTGTCATTCCTCAAAATTATTCACTCAGCTGTCCTTGGCCATTCATGTGATTTGGCAATATATATTGAGCCATCTCAATTTTAATATACTTTGAATGTGACATTTCATATTCAGAGTAAAATAGCATATTTCACACCAAGTTAATAGGAAAAGATTAAAATAAATTGTTCTCTGAAACACGTAAAGGTCTTCTCACAGGAGTGGTAAGTAAAATACCAATTTTTAGACTTTCTGAACCAGTTCCTGAAATGCAGATCATTTGGAACGGATCACCTTCTGATATGAAATGGTAAATAGTATTCTGTTATGGTTTGACTTCAATAGTGTCCAGTGCCATTTGAAATATCTTTTAATCTTACTTTGAACCATCCATTCAAAAATCCTCAAAATGAATAATCTAAACTTGCAAAACATTAGGCTGACCAATTTTTTAACAAAATTCACATTAAAGCTATTTGCATTAATAATTGTTTTATCTGGTAAGTAAATATCAACTGATTTTAACTCCTTCCATATTACTGTCAAGATAAATGTGCATATGAATGTAGAAAAACTTTTCTAGAGAAAATAAGATCCTCAAAGACATCTAGAATAGCAGAAAAAAGAAGCATGACCTTGCACCTATAAAATTTATTTTAGAATACATCTGGCCTACTGTTCTTTTCAAAACTGATCTGCTGAAATGTCATGTTTGCAAAAAGTCATGAATATTGAAAAATAAATTTTGCCAAAACCAAGCCCCAAGTTAAACTTTAAAAGATGTTTTAAGAAAAAAAAAATAATGAATCCACATGAATGCCATACTTAGATTTACTTAGACTGATAAAGGATAACTCAACTGTCCTTGAGGAACAAATCAAATACACTTTGACAACAAACTATTTCTCCATAATTAAACAACATTAAGCACCCATAAACACTTTTTTAGTTTCCTCAAAAAAAAAAAAAAAGAAAAACAAGTATTCCTTTCTTTGTACTTTCTTCTTAAACCCATCATAAGAAAAAGAACAGTGCAAGAACAATAAATATGACAAGGGCACCTAATCAAGGAGATTAGGAGGTTTGGTAAATGGTTAATTTGCCACATAACTCATCAAGAGGGCACCTGCTATTCAGCTCTAACCAGCTATTTCCTAGCAGAGCTTGAGGAGCAAAGTTGTCAAATCCTCTGATTAAAAACAAATCCCTATCTTTCAGCAGACTGTTCTACGATGTAGATGTTTGCAACTGTAGGAGTCCTGGGCTCCCTGCCTGTGGGCACACAGTCAGCACTGCACTGCCTTATCCTCGGGGGGCTGGGCGCTGGGGGCAGGGGTACGGGACAAGTTCTGCTCAATGACTTATAAGTCAAATTTTAATTGTGCAGGTATGACCTCCCAAAGCTCTTTGCTCTCTGCTGTGGCCGTTATTAACATTCCAGATAGTGGCTGCTCTGTCAAGGCAGGTCCAGAGCACAGACACCTCAGTGCAATTGTCCTCCAAGACATCTGTGATACATGAGTGAGCGATAACATTTTGTTATTGTAAACTCACGAGGGTGTATATGTGTGTGTGTGTGTGTGTGTGTATGTACTATAAGATGCTTTTCCTGGCTGATAGTCACTAACAGATCCACACTCCAGTGCGGGCCAGAATTTAACCATGCGCCATCACTTTGCAATCTAAATCATATAGTCTGCTTAATATGAGAGTGCACGTGCTTTGGGTTCAATAAACGAAAGAATCTCAGATTGCTACAAAGAATGCATGATTTTGGACTTAATTAGTGAAGAATGAGAGAGAAAGGAGGAGGAAAAACAGGTGAGGGAGATAAAGGAAGAGAACAGCAAAAAACAAAATGAAACCAAGTGGTCAAAGTGAAAAATAAATGAATTAGGGTGGCCAGACCTGGTTCACACTCCAAAACAGTCAAGTCTGTCTGTAAGCTTCTGTTGGCGTCCATCTTACTTTCTACAATTCCCTTCCCAAATACACTTAGAGATTTTCTTAAGCCTTCTCACTCCACACAACAGCCTGGGTTTAAACATGTCTGCCCTCCCTTCCCATTACTAAATGGCTGGGTCCTCTGGTCCCCTTGGAAAGGAAGTCAGCTCTTTATAAGACCTTTATATTGGAGTTTAGGGATTATGAGTGTATGGCTATTAAAATATATTCCCACTTTTACTACAGTGTTTTCATCTTTAAAATACAGTCTGTATGCATACATTCTTAGCTTGACGAAGTACAAATATTAGCTTAGTAACACAAGCCACATATTCTGGAGCCAGAGTACTTGAGTTCATACAATTATAGTGTGCAGCCTTGGGAAAGTAAGGCCTTGTGCCTTTACCTCTATTTTCTCATATGCAAATTAAGGATAAAAAGAATATCTATCCCATCAGGTTCTCTTAAGTACTTAGTGCCTAGTATTTGGTGAGTACCATATAAGTGGTTGTTAAATAAATGTGGAAACACATAAGTAAATATATACATGTTAACACTATTAGGTTTCAGATTGCTGTGAAATGTTGGCTGGGAAAAAATGTTGGCTAGAATAACTTTTATCACCCTTCAGGTTCCACAGTACACTAGTTCATGTCCGCTTTTCAACTTATTTATTAGTTTCAACAATAAAGTTAGGGTTGTTTCACCTATATAAATATTCCTGCATCAGGCTTATGCTTTTGAATGACTGACAGCCATTTCCCTTTTCATACCACAGATAGAAAATATTATTTAACAATAACCCATAAAAGAAAAAGAAAACCTAGTCAGAAGCTAAACAAAACATCTGTCCCTTGCTACTGTCAATACACTTGAAAAGCTCTGACCCAACTCTCCAAAAGCCTTGTCTTTTCACTTAAACTCCAAAGGAAAAATGTGTCATTGTAATAAGACTTTGCTCTTAACTTAGAAAGTGATTTGGTCTTTCAGTTTATCTCTTTTTATATAGTCAAGCATAAAATTTAAGGGATGCCTTCCACCAAAAACTTCTTTCTCATAAAACATCTTTCCCAGTGTGTTCTGTATTCGCGTTGTGCCATAAAAGTGAAGTACACGTTGACTTTTGCTACACCCTGAGTTTTCTTTTCAGACTTCGACTGAAAATCATTAACAAAAGTAAAAGAAGCTTCTTTGCCCCTCACCCATCCTCAATCCCCTTGAATTTTTGGTGTGCTTGTTGTTCTTTTAAGGCTATGATAACTAATAAAGCTGGTTCACAAGTCTATGCAATAAATCCATGCATTTGAATCCTAATGTCTCCTGGTTATCTCTTTTTCCAGCAGAGGATAGTGAGGCTTGCATATAAAACTTAGAGGAATGTTTGATATTCCCAACAGATTTAGAAAACAGATTCTGTTTGATATTTCTAAGCTTAAGACTATCTAGGTGGCAAATTCAAAAACCATATTTACAAGTAATGAAGGAAACAATTCTGAAGCAACCTGTAGACATTTTCAGAATTGAGAATTACTTCAGACATTCAAATAGGAAACCTCTGAAGCGAATTACAAACTCATACTCAGCATATTACACGTAATACAGAATGTCTTCTGTATCCATCAGTGAATCTCACTTATCTCCTGCAGTAAACAGTCTCATTGTGAAACTTATGACTTTATATTTTCTACTTTCATTTCCTCTAGACCTGACCTTATTGGCAATGTCTGAAAGAATTGGTAGGCTTGAAAACCCATTCATCCTTCTTCAAAATACTGTATTTAAAATGGAAAACAATCCTGCGGGGTAACTACTTTTAGTTCTTTCAATACCACAGTCAGGAAATAGATTTATATTTGTTGTATGAAATCTTTACAAATGTCTTCAAACCATAAACTTCCCAGCAATAAAAAGCATGGCAAATGCAGCCTTTTGTTGATAAAAACTAAATTACATAATCACTTATGTAGTTGTTTATTGTGTCCAAATATAAAAAAGCTAGAAATTTTAAGTTATTTTCTATACTCATGCTAATCAATATCCAAATACAGAGAACTTTAAAGCTACCAATCAAAACTGAAATGACAAAATAAAAGCAATGAAATGTTTTGTTAGATTGAAAAACAGAGTGCTGATACATTGGAACCAGATGTCGCTCAGTTATGTATGTTAGACAATGTTTCATATGTTACGTGTATACAAATAAGAGCATCTCCTGCCTTAGATGCTTTCACTCTTCCATTTCACAGTTAATGGGCTGGCCCTGCTGATTCTTCCTCCTGACTGCAAATATACATCCACTTCAATGAGGGCAATGGGAAGCACCATGGGAGACACTGAAATAAACACTGTTTTCTTGCCCTGACCAGTGTGGCTCAGTTGGTTGGGCATCATCCCACAAAGCTAGGGGTCACCAGTTTGATTCTCGGCCAGCTAGGTTTGTGTAAGAGGCAACCAATCGATGTTTCCCTCCCTCTCATACTCTCTCCCTTCCACTCTCTCTAAAAATAATAATAATAATAAATATTTTTTAAAACTAGTTTCCCTACAACCAAAGCAGACATTCAAAGAAGTGATTCTAGGACTATGTTGGGGAAAAAGTTATGCAGTGGTTGAATTCCTCTATCACTCTACTCCCCTTCCTTTTTACAAATCTAATAAGTAAATTTGACTGTTTAAAAGGAGAGTCAGGAAACTAACTGCAAACTTATAAAACTGTTTGGACTTGTCTTTGATCATTAAGCAACAGCCATTACAGAGACAAATGTTTCCTTCCCCATTATATCTATTTGCAAAGAAAAGCATCTGAGGGCTGCATGGAGCGGTAAGGTCACAGCAAGATGATGAGGTACACTCAGATCCCTCACAAACCAAAGGGTGAGTTCAAGTCTCCTGGCCTTTGACATCAGTCTAAGCAGCCACCCTCACCAATTCCAAGGCAAAACAGTAATAGTAGCCACGAGAACCAGAAAGAAAATGAACCTAGCAACTGTCAGGAAAGTAAATGTAAGAAACAAGGACCACCAATATTGCTTATCAGGTACTTAATTTTGTCACTAGCTTTAGGCATGGAAGAATTTGAGTCAGATGAAACACAGGAAGGGGATCTAAAACATACAAGATTTGAGGGTCCTTGGAATATTTGCAGAATTCATGCATTTATTTGACATATTATTCAGTACGTAGTATTGTACAGAGTGCTGAGATGACAAAGATAAAACAGATGTGGTCTTGAAAGCCTCAAAGTACTAACAGTGAATTGAGGAAGTTAGGCTGCTAAGGAACACTTCGAGTATAGCCCAATAATACCTATGATGAAGGAAAGTACAAGATGCTTTAGGGACCAAACTGATTCAAACTAAGATTACAGAAAACTCTTTGCAAGGGCTCAAGATGTCTTCAAGAAGAAAAATATATTATTTTTATAATACGAGTGTACTGGTTTGCTGCACAAAGAATTGTAGTAGAATTTAGACCACAAGGGGCTGAGAGACAGAACAGTCTAAGTAAAGGAACCCACAGCTTGTCTGGGGACCTCTACAGGTTTTGGCATGTCTGGACACAGGCTGGAAATAATCAAAGAAGAAGCTTGGGAGATTGTGAGGGTTTGGTTATGAAAAGTTTGGTACACTGAGCCCAGCAATCGGTATTTAATTCTGCAGACTATGGGGAAACATTGAGAGAGCGGAGTGATATGATTAGATTTGTGTTGAAGAGCAGCTCCTCTGGCAGCCTCGGGAAGAACAGATGGAGGAAGGAGGGGACAATGTACAGAGTGATAAGTTAATAGGCTACTGCATGGAGAAGACTTGACAGCTTAGACCAAAGCACTGACAGCACAAGGAGAATGAGGGGACAGATTCATGGTGTTTAGAAGGCCAAATCAATAGGGTTTGGTGACGGACGGTATAGGGGAAAGAATGAGCCTCGTATAGCTATTGGATTTCTCATTATGATGTGTCATTCACCCACTTAGAATATATAGGAGGAGGAGCATGTGGGAAGGAGGAGAATAAATGATTGATGCAAAAGTCCCTATGGGGTATTCAAAGAGATCTGCTGTATTGAACATTTAGATACAGAGATTTAGAGTCCAGAGAAGCAGTGGGGGTTAGATATGTACATTGGGAGGGGTATCTCAGCACTGGATTCTTATGAAGACAGGAAAAAGAATGTAAGTACAAGAAGAGCAGAGGGCTATAATGGAGCCAAGCAAAACAGAAGCATTTGTAGGCAGATGCTTGTGCTTGGCATGCCTGGATATGGGTATGTCGTGAAGCTGGCTCCAGGCTCAGAATGGCATATAGAGGTTAAACATGAGTTACCATATGAATCAGCCATTCCACTCCTAAAAATGTACTAAAAAAATGAAAACATATGCTCACACCAAAACTGTACACAAATCTTCATACTCGCATTATTCATAATAGCCAAAAAAATTACAATGCCCCAAATGTCCATGAACTGACCAAAGGTCAGTAAAATGTAATGTGTCATACAATAAAATACAACATGGATAAACTTAAAAGCATTACGTTAAGTGGAAAAAAGCTAGCCACTTGTTATGTGAATCCATTTATAGGATATGTCCAGAGTAGGCAGGTCTATGGAAATAAAGTAGTTTATCAATTTTCTAAGGCTGGGGAGGATAGAGAGAGTAGGGGACTATAGCTAAAGGGTTCAGGGCTCCTTTCTAGGGTGATAAAATGTTCTAAAACTGATTGTGGTAGTGGCTGCATGATCCTGTGACTATACTAAAAGCCACTGAACTGTACACTTTAAATGAGAGAATTGGATGGTGTGTGAATTATATCTCAATAAAGCTGATAAAAATGGTTTGAAAGCATAGATAAGATAAACACAAGCACAAAGACTTAAAAGTTATTACAATCACTCTGAAGTTTATCTAAAGAAAGTAATCTCTCCATTGCAACAGACAGCAGAAGATGAGCGATAGGTAAATATTGGGGCAAGGGAACAAAGGAGTCTCTTCAGCATAAAATAGATTCCCCATCTGTTTGGTGAAAGTAAAATTAAAAGGTTTGGCAGGGAGGTTACTTGGAAATGCATATACGTAGTCAAGCAACATTTTCAAACAATTTAGGTAATTTCACGTGTAAAGACAAAATATTTCAGAGGAGGGCCTTTGCATCTTTGTACATGCTGATTTACGTAGAAAAATTCCATACTCGGATACTATCAATTGTTTAGGTTCCCCACTTCCTTTGCTAATGTAACAGTTGCTGTAAAGAATAGAGAAAATGGGCATTAACTTCCAAATAGGCCTAATTTAGAAATTACTTCTTAAGATTTCAGTCAGGAAAATAATACAATCCCTGACAGAGTAGCCACCCCCCAAAAAGGTGGGTTTTTTTCCCCTTATTTATTCTCACTAGGCAGTATCACTGACTGTCTGGTTGTTTCTACTGAAAGGGCCTTTGCTCTTTGCATCTCCGTAACCCGACTCATGATCTCCACCTGTCCACCTGCCCTCTCCCGCTCTCCACTTCTCAAGGAGCCCACTGACAATATCAGTCCCATCCCATTGTTAGCCAGCTAGTGATATCAACCCCGCCTCAGTTTGGGGCCCATGACAATCTAACTCTCCCTCCACCAGACACCCACTGCACTTCTGGGAGGATTCTCACGACGTGGTGTCTCTAACTTAGCCGTGTGTTTTATCTTTGTAGCCAGGATCTAAGTGGCTCCACCGCAGACAAGGTGCTTCTGCCTGTTCTCTGTGACGTCCAGCATATTGCTGCAGAAGCAACGCATTCTCATTAAACACCTAACCACGGCAGCATGAGACAAAATAACTTCAAAATAACTATTAATATCCCCAAGTTATTTATTATATAAGAAAAATAGCTTGCATGCACATCAAAATGCATTCTTGCTCTTGTCTTAATTAAAAAGTTGCTGAACACTTGCTGTGAGTAGAGATTTTAAGTTCTGTGAATGCATTATCTAATTTTAGCCTCTTAACAGTTCTATACAGTGGTTATTCTTACTCTCTTCACTTTGCAGATAAAAAAAGAGAGACTTGGTGTGTTTAAGTAATTTGTCCAAGTTCACAAGTATCCCCCCTCATTAAAGGCAATACCTTTCCAGAACATTTTTTCATTTACCTTCTACTATTGGCCAAATGTCTCTTAATGAGATACTGGAAGACATAATGGCTCAGAGTCAGGAAGACATGTATTTTAAATCTTAAACTCTCAGAATCACAGTTTACTCAAATGTACAATGAGGCTAATAATATCTGATTCAGAGGCATGAGAAATTAATACAATCAGAAGCTCCCAGGCAGAGCAGGAAAATAATACTATTTCATTCTCAACTTATGTGAATTATTAATGTTTCCAGAAGCTTGCCATTATTTTTAGAAGGAAACATATCAGCAATTCAAGAGGGGTAAGGTATTTTTCAGGGTGTTAGTACAATTATATATTTGCTACCATCGTAAGATGTTAAGTTTTTCTTCAAAGAGATGATAAGGGTATTCCAATTATGCCATCTTGTTTTTATTAAAGGTCAAGCTGAAGATTCCACTAGTCATATTACATATCACTCCTGACTTTTTTTCCCCAAATGAAGAGTGCTTCTCAATTTTTTTCAGCAGTAACTCCACAATGGGGACTTGGAGATGACAAGGTAAGGTGCAGCATGTAAAATGTTCTGCGTGTGTGTGTGTGTGTGTGTGTGTGTGTGTACGCGGGAGTGGGTACATGCAGGGTAGTGTGGTAAAGGAGGCTTTGCCTCCTGAAGGCTCTCTACTAAAATGTAAGTAAACTACCTGATGAGTCATCGTCTGGAAAGCCACTGGTATAATTGAAAGGATTCGCTTAGCAACTGACCACAGTAAGTTCAGTGTGAGGGTGTTGAGAGTGTGCCTGTGTACAAGGCGCATGTCCAGAGCCTTGTGGGACAGGGCAATGCTAGAAGCGAAAAGGAAACAAGGTGTGGAACAACCAACAGTCTGAGAGGACTTGTAAGGAACAGTGTACAAACACCAAGAACCTGAAGGAGGTGACAAAATAGTACCTTCAGAGATATCTGCAGTATCAAATCCAATTTCTGACACTCTAATAACTTTATTCCTGATGGTTCTCACATTATATACAACCTTGCATGGGACAAATAAAAGCAAAAGTCCTCAGATCTGTCAGGTTCTGTGACCACACATCTGGGCTCATATTACCTGGTAGGCAAGATTCGCTCAGGGTGTGGCTGGCTTCTTCCAGAAGTCTTCAGGATTTCCCATAACACCAGCAACAGGTTGGATTGGCTATGTGAGCAGAGACCACAGTCTACCATTAAGTCCTTGGCCTTGCCAAGGGCCTTAGACACAGATTTAAGTCTTGAAACCAAACATTCCCACCATACCTCACTCCCAACCCTTGCCTTCCTATTGCTGTGACACCACCTAGACTCTCCTGCATGCTCACCATGCGTTGGCTGCCTACATGTGCCAGGGGTAGGGGATTCTTCACAATACAGATTCTTGAGCCACCTTACTTCTTCTATTTTGGAACCAGTACAACCGGGGTGGAACCAAGTGTCTTAGTCAGGCCGCTATAACAAAGTACTATATAGACTGGATGCCTTAAACCACCAAAATCTATTTTCTTACAGTTCTAGATGCTGGGAAATCCACGATCCAGTTGACAAATGAATGTTCCTAGTGGACATTCTCTTTCTAGTGACCAGAAGGTCCCCTTCTAACTGTGTCCTCATGGCCTTTCCTCAGTTCACGTGGAAAGAGGAATCTCTCTTTTCCCCATCATGTCAGGCCACCAATACAACCTCACTTAACATTAATTACCTCCTAAAATCTCTTTCTTCGGAAAAAGTCCCACTGAAAATTAGGGCTTCAACATAAGAGGTTGGGGGGTGGGCAGTTTATTTCATAACACCAAGGAAATCTGCATGTTCAGGCAGAATATTGAGTGAGTCCAAGAACCTCAGTTTGAGAGACCCCTGCTTTACAGCACTTTTGCAGGCATCCTTCTGAAAGGGAACACAAAGCAAATTATAACTGATTGCAATTCTAAAATACAAACTCAAACACCACACCTGTAACTGCAACTGTGTATCAGTGCTGATAACAGCACGTCACCTAATGCCAGCCCTCAGGTAGATGAGAAAACGGAAGCAGATGATGTTGAGTAATTGGAAAATGTTTTCCTTGAGTAGCATATTTAGCTAACCTTTGAGAGGCATTGAGGTGTGGCAACATCTTTAAAAAGTTACTAAAAAAAGACAAACATACTTCCAAACATTTACTTAAAAAAGCATTACAGTAGCAGGAACTGTTGCTAATTAAATGCAAATAGTTGGTTTATGTGCAGTGCAATTATCTCTTACTCAAAGAATTACATATGGAATATTGCATGCATCATTTCCTTCTTGAAGGAAAACAAATTCTCTCAAATCCACCATCAAATTACCCAACACAAATGGTCCAAACCTTTCGCCAATGGGCTAAAAGCCAGCTGATACACCCTTCCACCCACACCTCACAGCCATCTACCTTAGTTATTCTGCACAAGGTCCTTGAGCGTTACCACAAACGTTCATGTCATCCAATTAATAATGTTTTCTTCTTTGCCCAGAATGTATTATCAAGCAAACAATATAACACATGAATGTATCTTCTGTTATTTTTTTTCAGAAAAGACTGAATGGTGTCTTGGTAACCTTCAAAACTCCATAGTTTTGAAGGAATGTGGTTTACATTTGAGCAGCCCAGCAGTGACTGGGTGCAATGAGTAATGTAAAGCATTTCCGGCCCTGGCCAGGTGGCTCAGTTGGTTGGAGCATTGTCCCATACACCAAAAGGTTGTAGGTTCAATCCTCGGTTGGGGTGTGTATGGGAAGCAACCAATTGATCTCTCTCTCCCTGCCACCTGCCGCCACTCTTCCTTTCTCTCTAAAAATCAGTAAACATATCCTCAGTGAGGATTAAAAAACAAAGTATTTCTAGGATTGTTCCATAATGTGAAATCTAAAAGCTTTTAGGAAAAAGTATCTTTCTATGTTAAAAAAATGAGCATATATATATATATATATATATACACACACACATTATATACTATATATATATATTTATATAATTTTTAAATGTCCATCTAGCTTAAACTGGGCCAAAGGTAATGTTCTTTATCGATCACTGAGGAGAATTCTTATGGAGGGAAAGTCTTTCTGGTTCTAAGGATTCTTGGATAAGAAAGAAAACCTTTAACTAAGGAGTGCTAAGTATGAAAAGAGGACCATCTAAATAAAACAACCACCATTGGAACACTTTTCTCTAAATGTAACATTCGTACTGTCTTTATCAGAAATAAGTAGGGATGCTTTTGAAAAATACAGATTCCAGGCCCACCCCATTTTCCTGAACTCCCATACCTCCAGGATCAGAGGTTAGATGCAGACACCTGGATCAAGCATTTTCTAAGCAGCCCTACAGCTGGTTCTTATGCACAGAAGAGCTTCACTCAACACAGGAGGGAAAGAAAAGTGACACACATTATGCCTCCTCTCCACCGTGCCATCCATGGTTCCGCAGCCCAAGAAAACCTGTGACAAGACAATGAATTCCCACACAAGTAAAAATAATACTGTTTTAACTTAGATCCTTCATCTACCAGACCAGTTAGATTCTAAGGCTTTTTTCTCAGTAGCCCCAGAGGGCTCTAAGGCACCACAGTGATCTTTCAAACCACCAAATAATTCTCTAAGTCAGATCCTTGACTACTGTGAGCCTCTCCAAATAGGTTGAAAGTCAGCCCAGGAAGCTTGTCCTCAAAAGAGAAGACAATCAGTCTCTCTGTCTTTCTATTTCTCTGGTCTCTTTTTCTCTCCTCTCTCTTATCCACAGAGAAAATAGAGCCCTGTTCTATCAATTTTCATTTTTCTATGTGGCCTAGTTGCCTTTCAACATTCAACGCCTAGTGACATTATAAAGCTCCCACTTATGGCACTACACACACACATCTTATTTCCTCTATTCTAAGATGCATTTTTTTCACATTTCAATATCTCTGAAATCAGAATGCATCTTACAAATGTTTGGCCTTTTCAAAAAACTGCAAATTGCTCTATCACTACTTCCACAATCCTTCCTCCTGTGAGATTAGAGCTGTTCCTTTTTTCCATCCTTTCCTTTCAAAGCCAATCCTGAGAACCCCTAAAATGTCAACTGGGGAGTTGTATGCCAAGCAAACACACTGCAGGACCAGGTAACTTTCTTTACGCCATGGCTTGGCTCTGATATCTGCCAGCTGAGTTAGTACAAGCACTACAGTCTATTCTTTGCTGGAAGGTGGGGGAGACAGAGTCAGCACATGCCCCTGGAGCTCAGCCCTTTAAAGAGCTCTCTTAGTACATGTAAAATAAAGTGATAACGAAGCCTTGGTTTATTTGGCACATTTTTTTCTTTCTCACTGATACCTAAAATGGCGGCACATCTTACATTTAGAGGCATGTTAGCTCTGACAAAATATAGGAGATAGTGGCAAACTTTAAAAATTTTTTCAATTACAGTTTACATTCAATATTATATTAATCTCTATTAGTTTCAGATGAACAGCTTAGAGGTTAGTCGTGTACTTTACAGAGTGGTCCCCCCAATATTTCAAGTACCCATCTGGCCCCACACATAGTTATTATAGTACTGCAGTCTCCACTATGCTGAAATTCACATCTCTGTGGCTATGCTGCAATTACCAATTTGTACTTCTTAATCCCTTGGCAAAGTTAATTCATGAAAAATTGAATCAGTGGGATGGGAAGAAAAATAAGATCTTTCAGCCATCTTAAATGGGCTATGGCACAGAGAAAAATGTTAAGATCATTGAATTTACGTTTTTCCTTTCATCTCTGTTGGTATTGCACCTGGGGACTCCCACAGAAGCTATTGCACTTCTTGCCTGAAGGGTGGGTGAGCTTGATCTCACTTCATAAGTACCGTCCCCACAGCTACTCACCCAGTCCCGCCACCTCCATTGTCATCATGGCGGTCCTCACTGGAAAGAGAACCTCTGTTTCTAACGCTGTGGCAGTGCTTCCCTTGGGTTGCCCAAAGGCTGCCATTGCTGATGCTGTCTTTTTTCCAGTCATCCCTCTTGATAAAACTGGACATTTCACTTCAGAGTTAGGTTTGGAGGACATTTTGAGGAGCATCACCCAGAGTCACATCAAAATATCTGTCAACTCTGAAACTGACATGCTTTTAATTTTTTCAATTGAAGTAACAACATTGGTTTATAACATTATATAAGTTTCAGGGCTGCAACATGATAATCAGACATCTGGATATACTGTATCATGTTCACACCAAGAGTCTAGTCTCTACCATCACAGACAATTGGCCCTCTTCACTGGTTTCCCCTCCCTGCACCCACCTTCCCCTCTGGTAACCACCCATCTGCTGTCTGCCTCTAGGAATATGTTTTTTATTTATTTGTTTTTGTTGTTATTGGTTCTTGTGTTTTGATATTTTTTGTTTTATTTTTACATTTCACATGAGTGAAGTCATACAGTTTTATCTTTTTTTGTCTGACATGTTTTTTAAGATAAGGGTCAGGCATCTATATTATCCCAGGAGGAGCTCCTTGCCTATTTTGAAAACTCCCATAAAAAAGAATCTTGCAGCCAGAGAGTCAGACCCTAAATCTTTTTTGTTTGTCTTTTTAGGAAACCCCTGAGGTCCATAGGCTGAGACACCTCCTTAAGCAAGTATCCCAGAGGTAGACAAGCAGATGGGCCTCACAGCATTCGCCACACTGCACTACAGTTAGTTATTTACCTGCCTTCTCCTCCAGCCTGTAAGCTCTTTAATGTACAGTTTGTTGCTACTCATTTATAAACTCCTTAACTGGTATTAGTATGGTAGGTGGTAATAGTAAACTCCTAGTGCCCAGGTGACTATAAATTTTGTTAACTGAAAATATTAATGAATGATTACAGTTAATGACAATCAAAGCACAGAATGTTAGACCTAGAACTAATATTAAAGATTCTTTAGCACAGAAATCTTATGGAATAGATCGGGAGAATATATTCCAGAACTTAAGACAATCCGTGTTCACACAGCTGAGTGACAGAACCATGAAGACTCAGATGATGACAGTTATTCAGTTCTTTCCACTGTAAGACACTAGGATCTGCTACGTTGTCATTCACAATTTCACCGTGATATCCTTATGAACAAGGGCATTACATCAATACACGTATTAATCATCCTGAAGTCATGATGGACAAGATACCAGTTTTTTTTCTCCCTTAAACCATCAGAAGCAAATAATGAGGTTAACTCTTTACAGACATTGTATTTTTTATATCTTTACTATAACAAAGCAAATATATAATTGTTTTTTAAAAAAAGGGTTTTGATCCAACCAGGAAACATAATACACAAAACTACAGTAAGGTTAAAATTCACCTCGTCTTTCCCACGACTCTTCAGTGGAGGGTGACAGTTACTAACGCTAACATTTCTAGCCAGAGTAAGACAGACAAAGAGATGATAACACCTAGGCACCGCCCACCGTGACAGATCCTTGTCAGTTTTCTGATGGGATGTGGTGGCAGCCAGTCTGGGGTGCCGATGTCAAGTACCAGCTTTTGCAAAAAATGTTTACAGATCTTCCCTACCGACTTCTAAATAGTATTGCCATCACCTTATTATCATTGCAAATAGTAAAAATACAAGTAGTGATAGCCACAATTTTCAATCAGTGTACAATTCAGAAAAAGGAAGAACTTTTCCCTACGTACGAGAACATTTCCTCCCTGAGGTTCCACATAGCAGAGAATTAAAATAAAACTGCTGACAGTTACCTATTCTATAACTGGCTGCTATTCACATAATGGGAAACCTTCGAAATGTTAACTCTGCTGTCTCTGCCCTATATTCACCTGATTCCTCCTCAAGGCACCAGTCAAATTTATCTGACAGTAAGTCTTGATGTGGGGAGTGGATGGTTGTAAGGCAGAACACAATGGAACTATTACTAAGTCCCGGCTTCTCAAACTGCCTAAGACACTGATTTCTTTGCAAAATGAAATGCATAAAGGCATGTCAGGATCATTCATTCCAGCTTCATTCCTGGTAATTGATCACACTGCCCAGAGGAAATCAGTCCATTTGTTTTTCATGAGCCAGACTGGACTGAGGTCACTATTCACATCTCTCCTCTATAATGAACTAATTACCAAAACAATAGGCGCTTATTGAAAATCATGGTCAAGGAAACATGTTTGTCCTCATTCTTTTGAACTTCCAAACTGCGCAAAGATACGAGACTCAAATAATTTTCTCTGCAAATCCTTGTTAAACAGAACGTGGCTTTCACCTTCATCCTAAGTTTTCCTCCAACAACGGATCATAAAACTGTTGATCTCACTCTCCCCAATACTACAGATGCCCATGCCAGACATGGAAAGTGTCCACCCCCTCAAACCTGTTCTAAGAGAGCCTCACTGTAATTGGTCTGCATGCCTTGTAAAGAAATCACCAGCACACACATAAACAGACTGACAGGTAGTCTGATTCCACTGTGGCTCTTGCAAGTCCCTGTGTTGGGTGAGTTACCTGAACATCCTCAGGCAACGCTCATTAGCAAAGCACAGCTGATACCTTTCGGAAGGTAATTAGTTGGGGGGAGGGTTAGAGGAAAAGGGTATATCTTTTCTCTCCCTGGATCTAAACGTCCAAGGACTATAAAATGCCATATACACCTCAACAGTAAAATCCCCAGAATCATTTAAAAAAAAAGGAATAGAAGAAACTTCTCTCTACTAAGAGAATTTTGGCAATCCCGTTCATATCCTTTAGCTAAAGTTTCAGGTCTCAGTTCCTGCCTTGATCCACGTGAAAGATAAGGGCAATACGCAGTGGCACCACGCAGGCACTGACTACCCTTATTAACCCATAGTCAACGGTGACCTCTTCTGACAGACTTTAATATACTGACTTCTTACAGATTTAATATACTGTCTATTACCCTATCCCCAAGAGGCTGTGATTCATTTAGTTACAACCAATTTAAAACGAATCCAGTATATACTGCAATATGTTCCAAAGTGGATTATGGCGCCAGGGAATGTATAATTATTCCCTCCCAGCTATTGAGTTTTGCTGACAGCAGATCATAATTGTGTAGACCGACATCCTACATGACCCTACCAGGCCTTTCAAAGCAACACACTTTGAAAAAATATATATAATGAAAAGTTTTGTGAAAATGACAGTAGCCACAACCAAGAGTAGAACACTCAAAGTACAGTCTGAGTTTTGTCAGAAGGGATGTGGGGATGGAATAGGAAAAAAAAAAGAAAAATGTACATATGTTCATATGTTCATATGTGTTTACTCTTATACATAGCATACAAGAGTAAAAGGACAATTTTTACCTATCATTATTCACTAACGTTTTATTTTAACTTCTAAACATTTTATTCCCTTCCGTAGGAATACATCAAAGACCATTAAGTTTCATCTACAAAGAGAGATGTTATGTATTACACTGTTATTTACTTAGCTCATTTCTTCCCGTTCTCCCTCCCACACTGTGACTTCCAAGGTTACAAACAAGTGCACGAAAATGTCAAGAAACAAGCTAGAAACCTGCACCACAAGTCCCCGGGGACAAGCAGGAGACTCATCACTCACAGCTGTGACTTCTCACTCCGACTCTCCTCGCTGGGAAGCTTTGATAAACACTTAACTCTTGTGTGCCTCGGTTTCATATTTTGGAAATAAGTTTCCCCATTTTGCTTCATCAAAAATCATACTTGATTTAAAAACTAATCTAAGTTGCGACATAAAGATGACTCGGATGGGCCACCTAAGAGCACCGGTCTCAGAGGAAGCTCCCGGCCCCTATGGAAGAGGTGGCTGTGGAGCAAAGGAGAGGAAAGGAACAGGTTTCTTCTACAAATGAAAAGCAATCAAAAGAAACCAATGAAGAGGAATAAAGTACAGCACAAAGAAAAGAATTCTGCCTATGAATTCCCCGTGCAATAAGACAGTTAGTGCAGACAAGATTCAAAGCCCTCTACTTCTCATCAGTTGCACACATCTTTATACACGGTGGTGCCACAGCAATCTGCACTGGGCCTGTGCCTCGGAAAGTACTGCTCAGCGCCACTTCCTTCCTCTGTGAAACTCCTCCTACTGACCCAGCCGGCTGGGCCCAGACAGAAAGACCTCAAGGAGAAGCCATCTTGAGCCCATGGAAGTCCAGCTGAAAAGACTGGGATGCCACTGGGGGAGCAATGAGCCTGGTGGACTATTTAATGTGTTAGATAAAAGACAATCCGAAGTTATCCTGACTACCCACTGGCCCGGATAAAATGAGCTTATTTGTTACCATTAATTTCCTTTATTTTTCCCTGGACCCTACAGGGTCTCTACAACTCCTCCCTTTTTTTATTATATGGCTTTTGTTCTGTTATCATTATTTTTATATTTCTGTGCTCAGGTGTCTTCTGGAATGAGGTAAAGCAAAAAATAAAATAGAGCAATTTAAGTCATCAGCTTGAGTTAAGGAATCTCATAAACATAAAATAAATGGATGAGTAGCAAATAAACTTACCCTAGGTATACTTAACAGCAAAATGAGTACAGCATAGAACTTTATGCCTTTTAGTGGGCAATGCAAAACATAAATATGACAGACTGGTCACCGTTCACTATGTAGTAATCTATGAGTATCATCTCATTACAGAAGATAAACTTTACCCCACGTATTTTAAGATACATTTATCATGGGATCTTTATATAAGGATGACCAAAATATAATAATATTATTGGGCAAGGCCTTTTCATTAGCTACTAACAAAAGCTGCAGAAACCTTCTTCATATAAACATTTCTTAATGCAATTCTCAGTGAAGTCAAAAGCATTATGTGAAAACCATTCCTATGAGCACCACATATGTGGTGACCTGGGGGCCTGCTGCTACCCAGGGTCAGGAATCCAGAAGAACAGATATTTGGCAGCTCTGCACTCACCTCTCAGAACAATCCAGATGTGGTACAGACTGCCTCCAAGGAAGTCTATGTGGAAAAAAAATTTTTTTTTCAAAGAAGAACCCATATAAAGAAAGCCACCAGTTCACCTACAAGTGAGGACATGGTTGCTAGTTACCTCTCTCCATGACAATTTGCCAGGTGGAGAAATCCAAGTTCAGAAGGCCAGAAGGATAGACAGAACTGTCAGGGTCAAGCAATAACCAACAGGAAAGGGTCTCGGCAAGCAAGGGTTGAAAGGCAAGCAAATACATGAAGCAAAAATAAGAAGGAAATGGCTCCAGAGAAAGTGTGCACGGGATGGTCAATTTGAGGACGGTCCTCCTCCTCAGGCTCCATCCACAGCATCTCCCTGGACTGACACACATAGCGAAGTGATGCCTAGACATTTTTTCTTGCAAAAATCTGGAGAGCAGACAATTTGAGACACAGGGAGTAAATGCTGGGAACACAAAGCTATTCTATGTTGAGGTAACAAACTTTTTTTCTACAGAGACTAGATATGCAAGTGGTGAAGATGGTGGGTTTTTTTTTTTTAAAATTAAAGTGTACTGTTTGCATTCTTACCCAGAATGTGAGACACTACCCAGGAGGCATTCAGAGCACTATGGTGATGTTCAAAATCTGTGTCACAAAACTTCCACACCAAATTCCTACTGTGGAGGCACAGAGGTTTTTCAGAGCCATGAAGTGTGGGCTTCCCAATGGCATGGCACAGGGACAAATGGGACCCACTAATGGGTATCTCTTTCAGGGTCACATGTGTCCTGAAGAAAAGAGACCTTTTCCTAATTATCACTGGAGTCCAAGCCGAGGGAGGGCTCTAGCGCGTAGAGAGCAAGTGACCCGTTAAGGATGAACAGTCTGCAGGAGATAAATTCCCACAAAAGCCAGTAGTAGCTGCAGAGCCACAAAATTTATGGTTTGGGCAAAAAGCTGTATTGGTGGGCACCATAATTTGGCATGTACTTATGTGGAAACTGAAACTAAAAGCCAGGAGAAACTACATTGCAAGGTGCTGGAGATCAAATTGTCAGAATGAGTGCTGTATAGGAATATTGAAATTTCTATACCTATTGCTAATATTGCATGAGATATATTATAACAGTGATTAGTAGCAAATTGTGGAAGCCACTGAACAATAACTGTTTTATTTGTAGCCTACAAGAGCAGTTGTTAACAGCAATTTTGATAACAATATGCTAAGAAATGAGAACCCTGAAATCTGGAAAACACAAAGAAATGTAAAAATAGTTTATAGAGTATCTGAAAGCTTGAATAAGCACAGGTATGAAAACTGCGAGTCAAATCTATCTGAAGAAAAAATTGTTGGTAACTGCTGGGGATGTCAAGAACCTTTTGGGAAGGTATACAACATCCCTCCAAAGCTCTGCGCATAAATACACCCCATCGTTACTCAGAACCTGCTGGGTGCCAGACTGACGAAAGTGACAATCAGGCAAGAAATCATCCAGAATGAGATATTGACAGAGAACTGAAAAGGCCCACTGGCTTTCAAAGACTGAATGTAGAAACATTTAGGGGCCTTGGACCAGTAGGATCTTAGCTCAACTCCTGTCTCAGGAGCATGTTGCTTTAGGCAAGTCACTTAACATTTTGTAATGATAATAGTAAATTAAAAGGAGTTGTGGAAATATTGGTTATTCATTTACACATCTAAGATTGTTAAAGAACTCAAAGGGTTTCTATGTGGGTTATGTCTGTTAGTATTCACCATATTAGAAATTTAAACTGAGAATTTAAAATATTTAGTCATTATTTTAATGTAACAATAAACCCATTGCATGTTATAACATGTTTTTAATGAAAAATAACTATATTGTTCAAAAATAGTGACAATAATGTCATTTTATATTTTTGTAAATATCTTAAATGTTCTGACTTTGAAGCCAGTAGGATTCTTTTATTTCCTTCTGCATTCAATAAGTTGTCTTGACATTTACAATGAAAATCCAGCTACCCAAAGATATATTGTTAAGAAAAAAATATTTAATAGCCTTTAAATATAATTATGAATGTTATTCTTTGATACTATATCAAAAGTTGACAAGTAGTAGTTTCCTAAAGGTTAGCTACAATGCACAATCTGAAAGCGTGTCAATGAACTTTGTATAGTGTGTTACATTGAAGTCCATTTGTGTACCTCGCACTTGAAATTGACCTTTACCAATGCAGCTGAAGTTCTTTTTGCAAACATCCCATTTTATCACATAGAATATTAAAAAGTCATGTATTCCAGAGTCGTGATTTAATACAATTAGTAAATTTTACTCTCTTATCAAAAACACCATTAAGTGAAACCAAACAGGCAATTCTGATTTAACCAGGAACATGTGATGGCAGTGAAGAAAAAATACAATGATTGTGAGTACCAGTTGATTCCACTGCCTTCATTTGTGATAAGGCTCCATTTTACCCATCGTTTTGTATAATCAGTGCAATCATTACCACAGTGAAAAAAGGCCAATACTAGGGCTTAGTAGCATCATTATAAAAATAATTTGCCTTCACAGATGCCAGAAAATGTCTTGGGACATCCAGGGGTCCAGAGGCCATACTTTGAGAACTTCTGCTTTACTTCAGAAAAACCAAAGGTTGGAATGGATATGGGGACAAAAACAATCTGGACACCAATTGTATGCTACATACCATGGTTTTTAAAAAACAAAGAGTAATATCACTCCTACATTCAACAAGCTTACCATCATTGTACTGGGAAAACCAAAAAAGAAATAATTTCAAAATGATGTGTGATAAGTGCTTTCACATCATTGAGAGCTATTGTGAGAAGTAAAGAGTAGAGGTAGAATTCTCCTCTTAAGGACCAAGCATAGAACGGAATTTATCTTTAAAATATTGTTTTAAATTTATCACTATAAAATTATACAAGTTCACTACATTAACTAAAAGAAGTTAACCATAAAGGAGAAAATATAATCAATGTTCCCCCACTCCAATTTAACTGCAGCTAGTTGCTTACCATGTTTGATTCCTGTCTCTTTCTATAAACACACACAATTCTTTATATATTTGTGATTATGTTATATATGCAGTTTTATATGAAATTTTTACCCAACATTATATTTTAAAGGTTTTCCATATAACAAACCTCAGATGCATGACTTTTAATTATATCATGATGTTATTGGATGAAAAAATCATCCTCCTGATTGGGTTTTTTAATCTTATATGGTATTCTTTTAATTTGATACGAACATAGATCTGTTTTTGCATGTCAGCTTATATTCCTCAGAATTTGTTCCCTGAAGTAGAACCACTGCCTAAGAAGAGTTTTTTAGGTCCTTGCCATATAAAGCCAAATTTACTTCAAGGAACATTATAATTGTCCAGTTTAAAACACAGACCATACCTCCTTCTACTCTAGCACACATTCCTTTGAAAAGACATACAAGGCAATTTTGACAAGAAAAAAGTAACATTTTTGAAAATGGGAGAAAGGATGCCAACATACTGCACATATATGAGGAATTCCTGAAACATAAAAATCAGATGTAATCTGATTATAGAATAATACAGAGCAGAGAAAACCACAGTGTCTAACCCCAATGCTTAGCAGGATTCTCCCCAAGGGGGCTTTGTAGAAGCTGCACATCCAGAATCATGGTATGGACTGACATGGTACATGATCACAGAAGGGAGCCAGGGCACATCATATGAGTAGATTAATTAAAGCACTATATTTCAGATGGCTGGACCAGATAGCCTCGTCCCTTCATTTGCAGATAGAGGCTCAGTGACCTTTCCTTCAGGGTTAAGCCCAGGACACTTTCCTCCTAAGAAAATGGGCCATCTCCCAGAAGAGAGTTCCATATATAGGTGTTGAAACCTGAGAGAAAGACGAACCTGGCTTAAGGTAATGTCAAAATGCTGGATATATGGCAAGAAAAAAATGCACTGACTCAGAAATGAAATCCTCTGAGTTTCCCACCCCCAAGTAGAGTCCTTTACTCCGCAATGAGGAGCTTCAGAGGACAGCGCGCTCTGCCCACATTGCCACTGGGAAGCGCCTCCCGTTGACCAACTGTGCCTCTTCGAGTCTGACATTAGAAACTCACATTCCAGGGATGCTGGGGAAACAGACCTATAAAACTGCACAGTGATCCCAAGCGAGCTAGCTACACATGGATCTAAATAGTCAAACAAGGATCGCCACGTTGGAGGAATATTTAAAGCATGGATTCAGAAATCAAAATTTAAAAATAAGTTAACAAACCTGAGAGATAACTGAGTCAAATCAAGTGGGAAATAGTTCTTTAAAAATATTTGTAGTCTCCTCAGAGACAGACAAGATGATATTAAGGATAAAAATCAGGAAGAGCCTTCTATACGAAGGATCATTTCAAGGGCAAAAGGGGCAAGATTTGAAAATTCTTTAACAAAACTAATTAATTATAGGCTAAATTTATGGTTTTAAAACTTTGTTTGACAAATAAATACATTTAATATTATGATGCATTATATTTATGTATGTATTATATGCATAAAGTTTCACTAAATAATAATTCCCTAAACAGCCATTATACCCCCTCTGATAATTCTACTTTTTAAAGGACTCATGAATCATTGATGTGTTGTGATCCAGAGTTTGAACACAATTGGTTTAGTGGTAGAAAAAACAGCTAAAATGCAATGAGGTGTTCTACTAGGTAAAAATAAGAAAATCTCAAAGAATAAAAAGCAAAACAACACAGAAGTGGATACAATGAGCAATAAGTTGAGTCATTGATGAAAAATCCAAGAGATGCAACATCCATGCAGGAAAGAAAGAAACTGATGGAGAAGAGAAAAGAACGAAGGCCATAGTAAAAGAAAACGGAATGGAAAGACCTGTCTTTTCACATGGTAATGATTCAAGTAGTGCTGAAGAAGATAAGATTTTTGAAAACATAGACGCACACCTAAAAACTTCCTGGTGTTTCAGAATTCCAAGGACAAAGTAAAATTGGAAAAATCTTCTAGAAAGAAAAAAATCACACACAAAACAACAAGATTTAGTGTGTACACCTGACATCACACCCTTCACTAGCACCAGTTTCCCTTTAGCATTACCGTGTGCAATAATAGCACAAAAAAGCCAGACTTTTCAAATCTAAAGAAAACTGGTATTAAATGTATCATTTCATACCCTGCCAAACTAGTGATAGGGGGAAATAACATTATTTTTACAAATGTAGGGCATGGCTCTTTTGGTGACGTTATTATGGATGAAATTTCATCCACACCCCTCTCTCTCAGGCAGAGCTTATGTTAGAGGGCAGTAGTCTCCCACAGAGCTTCAGGTTATCTGGGGGCTTCCAGCAGGCTTCTTCAAGCAGGACCACTGACTACACTCAGGATGCTCAATTTCCTCACCCTTCTCATTCTTTTCTTCGTTTCTGTCATGGGGAAGCACCGTGAGGTCACATGCATTAATGACAAGCGAATGTACAACTCTCCCTTGCTCCAGGCACCTCGCAGGTCTTGGCACAGAGGTTTAGAAACTGAGGTCGCCTGGTCTCTGGCTGTGGAGAGATGAAAGGGACAATCATGCACAGGAAGAGGAGATGATTGTCTTCACTTGATCAATGCCAGAGAAAAATGGGAATGATTCGGGGACATGAAGGCAGCTGCTAAGGATTCCACAGTTGTAAAAAGATCTTACAAGCCCTTGAGATTTCCCTGATCCAAGAGGGCCAGTGAATGCAGGAACAATATAAAGAATCTTATCAGTGGTTTTTAACTTTTTTTAAGAGAAGACATTTCTCCCAAATAAATGGGCCTAGTGGTCTATTTTGAGGCATTTAAATTTCAAATACATTTTTGGTGAATATTATCTGTAACCTAGGCAAGATTTCATCACACTTGATACTATTTCTCTATTAGGAAATTCTTTCTAAACTTAGGATATAAGTTAAATATTCACATATATGTCCTTTCTAGATTTTTAAAAAACTCTTAAAAATTATTTCTTTAAAAAGTTTCTATTTAATACAAGTAGAATCCATTTTGCTATATTTATGCAAATATATTGTCACCTGACTTTTCTCCATGTTGCCAATTTTTGCGATATTATTTATCGAACAATTTATATACTTCCTGTTCTGTTGTGGTTAACCATAGTTTCAATTTATTTGTGTATATATGGGAATAGCCTTTTACGAGCAACGAAAAGACTTGAAGTCTCTGTTCATAGGATGCACACACACAAACGCACACCTTCCTAGGATCCAGGTATCTGAGAGCCAGGTAATTTATCAGAATGTTGTTAGGTAGAGATGAAATCAGAATGAAAGATGATAAATGTTCTTAAAGATATTTCATCCAAGTCATGATGACAGATGATAAAATAACCTTACAGCACAGCCCAATAGACCTTCATAGTGACTGGAATTATTTTGTCTCCGAGCCCATGTCTGTCTCCCCTGGATAGACAGACGTAGACGCCCATTATCGTTTTGTCTCTTGACAAATTTCCTCAATTTTGAATGTGTCACTGCCATCATCCTATCCTGTGGGCTGTGTATACTCTGTTAGTTCCATTAGATCAGAAAGTGTCTATTCCAGACAGGGCTCCTTTAATGAGCATCCTTACCAATTCCGTGTATTCTTTGGGGATTTATAGGCATGTACTCATATTCTTTTCAAATGACAGTATTAATTTTATTTTCAAAGCTTATAATTGTATCTATATTTCACATTTTTCATTGACTAAAACTTCCAGAACAGTATTTAAATGATAATAATGAACTTCCTCAACTTGCCTCAGCTACATCTAATGGAAAAATCACCAGGATTTTATTCTTAAAATTTAATACATTTATTCCAAATTTATTTACATTTAAAAAATTAGTAATGGGCAGGTGTTAATTTTTGTAGCATCATCAGATTTAGTGATGTCATTACATCTTTGCTTCTTAAAAATAACTTTTTATTTTAAAATAGTTTTAATAAAGTGTGGAGAATAATTCCATGTATTGCTGGGGTTTTTTTCTATTTGACAGGTTTTTATTTTGTTTTTTTCTTTTATGTAAGATTAGTGCTTCCACCTGTTAAAATAAAAACAAAAACCTGTAACAGTGACAGTGGCATATAGTATTGTGTGTGTGTGTGTGTGTGTGTGTGTGTGTGTGTGACTGTTCTCTCACTCAACAGGAAAAGCACAAGAGGTGATTTCAGCCTCGTTCAGCAGGTGAAATGACATCAGTCCAGGATTTGCAAGGTGCACAGACTATTTAACTCCACTAGCGGTAATCTTTAAATATTTAAGCTATAGATCCCAAGTTAACAATAACCAAGAAACAGTGTGTAATTTTTGACACTCCACCAAACAAGATAAGGGATTTTGGGCACTTTTAGCTCTACTTATCCTCTGCTTTATCCTCTACTTTATACCTTAAAGTCTTAGTATTACATATAGGTTTAATCTATTCTGAATTACTGTTTACAATGGCCATATTACTTTAAAATATGTTTAACTTTTCCATTAAATTTTATCATCAAATTTAAAATTATTATTATTTAAATTTAAGTACTTGTTTCACTAATTGAATGTTAACTTTATCTCCTTTATTAAAATAAAGATTTCCTACTTTTTCACATATCAATTTTACATCATCTCATTTGGCAGAAGTACTCCTTAAAATGATTCTTTTTTTCAAAAGTTATTTTTATTTATTTTTTTAGTTCAAAAAAATTAATAGTGAATAGCTGGAGATAATGTCCTCTCAACAATTTTCTGAATTATAATGATCCATATTCAAGTTAACCTGCTTATTTTTTCACATCCTCACAAACTGTCCTTATTTTATGGCAACAGATTGATTGCAAATCTTGGCTTTCAAAGCTATAAGTTGTGTTTTTCTTTCCCCTCTGGGTTCTAATGGGAATTCTAATAGGAATTCAGGGGCTGTTCACAAGATGTCATTTCATTCCAAAACTTGAATATTTGATTATTTGACAACTGATCCTGTGGCTGATCATTTCCTGTTTTTCTTTTGAAAACAAGCCTCAGACAAAAGTAGAAGCAATAGAGAAAGCAAGTAAGAAACACCAGGAAAAGGAAATGCAAAGTGAAAATCTGGATGACAGCACAACTATCCAAAAATAAGAGCGTGAATGTGGTGAGCAAGGGCGGGAAGGACGTGGTCAAATCACCAGCTTGTTGGCTTGGAGGATGTTTAATTACACAAGAACAAATTAGCATTTCTAAACAAAATAGCCTACTTCCAAACATGATCCACTCAGCTCCAACCCCCATTCCTTCAAAGTTCTTTTCAGGGAGTGTAATCATTTAAAAAACGTACAATTTTCTCTAACCTCATTTCAGAAGTTAACTCAAACACTCGGTCAGTAGTAGAAACTCAATGTCCTTCTCTTGTGATCTGACAGAGCCTGAGCTTCCTGGCTGTCAGAGTCTATTTAATGTATTTTCCCAAGCAGTGTGGATAATGAGATAAGATATTCAAGGGAATTAAAATGTTAATTATGTGTACAGCTTGGTAAATAGGCTCAGTGATTTGAATTGATTCATTATATGAGCTAAAATTATTATTGCAACAGAGAATGTCAACCGTTCATGATACATACCTTCATCACAAAATATTGACAACCAAATTCAAGCATGTACTTGCCAAAAATCAACAACTAGAAAATGATTACTGATGCTCATAAATAATTTCAGAAGAGTGCTGCTGACACTGTAAGCATTCCCCCAAATATCTGTGCCCAGTTTTATTTCTATCCAAATAAATCAATGAAGACTTCAAGTAATGTAACATTTGAACTCAGTGGCTAAGTACTTGCCCAAGGTCACACAGCTAATACGTAGCAATGCTAAAACTTCCCAATGAATGTATCTGATACCAAACCCTATTTTCTTTCTGTTAATAATTTTGACTATCTCCTAAATAACATTAAATAATATTAGCTATCAAATATTGAGTATTCATTCTACTTTATCCATACAATCCTATTTACTTCTCATAGCAACCCTCCTAGATACATTTAGTTTTCCCTTTTGCAGAGAGGAAAATGAAGAAAATTTAAGTGTATTGTATTAGCAACTCATGACAGAACAAAAATTGTGTATCACTTCAAATCACAACTTGTTCAGACAGTAAGTATGAAATTGGTCTTGATATTATTTGGACAATTTGGAATATGAAAAACCAAGTCAGAATTCTTATTCCAGGAAACAAACAAAAAAAAAGGCAAAGAGAGCTCTTCTAGTCACAGGGACCAAGTGAGGATGGAATGAACACAAGTGGGTGACCAGTGGATTATTCCACTGTGGCTCTGTCCTTTGGCATCAGGGTTGGAGCCGGCATCGCCTTGGCACTTCCCCCTTCTCAGCACTGTAAGTCTCTCTTCTCCATAGGGCTATCTTCTCAGCTGCCCTCAGCATCTCAAGAAGTGGAGGGTCCCAAAGAGTCAGTTATCGTTTTATTCAGAGCTAAGAACCCACTCTTTAGAGTTCTATCTGCCTGTGATATGTGCCAACTTCTCCACTGCCTGTGATATGTGCCAACTTTGCTCATATGAAACACAAATAACTCCCATGATTCAATTAAAGAGCAGATCCTAAAATAGACTGAATTTAATTTAATCCATTCCATGATGGGGAACTGCTACACCTTCTATGGGTGTTAAGAAAAATAATAATGGTAACCCTAAAAGATGTGTTCTAAGTTATAGCTTTGTAGATTGATTTGAAATACATATGTGGAATAACAATTATTTAAGTTGTGCACATAGCAATTTTTGAATCATATATTTTCTATGCTTCTGATTAATCCTATATGAGGTAAGCCTTGCTCACACATCTATCTGTTCACTTCTTGATACCCAATTTGATTTCAGCTGACCTAATTGCATTAAGCAGAATCCCCTTCCGTTTTCACTGGTTGCACAGGGACATCATTATTCTGTTAAAGATTCTACTTTTATTCATTTATTAATTTTATGTCATATTCAGTCTCACCCCTTAATAGTTCACTGTCTCTACCAACATGGAGACCTCACTTAAACAATACCACGTAATCCATGACACTGCATCAACTTTCGGTAGAGATACAATGGTACATATTGTAATGAGCACCACTTCTATCATAAACCTTTCTAATGATGAGGGTACTTTAAGAGAACAAGTGATTAATTAGATAGCAATCATTTGGGTTTATTAACTGTCATCTAAACTTCCTGATTTTGTGGCATTCAGTCAGCATCTTGACCTCTCAATTCCTTGATGGCAATAAAAGGAAATTGTAAACTAGTCCCCGCCTATCAGACATAATTGTAGCAGTGATCAAGAGACCATATGAAGCACACATAAAGACATGAGCAGAACATTATTGATAGTGCTTAAAAAATTGAAACCAGCAAAAACTATTCTGGTTAATGGTTTTCTAAATACTAGTACATCCATATGATGGAATATGTTTACTGAGGCTTTCATTAAATTGAATAAATGTGATATCTTTAAAGAATACAATATTATCTAATTAAGTAAAAATATTTGTAAAATTCTGGAAGAAAATATACTGCAATATTAACAGTGGCTGTCAGTGAATAGTAAGGAAATAGTTGAGTTAAAAATAATATTCTGAATAAAGCTGGAAAAATTAAAAAATAAATGTCACTTGCACTAGAAAAAACAATAATTTTCTTTATTTTCTAAAATAAATACATATTTCATAAATATAAAAGTATTTAAAATATTTGCAAATACTTTGTACACCATAATGTGCTACCTAAATATATGCTAGGTAATATAATTACTTGAGTAAAGATAAATGAGAAAGTCTATTTTCTGAAGTTTGTTGAATTTCCAAATATAAGTTCAAGTCTGTGAACAATCTAGAATGAATAATATTGCTGTTCTTCTATTAAGGCAATTTGATATATCAAAGCATTAGTATATATCAAGCACTGGGTAAGTATAATATGGGTCTGGTTCATTTAGTTAACTTAGATGTTAGCATGCAATTCTGCTGATAAAATCAGAGAGTTCAAAATAAGAGCTACTTAAACATGAATTTGTTTATATAAGTATAGTGGTCAAAATTATTTAGTTAGCACTATTAGAGCCTTATTCTCTTAATGAAAATATTACACATAACAAATAAATCTTCATTATTAATTCATATTAAAAATTCTTAAGTAAAGCTATCAAACTTACTTAAAAATTTAAAAATTGGAATTATGTATTTGAAATAATTTAAAATATTGAGTTACAAAACATTATACCTATAGAAGATGTATATTAAATATTTTGGTTCAACCAATAAATAAATAATTTAAAAATTAAAGTTAAGAGAACAAATTATTTACAAATTTTTTTCAATGAGCTATTACTTGGAAGTCAGCACCATCAAAATTGTGAGAAGTAATAACTGATCTCATTTTAAAGTTGGACCATAGTATTCATATAATTGTAGTCTAATTTTTCTAGAATAAATATTTAAAATGTCATATCTACATTCTGAAATTATTAATCTATATTCAGTTTAGACACCAACATTTTTATATATGTGTGCGTGCACATATTTATTTTTTATTGTAAATAAAAAGAAACATCTTTCAAGTGTGCTATACTATTAATCAAGTTGAGATAAAAAACAAGTGTGAACAACCCTGAGATATATTTCTCTTTCCTTTTCACCATTGAGAAATGTAAGCTTTGTCCATATTCGACAACCCCATAAACGCCAGTCTGTCCACAGTCAAAGCCAGCTCATTTTCTACTACTTTATGCAACTGTCGAAAGTACTGCAAACAATGTAAAATAATCACTTTCGGGACATGCCCCCCAAAAGACAGTCCCTATAGGAGAATAAGGGAATAAATTTGCAATGAAAAACTACCATATCAACAATTCTAAGCTAACAGTTCCTTCACATTTTACATCTCTAAGGTCAAGAGTATGTTAACACTGATGAAGTGTTTAGCAATCGAGGACATCTTATAACGGTACTTCTGAAATTAGCTGTGGTGAAGGACTGACATTTGTTTGTCCCTGATTCTTCTACAGTGCTACCCTATTCACAGAGAGGACACTATTCATGCATGTGGATGTCTCAGAAGAGCAAACTGCTACTGGAAAGGTAAGGTTTCATTCTTGTATGTCCAAGCAGTATTCCAGATGTATATGGACCACAGCTTTTTTTAAAAATTAAATGTTTATTGATTTTAGAGGGAGAAACTCACTCACTGAAAAGAAACTCTAATTGATGTTTTCTTCCTAATAGTAAAGCTGAATAACTTACGGCATAAACACAAAAGATGCCCCATAGAATAGCCCCATAGGACAACCCCCTATAAAAATTAAAGATCCTGCGAGTAAAAAGTAAAATATAACAAATCAGCCAGGAAATGTATTTAGAAATGAGGGGGAAGGTGGACTATTGCCATAAGCATAGGTAAAAGTCAAACTCAGCTTATTAATTAAGGCTTTTCAGCTTAAATTGTTTATTTTTCTATCAGGCATTTTTACTATGACCACTTCTTACAAATAATGTTTTCAAAATTCTTTTGTTTGAGGGGACTCAAAATACTGTATAGGATCTCTTTGTTGAAATAGTTCAGTATTCAGAAACTGAATACTGAAGAGAGATTTAACTGCTTTCTCGAAGAAACAGCCTTGTTCACTGCCCCATGCCTCCCTACCCCCTCCCATAGTCAGTAGATGCTCAATCCATATTCTCGTCATTCTGAATGAATGACAGAGATGCCTTCAAGGAAGGGAAAAAGCACACTAAATACCTGACTGTTCTGTTGCTATACAACTTAGGCTTGTGTCAATCACAAGGAAAGAAAAGCATACACTCCAAACCAAGTGGGCTCAACAGGAAAGAGCAAATGAAAACTCAGCTATGGAAATCCAGTCAAAACAAAGGTGCGTTTCCCAATAACATGTCTCTCTCCATACATCAGGAACCAAGGCTGAATAGTAAATTCTTCTCCCTTTTAGAGAGGACGTACATTGATTGGCCTGACTGGCTAATGGGAATCCCAGTTATATCTACAACACCGTATAACTCACAGTTAGGAATGGAACGTGCTCTGGAGGCTCATTATTTAATTAAGAGCAGGAATTACAAGAGCACTAAATGCAATGAAGCAGCACAATTTGCAAGGGCTCCAAATTTATAGTTTTCATTAATTAACATAAAGTAGTGTAGGCAAGTAAAATCAAGTGATCTGCTCAGCTATTAGAATTTTGAGAGTTAATTAATATAATAGCACAGATCATTGAACTTAAAAATTATGAGTAACATATAGAATTTTAAAGAGTATCATGATGATGTATAATTACAAGATAACTCTGCTCCTTCAAATGGTGTTCTTTTGACTTGGTTCCTTAACTCAATTCGAGATCAGCTATGGCTAAATCCATATGAAAGCAAAACAATTAGAAAATGTGTGAATTCAATTCTGCATACTCTTCGATTAAATGATTTGCTTATTTACTTAATCAGCTAGGATGATTACAGACCATTAGTGGCCATTAATAAATAAAACTATTTGCATTTCACAAATGCATTTGAATTTCAGACTTCTCAAACGTCTGACCAGGGAAAGAAACAAAACAACTGCTCCTATGACCACAGCTTAAAATGCAGGGGAGCAAATTCTCATTTCTCCCCTGGAACTGAGGTAAAGTAAGGGGAACTGGAGGCTGTGCAAACTGCCGCCACTGCCATTCTATACCTTCCGCACACCCTGTGTCTGCTCCCCATTGGGCTTCTTAATTTCAGAGCTCTGGAGCGCTGAGAGCCATTGTTCTTCTTCCACTGAGTGAAGAGCTGTGTAAAAGTCAAGTCTTGCCATTTCCATTGAATTTAACTAGTGAAAAATAGACATGCAGGGTAACCTGAATCGCATTTTCTATGATGTCTTCATATCTTAGTACATTTTAAGTTACAGGGAAGAAGTCTTGTACTTACAGTCAGCACAATGGTCTGAAAACCATTTTCTCTACATAAGCACAGATTTATATATTTATTTCACAAGTACAATAATTATCATCTACTGAGTACCTAAAATGGGCCATATTAATTAAATATTAATTTAATATAAATAAATTATTATTTATTTATATAGATTATTTCATCATTGCTGAAAAGAACCTTAAAGGTAGGCTCTCATTTTATAAAAAAGGAAACTGTTATGGCTGTGATGTGCCCCCCCCCCAATTTATATATTGAAGACCTAATCCCCCAATATCTTAGAATGTGACTCCCTGGAGATAGGACCGTTAAAGGGATAATGAAGGTAAAATGAGGCTGTATGGATGGGCCCTAACCCAATAAATTCAGTGTCCTCACAAGAATAGGAAATCAGGACACAGACCACACACAGACCAAGGGATAACTCTGTGAGGACACAGTGACAGGGCAGCCAATGGCAAGCCAAGCACAGAAGCCACAGTAGAAACCAAACTTACCAAACCTGCTGACACCTTCTTGCTCTAGGACTCCTAGCCTCTGGAACTGTGAGACAGTGAGACAATAATTTTATATTATTTAAGCAACCAAGTCTGTGGCGTTCTGTGATGGCGGCCTTAGCAAACTAATACAGAAATGATGATTTTGATGAGGTAACTCTCACTTCTTTTTTTTTAAGAATTTTTTAAACATTTTATTTATTTTTATTTTTAGAGAGGGAAGGGAGGGAGAAAGAAAGAGAGAGAGAAACATCAATGTGCGGTTGCTAGGCGCCATGGCCTGCAACCCAGGCATGTGCCCTGACTGGGAATCAAACCTGCGATGCTTTGGTTTGCAGCCCACACTCAGTCCACTGAGCTACACCAGCCAGGGCTAACTCTCACTTCTAATAGCTGAGAATTTCACTTAACCTGGCTTACCAATATAGCCAGTATGTAAAACTTTTAGGATATGGGTTGGAAAGATGTAAATTCATTTCCCGCTGCTCAAAGAACAAGCTCTTTTCACCAGGGAAGTGATTTAAAAGGAGAAAAAAAAAGAGTTGTCAGAAAAAACTTGCATGAAAGCAGGATATTAAAATATATAAAATAATTATATTTTGAATGAAGCCTGGGCAAAGGCTGGGAAACCTGCTGCTCATGCCCTTGACACGCTGACCCTCTCTCCCTGGTGTGGGGAAAGGAGAGACCCATTCAGCAAATCACTGCGGGACACTGTGTGGCTGCTCTGCTCAAGGCTGATGGCATCTCCAGACTTGGGTTTTCAAATATTGGAGACTTTCTGTGACAAACTAGTGTCCTTCTGAATGATGAAGTATCATGATTAGTGCCCTGTGACTTCTGGCTTTTCTCAAAACTAAAATCACCTTTGCAAGAGAAGAGATTTCAGACTGTCAGTGAGATTCAGGAAAATGTGACTGGGCAGATGATAGAGATTATGAAAAATGTTTGAGGTCCCAAGGTGCATGTATATAATATATATGTATATGTGTACACATATACATATCATACACACACACACACACACACACACGAGGTCTGTCAGGAAAAAGTCCAGCCATTGTTAAGAACAAGAACGATTTGTACAACATCAATGTAACCTGACAGCCAAGGAGAGCAGACCAGCATGCACATGTGTGAACAATGGCAACTTCACTGGACAAGTCAGTGGGGGCTGTAGATGCTGTTGAGTGAGCATGTGTACTGTTTGGCCGTCACATTCAAAATGATTGAGCAAGTAGAGCAAAGAATCTGCATCAAATGTTGTGTTAAGACTGAACATTCCTCCACAGAAAGTATTTGGATGGTTCAGAAGGCAGCCCCTGTGGGCAACTGGTGATTGGCAGCTTCATCATGGACAATGCACCCACTCATGCATCACGTCTTGTGCAGAGTTTTTGGCAAAACATTAAATCCTTCAAGTGATTCATCCCTACTACAGCCCAGGTTTAGTGCCCTGTGACTTCTGGCTTTTCTCAAAACTAAAATCACCTTTGCAAGAGAAGAGATTTCAGACTGTCAGTGAGATTCAGGAAAATGCAACTGGGCAGATGATAGAGATTATGAAAAATGTGTGAGGTCCCAAGGTGCTTACTTTGAAGGGTACTAAGGTGTCATTGTCCTATGTACAATGTTTCTTGTATCTTCTTCAATAAATGTGTCTATTGTTCACATTGCATGGCTGGATACCTTCTGGACAGACCATACATGTACACACCCAAGAACTCTCTAAGAGCTAGAACTGTCCAATGTTATGATATACCTGTCGGTTGAGGGGTGAGTTTCCTGTTCAGGCATAGGTGAGATGACAGAGCACCTGGCAAGGTTTTTGTTAAGGGTATTGAAGTCTCATCTGAGCCAGGGATTAAAAAACTGGGTTTGTAGATCTTTCATTGTTACAGAAGCACTTCTAAAGATGGAAAGAGATTCAACAGAGAGTATGGCTGCTTAGCACTAAGCAACATTGATTACACGTCTTTATCTATTTTATTCTAGCTAAAATTGTCTGTTTGAGATCCTCCCTACCAGCTAGGAAAGACTCTCACAATTAGCATTTTTACAGTGTTACTGAGGTATAAATGATATATAAAACTCGCACACATATTTAAAGAGTGCAATTATGCACGCTCCTGAAACCCACATCAAAATCAACATAAATGAACACATTCATTACCCCCCACAAAGTTTCCAAGGGCCTTTTTGTAATTTCTCTCTCAAATCCTGCTCCACCATTACCCCAATCCACCCCTGCCAGCCCCACTATGCAAAACTGATCTACTCTCTGTGACTACATATCAATCTGTATTCCCTACAGGTCTGTATAGTGGAATCATGCATGCAGTTTGCTTTTTTGTCTGGTCTTTCATTCAGCATAATTATTTTGCTACTCAGTCATGTTTTTATACATATATCAATAGTTCACTCCTTTGTATCGCAGTGTATGAATATATTGCAGTTTGCTTATCAGTTCATTTCTTGATGAACTATAGTGTTTTTCCAGTTATGGGTATTATAAATGAAACTGTCATGTACTAATGTAGAAATCTTTGTATGGACACATGCTTTCGTTTCTTTTGGGTAAATGTCCAGGAGAATGGCTGGGTGACTAGGAGACTGTTCTGCGTGGCGTGGGCCCAGCTCCCACTCGGAGATGCACAGGACCCATGCCCACGGATAGGTTCTCCCATGGGGAATCAGGCCTGCAATGTGTCTAGGCCGCTTTGAGTCTTGCTCTTGCTAAAAAACTCCCTCACCCTGAATTGAGCACATTTACTGCAAAGTAACTTCCTAAAATCCATGCTAAAGCTTCTAAGGCTGAGTGTAACCTGTTCAACCACTTTTGTCTTTTCATTTGCAAATATCCCTCTTCTGTGATGTGATTAGCAGCACTGGCTCCTTTGTTTTCTGTGAAAGGTAACCACCTAAAGTGAACCTGTGCACAGTAAATGAGGACCATCATGTAATGGGCAGAGAAACCCAGAAAAGCCCTGTCATGGAAGTGGCCAAGGCTTTTGCTCCCCTTGAGAGAAAAGCCATGCTGTCCCTTTTCCTCCACTGGACTCGGTAGTCGTGTTAATGTCTCATTTCATCCATAATGACATGGACACTGCAAGCTGGTGTCTGCCTCAGGTGACAAGATAGGTGTTTTTAAATTTTTAATAAACTACCAAACTGCAAAGTGATTATATAATTTTACATTTTCATCAACAGTCTACAAAAGTTCCAGGCCCTCCACACTCTTGCCAACATTGTGTCTTTTTAATTGTAGACACTTTTGTATGGCGTGTAGTAACATTTCCTTGTGGTTTTAATTTGCATTTCTCAGATAACTTATCATGCTGATCATCTTTTCATTTGCTTATTTTCCATCTGCATATCTTCTTTCAGGATATTTCTTTTTAAACCTTCTGCCAATTTTTAGAATTGGGTTTTGTAATTGTTGATTTTGGAGAGCCCTTTATGTACTCAGGACACATATTCTTTATCAGATGTATGTTTGGAAGACACCCTCTCATACTGTGACTTACCTTTCCATTTCCTTAACAGTGACTTTCTCACAGCAAAAGTTGTTAATTGTGATGAAGTATAAATTATCAATTTTTCGAAGTATTGTGCTTTTGGTGTTATCTCTAAGAAATCTTTGCTTAACCGAAGATCACAAAAATTTTCTCCTGTGATTTCTTTAAGACATTTTATAGTTTTCATTTTACACATAGGTCTATAATCCATTTGAATTAATATTGTTTTCTTTTTTGTTGCATATAAATATTATTTTCTTTTTTGTTGCAAAGAGTGCTATAAAGGATTATTTGTTTAAAAGAAAAAAAAACTATCCCTTATCCACTTAACGGGCTTTGCAGCTTTGTAGAAATTCAGCCCTCTCCATGTGAGCATATTTCTGGGCTCTCTTTTCTGTCCCATTAATATATTAATCTATCTTCATGGCAATACAGTACTGTCTTTATTACTGTAGTTTTATAATAAATCTTGGTATCAGGTAATGTTAGTTCTCCAATTTATCTTCCATTGCAAATCTGTTTGGCTTGTCTAGATCCTTTACGTTTCCATATGATTTCAGAATAAATTAGTCAATTTCTATCCCCACAAAAATCCTGCTTTGATTTTGACTGGGACTGCACGAATATAAATCAGTGTGAGAAGTGACTTGCTAACAGCATAGTGTCTTCTGACCTAGGCTAGGTCTTCTTTAGTTTTTACCAGCAACATTTTGCCATTTTCATAGTAGAGATCTTTTACAACTTTTGTCAGATTTATTCCAATCTTTTCAGTTTTCCTTCTTGTAAGTGGTATTGCTTTGCTAGTTTGAATATCATATAGTTTGTTGCTAGTATATAGAAACTTTTAACTTTTGAATACCTTATATCCTGGGACCCTGCTAAACTCCATTTTTAGTTATAGTATCTTTTTCATAGATTTTATCAAATTTTATACATCAGCAATGAAACCAGCTGCAAAGACAGTTTCACTTCTTTTCCAATTAAGACACCTTTTATTTCTTTTTCTTGCCTGACTTACTGGATGGAACCTGTATAAGATGTTGACTAGAAGTGGTGAGAGTAGACATTCTCTGTTGGCCCTCGTCTTACCAGGAACACGGTCAGGTTTTTCATTTCACCAGTAATTATGATATAGGTTTTCTATAGGTGCCCTTTATCAGACTATGGAGCTCCTCTGATAGTGTGACTTTGCTCATAGTTTTATGAAAAGGAATGTTGTGTTTTTCATATGCTTTTTGAGTACCTATTAAGATAATCATGTTTTCTTCATTAGTTGGTCAATATATGGTGAACCAACCAACCTTACGATCCTGAGATAAGCCCCACTTGGTCATTATGTATCATCTTTTCTATATATTGTTAATTTACATTTTTCTAAAACTTTTATTTAGAATTTTTGTACCAATGTTCATAAAGGATGTTACTCCTTCATGCTTGTTTGTTTGATTCTTGGAATGTCTTTGTCAGTTTTGATATCAGGACAATGCTGGTCTCGAAGAATGAATTGAAAAGTATTACAATTTTGTTTGAAGAGTTTGTGTGGAATTGGCATTATGTCCTCTAAATGTGCGGCAGCCCTCACCAAGAAAGGTGTACAATATTCTTTGTTGGAGATTTTGAACTACAAATCCCATTTCTTTATACAGAAAGGTGCTCTTCAGGTTATTGTTTTCTCTTTAGTGGGATTTGGTAACTTGTGTCTTTTAATGAATATGCCCATTACATCTAAGTGTTTGACTGGATCGGCATTAAGTTATTCATAATAGTCCCTTACTGTCATTTAGTGGGTACAGAATCTGCAGTGATATTACCTTTCTCATTTCTGATATAGGTAAGTATATCTTCACTTTTTTTCCTGTGGTCTGGCTAGAAGTTTAACAATTTCATTGATTTTCTTAAAGCACCACTGTACTTGAACAACAATAAAAAAATGATATTGGAGAGAGGTGGAAAAAAAAGCACCAGTTTTTTGTTTCATTTATTTTCCTTATTGTTTGTTTTCTACCTCACTAATTTCCTCTTTGATTTTGCTCTTTCTCCTTTTCTGCTTAATCTGGGTTTACTAATTTGTCCTTTTCTAGTTTCTGAAGATAGAAGCTATGGTCATTAATTGGAGACTTTTTTGGTTTCCAAGATAGGCACTCAGTGCTAAAACTTTCTCTCTGAGTATGGCTTTTACAGTATCCCATACATTCTGATTATGTTGTGGATTCATCTGCAGTCAACTCAAACTACTCTATTTCCCCTTTTGATTTCTCCTTTGACTTATGTATTGCTTACAAGTATATTATAATTGATTTTCAAATATTTGGTGGATTTTCCAAATATCTTTCTATTACTGAATTTACATTAAATTCCATTGTTGTCAGAGAACATATTTATATTATAACTTGTCTTACATTTACTGAGATTTGTTTAATAGCCCAAATATGGTCTATCTTGGTCTTTGTTCTGAGCCATTTGAAACAATCAGTTACTTGGTGAGAGTTTGAATCTCTTAGGTCTTAGATGGATTCGGAGCACTGTTTCTTTTAGAGTTGTCTCCCACCGTTATTTTATCCAATGATCTATTAATTATGATTTTTCTCAGTCTGGCTGGTAGAAAGAGGCCTCTTACTCTGTGAGCATCAGGCACGGTTCCTGTTTATCATTTCAGGTGATTCGTCTCCCAATGACCCCGATGGGCAGTGAGGTGGGAAGGCTGCCCTTTGAAGATCCCAGCACTCTCACACTGTGCAGTCGTCTCCCTTCCCAGTCCTGTGTCCTAGGAAGCAGACTGCTGAATCTCCCGCAGTCTCTCAGGACTCTCGGCCCTGTCTTCTCGGCCCAGAGTGTCTGGTGGGCTCTGAGCTCCTTTTTACTGAGCGACGGGCCTGGGGACTCTCTCAGGGCTGTCAGCTGGGACAGTCACGGCCGGCGCCTCCGCTGCGTTTTCTTTCCGGTTGCTGGCCTGATGTCGAGTGTCCTGAAACCATGGTTTCATGTGTTTCATCTATTTTTGCGGGGTTGTTTCCGACAGGACCTAAATCCAGTTGCAGCTGTTCTATCTTGACTGGAAGTGAGTCACTCAAATTAAAACTTTAAAATAATTTAAGATACATTTACCCTTGAAGAGAGTTATTTATAATATAGTGCTAATTATTGTATGGACAACAATGATGGCCTATTTTATGTTGAAAAGATGGATTTGAGCATGAGGCATTGAGATGCTGGATAAACCACTGAACAGAGAAGGAATCAGCACTAGGTTTTACTGCCAAGAAGCAAAACCTCATGTAATGAATAACTTACAGTCAGTCTGTCAATGGAAAACTAAGGTTAGAGATGATCTTTAATCTAATTATTAAATTAAAAAACACTGGTGGGAATGCAGACTGGTGCAGCCACTGTAGAAAACAGTATGGAGTTTCTTCAACAAACTAAAAATGGAACTGCCTTATGGCCCAGTGATTCCACTTGTGGGAATATATACCAAGAATCCAAAAACACTAATTCAGAGGAATACATTCACCCTTATGTTCACAGTAGCGTCATTTACAATAGCCAAGATCTAGAAATGGCCCAAAGAGCCCATCTGTAGATAAGTGGATAAAGAAGCTCTGGTACATTTACACAATAGAATATTACATGGCTGAAAAAGAGAAGGAGATATTACCTTTTGTGACAGCATGGATGGACCTGGAGATTCTTATGCTAAGTAAAATAAGACAGTCAGAGAAAGACAAATACCATATGATCTCATTCATATGTGGAATCTAATGAACAAAATAAACTGACAAACAAAATAGAAACAGGGGCATGGACAGATGGAACAGGCTGACAGCTATCAGAGGGGAGAAGAAGAGGAGGTAGGAAAGGCTGGAAGAATGAAGGTGAAGGGATTAGCCAGATAGCATATATGCATAACCTATAGACACAGACAACAGTGTGGTGATGGCCAGAGGAAAAGGGGGAAGGGCTGGGTGGAGGGCAGCAAAAGGAGGGAAAATGGGGACATCTGTCAGAGTGTCAACAATAAAGATAAAGAAAAGTAAAATAAAATAAAGTAATTGAACTAAAAAAGGTTATATGAGGTATGTTAAGATAAGGGGAACAGTTTGCACTGCATCGATGTAACCTGGGGGCCTCGGAGAGTGGACTGGAATGTGCATGTGTGAACAATGACAACTTCACTGCACTAGTCAGCGGGGGCGGTACATACTGTTGAGTGAGTGTGTGGCTATTAGATTCAAAACAACTGAGCCAGTAGAACAATGAATCTGCATCAAATTTTGCGTTAAGCTTGAACATTCCTCCACAGATTTAGAAGGCTTTCAGGGACAACACAATGAGTGCAGCGCAAATAAAAGTGTGGCACAAATGCTTCAAACATGTTCGAGAATCTCTTGAAAGTGATCCATGTTCTAGAAGGCCTTCAAGAAGCAGAACATCTGAGAACATTGAACGTATACAGGCTGCAATCAACAAAGATCAGCAACTGACAGTGAGAGAACTAGAAGCTGATCTGGGGATTCCAAAAGCTACTGTTTCTGAGACTTTGATGTGGGATCTTGGCATGAAACATGTCATGACAAAATTCATTCCATGGCTTCTGCTCCCAGAGCAGAAGGAACGTCATGCTGCAGTTGCTAATGACTTGATTGAAACCGCTACCAATGAACCAGATTTCCTCAAGAACATCATAACCAGAGATGAATCGTGGGTCTACAGCTATGATCTGGAAAAGAAGGCCCAGTGGTCCCACTGAAAGTCTCCTGGTTGTTCACACCTGAAGGAGGTGTGGCAAAGTCAAAGCAAGATCAAGATCATGTTAACTGTGCTTTCTGATTGGGAAGGTGTTTTCCATCATGAGTAAACTCCTCCAGGAAAAACAATTAATAAGGAGCACCACCTCAGTGTTCTTCACTTGAGAGGTGCAATGCTATGAAAATGGCTGCAGCGATCGGCAACTGGTGATTGGCAGCTTCATCATGACAATGCACCTGCTCATGCATCACATCTACTGCACAGACTGTGGGCAAAACTTCAAATCACCCAGGAGACTCAGCCCCCTACAGCCCAGATTTGGTGCCCTGCAACTCCTGGCTTTTCCCAAAATTAAAATCACTTTTGAAAGGGAAGAGATTTCAGACTATCCATAAGATTCACGAAAGTATGACAGGGCAGCTGATAGCAATTCTAACAATGGATTTTGCAGACTGTTTTGAACAGTGGAAGAGATGTTGGGAGAACTGTGTGAGTTCCCAAGGTGACTACACTCTGAAGGGGACTGAGGTGTCATTATCCCATGTACAATGTTTCTTGTATCTTATATCTTCTTCGGTAAGTGTCTCTATTTTTCACAGTACATGGATGGATACTTTCTGGACAGACAAATATCAGGGATGTTGGCCAGGAAACAAAATAAGACATATGGATATCTGGAAGAAGGGGAGAGAGGGTGCAAACTGAAAAAAGGAAGAAAGCAAAAGGGAACTCCAGATACACAATTATACCTACTGCCTCTGTGCATTATTACAAATCGCCTCCGTGATGCTTTTTCCATAGCCACAGGTTTTCAAAAGCACTGTCAGGACATCAGTAACAGTTGGAAGTTTGCATATACACAACCCCAGGGCTATCTAGTCTCACTGACATGTCCAATCTGGACTTCATTACTGAACCACTTCCTCTTCAGTACAATGTCATGTCATCTCTTTGGTCACAGAGGGAAAATCAAAAGAATTTTTTAAAAGAAAAATATATAAACTTGTAAGTTTGTGTAGAAAAATAGAGGGCTTAACAGATTGATCATTTAATTTTCCATACATTTACTCCGTCACTCCTTGTTACTATTTTTAATTACAATGCATTATTTGTGGAAATTCTCATAAAAATAAGCTTTGTTAATTTTTGACATATTCTTGGATTACCAAGAGCTGATATATGGGATGGATAAAAGTAGGTTTATAGTTGTTCATATGAAAAATAATACAATAATTAATAATATAAGAATAAACTGTTTCACATACTCACAACTTTAAACCTACTTTTGTCCACTGATGTATTTTTAAAAAGTGTGTAACTATTTGTACACTTATTGAAAAAATCCTTCTTTAGTATACCATTCAGTGTATTTTTCAATATCTATTCCATTTAGAAAGACAGAATCATTTTATAATTTGGAACAAGAAAAACATCCTCCTTACCAATGTGTGTATTTCTTTTTTGTTAGATGATGAACATAACCCCCCATGCTGAATGCTTTCCCTTTGATGCTGGAAGCTCAGAACCAGCATAATATTTAATGGAGGACAGTTCGAGGCACCCCACCTGGTCCTCTGCTAGACACCATTAATCAAGCATGACAGGCTTTCTCAGCCGAACCCACTTGGACTCCAGTCTTTCTCAGTATCACACTCTAGGTCCACGAGCAACTGAGCAGCATTTACACGTGATGTGAAATGGCTTCAATCATCCTCAATGATAACTATGTTTGCGATCCCCCCTGCATATGATTTCTTCAGTCATTCTTATGCCTATTTGATAGATGTATTGACATGTCCTTTATCATAAGTGTATTCAAATTCTTTTTGGAAATTAAGGGCTCCCTAAGATCTCATGAGTGATAAAGGGTTTTATCACACTTGTGAATGTACATTAAGAAGTCCCTAAGGATAAATAGTACTTTAAAAAAAAAAGATAATTGACAGCAAATTCAGATAAAATGAGGTTCAAAATTTGTGTATTTTAACACTGAAGATTATGAAAATAAATTCATATGAATATACCCATATGTGTACATATGTAGTTGTAATTGCAACTGTGCACTAGTTCTATCAGCAAACAATGGCTACATCACGTCGGGGTGAGAGAGTAATGTTATTTTTTCCAATAAAATTAATTGTTAAAACTATACAACCTAGTTTAGGACAATGCAAAATGAGAACGGTTGCCAGTTCACAGACTATTTTTCCTGGTCAATAGCAGGATACATACAGAATTGAAAGTAGGCATTTAGAAAATTTTATAACAACGGCCATATGTGTATTGCATTGCACATAAGTTTCCTTCTATATCATTTGAGGGGGAAAAAAACTAGTTCTTTTAGCACAGTGTTTTTAGAAACACTGGCACTCCTTTTGATGTTCAGTGCAAATTTATAACAAAGGCCATATCTGCAAAAATACTTTGGAAATTTTCCCTGACTTTGGGAAACTATCAAACCCTTCCATGCCTAAGATGTCTCATCTATAATACAGGGATTATAATGGCATCTACTTCATAGATTACTATGGGGATGAAATAAATAATCCCTAAAAGGCAGAGCTTGCCAATGGCCCCCTGAGCGTGTGGCCAGCAAAAATAACTGCTATATTTCTTCGCCCTCTTTGCATCTAGATGTGGCCAAGGGACTAAGTGCTCAACAACAGCATGTGAGCAAAGATGACAGGTGTAACTTACACTTCGAACCCTAAAGGGAAGAAAACATGCTAGGAGACGTGTACACAGAGACGGAGATGTTCCGATTGTGCCAATGGGGAGAGCCTTCTAGGGAAACCAAGCAACAGCATGCTAGGAGCCGGGCCTCCAGAATTTTGCTGAGCAGAACCAGAATATCATTTCAGGTTTTTCCAATAAAAAATAAATAAACTTCCAACACACTTACACTTCTGTTAATGTGACCCTTTACCACAGTCAGCTAAACCAATAGCTCAACAGAGACTACATGTAAAGCACTCGAAATAGCACCTAGCATATGCTCTGTATGAATGACAGATAACTACTTATTACTATTTGACATCTCCAAATTTTCACTCTAGAAGAAATTTCTGATCACCCATGATGATTCTTTTCTCTTTTTCATAAAATAACTGGTAAAACTCTACCAGACCCTGGCCTGTTAAATAATTTTGAGAACGGCTGAAACAGTTCTATAGTACTGCTTTTGTGAAATCCCATATTGTAAATGAATTCTATTTTATTTAGAAATGATTTGCATTTTAATGCTCAATATAGCCACCTCTAACAGCATGGGAAATGCTGGTCCGAAAATACATGGACAGGATGGGAGGAAATAAGAGCGCCGTCTGCAGGAGGCGGGTGTCTGCAAGGGGTGAGTTTTATAAGTGGTTGGTCCATTAACAGATGGTCCATATTATAACCTCTGCTCTTCTATGTTATGTGACATAGTTCTATAAAAAGAACGCTCTTCTTATCAACTATGCAATTATCCCGAGGTATAGTTTGCTTAAGAAAAAAACAGCAAATTATTGATTCCACTTCTTTACTTACTAGTTTTCAAAATTCACTTTAACAACATATTCAAACAAACTGTAGGTAGAGAGACTTGGATCTTGGTCCTCTGACTAGTGTCCCCATAACATAAAACTTTTCATGAAAAGAACTATTAAATACCAGAACCCAAATAATGGATTCAAAATTGACAGTGACACTTACCAGCTTGAGCAGGTCCGTCCTGAGTTCTAAAGACAAGACTACAGACGTGCTCTCAGCTCAGATCTTATGGAAGGCACAGTGACTCTTCGCTATCCTTAGGTCGCCTTTCTCTGCACAGAAGGTGAAAGGGCCTAATTTACTCCTATGGTTCCTATGACATCTGCCCCTGCAGCAGGCGTGTTTCCCTGTGTGAGAAACTACCCCAGACGATTTCAAACTACCTCTATGAGAGCTGCTCCACGAGCCCGGGTGCCAGCAACCTGACAGTCATCGTGACCTGAAAAGCATGATATAAAATGTTAGCTGGGTCATGTCATTTCTCTGCCCACACCTCTCCTGTGACTTCCCAGCCACTGGGAGAAGTTAAAATCCCTGGAATGACCTCAAAGGCCTCATGGCACATGCATCACCGTCTCTGAGCTGATACCTTCTGCTCCTTCCCTGTCCCCCGTGCTCCACGCACACCGGCCTGTGCTGGCACTGACATCAGATGCAGCCCTGTCTCTGGGCCTTGCCCTGGTTTATTCCTTCTTCCAGAATGTTCTTACCCGAATAGCTACATGACTTGTTCCCTTATTTGCTTTAGGTGTTTTTATCAAACTTTCCTTCTCAGTGATACCATTTCTGACCACCACCATCCAAAATAGAAACTTTTACCTACCCTCACCTGTATTCTCATTCCCCTGACATGTTTTGTCTGCCTCCACAACACTTATTTCCCACTAACATACCAGAAATCAGAAATGTTATGAGCTTATTGTTGATTTTTGGTCTCTCTTACAAGGATATAGGTTCCTTGACTGTCCTGTATCACTGACCCCTAGAACAGAACGTGGCACAGCCAGGAGTGTCCATCACACTGACTGACTGAATGCATAAATGAGTTGTTTCCACTCCTCACCAAAAGGGCAGCAACACTACTTCAGCAGCCCTGAATAAAAATAATTAGATATAAGATGTGGTGCCACATTATTAAGCTTTGGCACTACTCAGGAGGAGCCTCCAAGGAAAGACAACATGGGAAACGAGAGGGACTAAACATACTGATAGAAGTAAAAGAGCCCAACTGTAACATCATTGGCCTGTCTTTAGTTTCAGTGGTATACAGTATTATTTGCAAATAGAGATTTATTTAATCTTCCTTAGTACCTAGATTAAGATAGGAAAGTAAATATGAAAATAGAAATTAAACAAAACACAAACAAGGAATACACTCCTATCTAAGTAAAAGGTGCTTTAGCAATAATCATTGATCATTAATCATTAATCATTGATTATTTAACAATAATCATTGTTAAGAGGGAATTAGAACAACTCCTTGTGTCTCTGATACTCCCACTTTTGGTGACCTCCCGCATTCAAAACGAGGTCACAGAGCTCAGTGCCCACAGAGAATGCCTCAGCCCCGGGGTTAGTTAGAAGAAGCCATTTTTCTCTCTAAGACAGTGTTCTTCAGTAACTTCCGTAGAATCTTGAGTTACTGAGAGATGATACTGAAGAAAGTGTTCAGTCTCAAGTACTGGTTTAAACAAGAGTCCCTGCTGCTGAACTTCTTGGCTTTTTTAACATAGATAGTAAGAGAAGAGGAGTTCACCAAAGGAGGTACATAGTAGGCAGCATTTCCTAAAACACTTTTGACCATAAATATCACAACCACCATCATCACCCACCACTTTTTACCCACCACTTTAAGAGCATCTATGGCCCAATGCCCTTTAGGAAACTGAGAATTCTTAGACGTGAGCCCATAGACACAAAATTGTGTGTTAAAATTACGAACTGATTTCACAAACCTAGGTGATTTTTTTTCTCCTGGAAACCTTTGATTCTTCTTAGAGTATGATGGCTATTTAGACATAGAGAGGAAGAAGATAGGAAAGCTGTGTAAAACTATAAGAGCTGATGAAAGGAAGACAGAAGGGCCAGCAAGGATATCCAAGTTGCCTTATTTATTTTTTTAGGGGGGAGCAAGGTAATTCCAGGAAACTTCAATGGCCCCACGGAACACCACGGTATCAAAACAAAGCTCAAACCACTTAGAGCACAGATGAAGACTGCACTATGATCACAGTGCTGTGTGTGAAAAGGTGTATTAGTTTCCTAGGATTTCTATGACAGAAGCACCAGACACTGGGCAACATAAAGCAACAGCAATTGGTTCTCCTGTGGTACTGGAACTAGAAGTCTGACGTCCTGGCGCCAGCAGGCTGGTTCCTTCTGGGGGCTCTGATAGAGAGTTGGCTCCAAACCTCTATTCGAGCTGCTAGCGATTTCTAGCAATTCTTGGCATTCCTTGGTGTCTGCGTGCATCACCCCAGCCTCTGTCTGTCTTCACACGGCATTCTCTTTTCTCAGTGTCTGTGTCCGAATTCCCCTCTTCTTAGAAGGATATCAATATTGCCTCACTAGAGTGGCCCGCAATACCTTAGTAGGACCTAATCTTAATTATGCCTGCAGAGATCCAATTTTCAAATAAAGTCACTTCCACCTGTCTAGGTGGGCGTGAGTTGTGGAAAGGCACTATTCAGTGCAATGCAGAGGGTAACAAATATACCATGCCTTTTAGAGCTGTTCTTCCCAAATGATTATCTTCTGTAAAGTAAAATATTTTGGTTAAAAAAGGATTGACTTCAAAGCAAGTAAATGCACTGGGGAAGCTTACTTTTAAGTATTTTAATACAGGGAAGGCTTCTATAATAATGTGGAAAATTATCCCTGAAATTGTTTTGAATGTTTTGATTCCCTGTAATAATATTCTCAGAGGAGGCGTGCAGTAGCAAACACTTAGCGAAAGAAGAATGAAAGAAAACCTCATCTTGAAAGTAAAATATTATCCCATCTCTATGGGTGCTCCTTTGGAAAACACTGCATTTCATATTCCATGCAACCCCAGAGATCTGTCACGTAAAGGCTCACCAACACAGAATGAAACGGAGTCTGATTGCCATCTCACTCGGAATAACACAGACAATGAATGTAGCATGACCTCTTCACTTAGCTGCCACAGACAGTTTATTGTGATTTTTCTCCGGACAGTCACATGTCTCTTTGTTTTTTTTTTCCTTTAAGTTGTTATAATTATTACTGCATAAAAGGTAAAAACAAAACAGATACAGGAAGACTGGAAAGCTGAGTTAATCCATACTCATCTGTTTTAACAAAGGAGAAAGCTGAGTGGTAAGTGCATTTAAGGATCCAGTTCAGCTGCTCTGATAGCCTCTAGGATTTAACATACTGCTCCAGCCACACCAAAAAAAAACCCCTTCTACTTCTCAGAAACGCTTTTTAAAAATCAAATGAAACCACTGAGAAGGAACTCAATCAAAATGAAATATCTGTAATTTATAAGAGAAGGATCACCATATGATGAGCCAGAGGCTTAATCTCATTTAAATTAAAGACTTTGCCTTCTTATTAAGATGGAATTGTCACTTCAGGTAGAAATACTCTCTCTGCTTCAAACCCACAGTAATGAAAGAGACACACACATATGCTTATAATTTTTGTTACATAATATAGAAACTATTTTAAAAGACAAAACTGGACTCAGGAAAAGATAAACATCTGGGAACAGAAACACAAACATAACAGTAACCTACTAGGCTCCCAGGTAGAAACAAGAAATTTCACAGTGGAGAAAGATTAACAGGAGCCCACAGCACCCCATTTGTGGGGGGACTGGAGCCACACGGGCTGTGGGAGCAGAGGCTGGGTTCAGTTTCTCTGTCCAATGAGAGGAGCCTCGGCAAAACAGTCAACATTGCAGCTGGATGGAGTCTCAGGCCTGAGACTTTATGAGGCTGCAGTTAAGCCAGTGAGTGGGAGCCAAAGTCCTTCCCACTGGGACCCTGGGTGCAGCCATTCTCTGACTTAGAAAGAAGGTTTGTAATACACCCTTACCTCTGCCGGGCTGGACACCCAACACACCGATGTATGACAAGGTTCTGCATAGAGAGCTCCAGGGAGCTAGGTAAGGGATTGGCAAGAACTGGTAAACAAGGCACACACACACACTCAGAGGAAGGGGATTTAAAAACAATAACAACAACAACAGCAACAAAACTGCTACTCAAAATGAATCAGAAAACCAAAATTTCATATCGTATGAGGAAATTGCCACAAATGGCAGCTGACATTCTAAACAATTGAGATAATTCATTTTGGAGAGATGCAAAACATACAACTATTCCCTGAAAATTATTTACAAATAAGAATATTCAAAATACTCAAAGAAGTAACAAAAACCATATATATAATTCAAATACAAGAAATTATAAATAATCGTTATACCACAAACAGATGGCTATGCTGAAGAAAGAGTTGTGAATGCTGGAAAGAAAAACACAGCCACTAAAATAAAAACTAAAAAGGGACTCATCTTGAGCTGAACATAGTTAAAGAAATAATTGTTCAACTGAAATGAATTGAAACTATGAAAGGATTTCAGGAGATACTCAGAAAAGACTGAGAGGCTCACTGTTCTCTATTCAGGATAGGCTACACCATATTGCAGTAACAAACATCTCCCAAATCTCAGTGGCTTTAATAAAAGGGTATTTTTCACTCATTCAAGGTCCTCTTCCATAATTGCTGAAGCAGAAGGAAGCAGAGGCTGGAGAGTTGCACCAGGCTTTCCCCCTGACTCGGCTCGGAAATAACACTCATCACTCCACTTCACGTAGTCTGTGTTATTCTGCTTAGCCATAATAAGTTACATGGTCCTGCTTAAATGCAAGAAGCTAAAGGTATAGTCAGCCATAAGCCCTTGAAGAAATAAGTACTCATATACTGCAGAAAACTAGTAGTCACACTCTGTTGCCACATATTGCTAATAGTAGTTCCAGAAGTAGCAAGTCGAGAGAATGATGAAAATGCAATATTAAAAAAAATCAGATTAATGCCTAAGAATTTTCAAGAATTGAAGACAACTGGAAGAAAGCAAGATAAATTAAAAATAAACATATATTCTCTTGATCTAGAGAAAGATAGAAACACAAAACTAATTTTGATTTTTCTAGGGAACAATATGAAGTATCTATCCTGAGTTAAAAACACCTATGTATTAATACCCCCTCCAAATCTTATTTTTGAGTTTTATAACTGCTACCACAACAAAGTAAAAAGTTTCCTTTGTGTTTAATTAATCAGGTGTACCTAAGGACTGGTTTGACTAAGTGAAAAATATGTGTTCAGTTCTAAGTGCTGAAAAAAACAAAAAGTACAACTCTAGTGCCAATACTAATATTTTGTAAAGTTCATGTTACAAGGTGGTCCACACGGCAGTGATAACAGTTTGCTGTGTTCAGAGGAAGGGGCACAGCACTCAGTCACAGGGTTCAAATAATACAGACCAGACCAAGGTCTCTGGTTGTGACTGGGAAGGCCGCGGGAGGGGCAGGCCAAGAGCAGAGGCCCTTCGGAGGGAGCCGGCAGGGGTCCCACGGAGGCACCAAGGGCCAGGCGCGAGGAGCACTCTGGGCACTGGCAAACGGGTAGCAGACGGCCTGCAGGCCTCTGCACTGACTACATGTTGGTCGAGTTTTTACTGTAACAGTGGAACTATAATTTAAAAACTCTCAGTGACAAAATACACTGAAAAATATACTCTTGGTCTAATTTCTAAAGAACTGCACAGTAATTGTTGAGTTTTAATAATATACGTAAGTTTCGAAATCACATGATTTTGTTATTTATCCTGTCATTAATATTGGATTCCACAGAGAGGTTTGGAGATCTGACAGTATACAACTAACTTTCACTTATACAACTAATCCCTAATAGATAAAGACTAGACTATACACTTAAATTATAATTTTATAATAGTTCAGAAGGGTTGGAGCTTCTTTCTGGTGCAATTTATGTCTCCAGCATATGAGGTACTACATGTATCCGCATTTAAGCAGTAGATTCAAAACAAGCCACACAAGAAGAATCTTTGTGGACAAAAAAAAAAAAAAAAACTATTTGAATTATTTTAATTCTGCCATACAATGTAACTACTTGGAATTTTGTTCAGTTGAAAATTTAATGCAGTAAAACAGTAAAAACTATAAGGTGTAATATTTTGATTTGCTAACTGCAAATTGTATTCCATTTGTGAACTATTTTACAATATTTGCATTAAGATTTAACATTAAAAAGTATTTCAATTTAATTATTTTAAAACTAGAGAGCAAATGAAGAAAATAATTCCATTACTGATCATCCCAGGATTACTTCTAAAAATAAACTTACTGTTAAGAAAGAGGGTGTTAACAGTATCAGCCTGCTGTGTGGAGTATGCTAGGTACGCAAGCTAGGAAGGCAGGAAGGCCTTGTGGTGTGTGGTACAGCCAGCTTTACTTACCTCAAACAGTATTAATGCCAGGGCTTTGCAATTCAAATTTCTGTTTTGTGATTTATCTATGTAAAAACAAAATACCTGTAACCTGAATAAATGAAAAGTATCACATTACTCCTGCTGGAATCTTAATAATTGTATAAAGAACCACAGTTTCTCAAAACATTGAGCAAACAGAGTTACGGTGAGAATTCTTTAATGAGGTCCCTCAGGACGTCTCTGTAATGGTCATCAAATAGGAGGTTGTGGAAAGTCAGCAGCACCTGGGCCTCACTGGGAAGCGGGCTCGGTTGGAATCCCCTCTAATCCTCTGCTCTCCTCACTTCACTACCTCGTCCTAGATCAAGCCCACACTGCACTGTTGTAATAACTTACCACCCATAAAGTACGCCCTTGCTTCCCTTCCCCCACCCATCAGAAGACGACGTGTTTTCTAACACACAATTTTTTTGTGACACCCAGGAGAGTCACTCCTTCCAACAACCTACAGAAGAAACAGGACCTCATGATGTGATCACAGAAGAGTTTTATGAGCAGCCAAACTACAAGGGCCTTGGGACCTATTCTCTACCCTCAGCAGACAGCTGGTCAGAAACCGAAGGAGTCACGCTTTCTCCCGCATTCGGATTTTTGGTTCCCACGGCTCATAGGACCAACAGGGGCCCTTCAACTTAGTTTCTTGGGCTTAAACCTCACTTGCTGCTCAAGATTTAATTCATACATTTCTTTCATGAAGCCTTCCTAATTTATGTAGTCATGATTAATTGCTCCTCCCCCTCTTTCCCAAACTCTGTTGTTTACTCCTTAATGCATTTGTGCCCGTTAGTCCCTTTGAGCCTCGGATGTGTACCTGTATGACCAACAACAACGACACCCGTCTCACAGACTCGCGAGGGTAAAATGGGGTGCAGATACGCCGGTGCTGTTAAAACTGCACCACCTTAATGCTGCCCTTCTTCCACCTCTCTGGTGGCACCTGAATCTGAGACCTCCCGGCCTCCAGAACTGTAAGGAATAAACGTTTGTTGTTTAAGTCCCCCAGTCAATGATGGACTTTTATAGCAGTCAGAGAGGACTAGGACATCCTCTTCATTCTGACTTGCAGACAGGTTAATGCCTGTCTCCTGCAGGGCATGGATCCACAGGCCTTTCAGCCACTTTTCCCCACCCAGCTCTTTCCCCCACAACAGTAGGATCTGTGGCCCTGCGGGGTGGGGGAGGAAATCAGCTTTCTAAGCAGAAATGAAATCTGATTCCTTAGACAACCAGGTTTCTCAAAACCTAATTACCCAACATCGCTCTGACACATTTAAAACTACTGTTCTCAAATTCAAAGCTTTTTATCTTAATATCTCTCACCTTTTCTCTCAACTACAAGCTTTAGAAGCAAAATAGCCAAACTAGTAAGCAGCTTCCTGAAACAATAAAAATAAATAGGAATGAGGCTGCCAAGCAATATTCCCAATTTACCTGTTTGATTTGCTGTAAAATACTACTCACTCTTTGGCTTTTCTGAACTTTCAGGTTAAACCAATACCACTGCTTTATACTTGATTCAGTCTGCGTCCTGCAAATTCTGAGTACAGATTGAGAGCAAAATATGTTAGTAATAACAGCCATTCATTGTGACGAGAACAGAAAGTTAAATCCAGAAAGAAAACTGCTTGTCCCCAAAATGAAAATCAAGTCCAGAGTCTGAAATTAACAACTTGTCCCTCTGTGCACCTGGGAGGGTAAGTGGAAGCAGGAGGCAGGAGCCCCTCCTGTTTCAAAGTTAAACAGACAATCATTCGCATTGACGCATCACCAACTTGCTACGTGACCTTGAACAAGCTGCCTAATCTCTTCAAGGCCTGATTCCTTCTTAGCAAACTGGGGATAATTAGCACCACAAAAATTGGTGTAATCATTAAATAAGTAATATGATTCCAACCCTTGAAGCTATGTCTAACACAAGAGACCTGTTCAATAAATGATTAGTGTTATCACTGACAATAATTCTGAACATTGTTGAAAAATAACTCTACTGCTTTATGGCTTTGCGAACCTCTGAAAAGAATGACTGTAACTTTTACGTTAGGATTGTATTGTTTTGTTTTGTATTGTTTTGTTTACTTTTTCAGTTGAAGGATGGTATTCAAACAGAAAAGTACACAAAATAATATTATACAGCTCGATAAATTTTAGCACATCATATAACCATTGCCCAGATCCAGAAAAGATCCATCTCAGGATCCACTGCTTTGCCCCACTTCCAAGTACTACCCCAAGGGTAGCTGCTAACCTAATTTCTTGGATCATGTGCTAGTTTTGTGTATATTTGAATCTGATTATGTAAATGGAATCATAATGTACCTATTTTATGTGTATGGTTCTTTCATTCAACATTGCACCTAACAGTCATCCATATTGTTGTGTATAAATGGACAAGTTTTAATGTGACATTCTCAATTATATATTCAGAAAATTCAAATGTTTCAAACCATAGTTCTCTGGAAATATCATTATAGCTCTATGTTACTGGGGTAATAAGCAATAAATATGGTCCAAATCAAATGTTAGGTATGTACTAGCATTCTTTGGCTTTCATATAATTTTTAAAGAATTACCTGAGTGATACTATCTCTTGTTTATTCTAATACTCACCATGTGCACTGGGACCCATCCGGGGGAATCCAGAAACTCACAAGACCGAGAGCACTGAAAGGAAGCCCACGTGAACAGGAACTGCTATTCAAGTACACTGAAACTGTCATGAACAACAGGACCTCTGGGTTTTGTTTTGCCAAGCATCACAAGGACCTCCGGCGTCACTAGTTCCAAATTTGACTCTGACATGGGACGGAGGAGTGGTGACAGATGGGCCAAGTTTAGCATCCAGCTTGGACGGTCTTGGAGACGGAAGCCTTGTTCTCTCTAACTCGCCGCCAAGCCCTGAGTGCTGCTTTACAAGAGACACCACTGAGAAACTCTTCAGCCTCAACCAAAAACACAGACTTTAAAGAAACAGAGTCCTCACGGTTGGGATTCATAACATCTCACCCACACCAGGCTCCACTACAATGATGAAATAGTCACCAGTATGACTCTGAAGGGGAAAAAGCATTTTGACACACATGACTGAATTTATTTTTTTTTTAACTTAGGACAGTGGCTTATTAGACCTGAAATTTGACAGTCCTAAACCAATTCTTCTATAGTCTACTAAAGTATGTCAAAATCCTTAGACTTTACCCCAAACCTTGCCCCAAATATCCTATAATATCAGCTTTACAGATCAGCACAGACACAAGGTGAAAGCAGTCCTCCCTGTGTATCTGCAGGGGATTGGTTCCAGGCCCCTATGGAAACCAAATCCACTCAAATTCCTTATTTGCATAGAACCAACCCACACCATCCTATATACTTTAAATCATCTCTAGATTACTTATAATACCTAATACAATGCAAATGCTATGTAAATAGTAGTCATACTATATTGCTTATGGAATAATGCACACCCCCCCTTGTACTTGGATGAGGAACCCACAGATATGGAGGGCCCTTTGTACCTAAAATATGTTCTCTATTTGTTACTTGCTCACCTGTGTATCTCTGCCTGTTACAGTAACCACATCACTTTTTCTTTGGCAGCTGAGCACCACCACGTGGCCCCTGCCACCCCGGGAGCCAGGTATTCGCCCAGCATTTAGGTCTATCCTACAGAGAAGAGGGGAACACTGAGATCTTCAGAGATGCTGGGGCTCTCCTCACAAATGTATTTTTCAAAGCTTCAGTGAGAGGCATGTCTTCTGGGCCCTTCCAGTCTGGGTGAGTAGGTCTTAAGTAACAACTCCTCTCTAACAGTCCAGTCTCCTTAAGACTCTGAATTCCTTCCCCTACCAAGAGAGGCTGGGCATTTCCAAGTTGTTCAGAGTGGATCATCTTTTTTGGTCCACGTGTCAATCTACCGATCAACCAAAGAAACTCTTAGAACCCTTCATAACTCCCTGAGCACAACACCAAATGCAGAATCTCTGCTGAGCAAGTCCATGTCAGTAAATTCAGCTCTTTCCACCATTACCCCATATCCCAAGTAACCATCCCCATACGCGTTCCCTGGATTTCTGTTTGCATATCTTAAAACACCCAAGTAGTTTTTTGACAGTGTAGCACCCCTCCTCACAGGTCACACTTCATACCTCACTTTTAGGGGCTTGCTGGGATGTGAGTCTAGTTATAAGGCATGAAGCAAAGAGGGCACACACAGAAGTTCTTAGATCAGTTATGCAGCCAGCATCTGAGCTGAAAATTTGAATCCCTGAGCTCATCCTCCTTTTACCACTTTGCCCAGAGACATTAAGACCAATGAATGTCATAATGTTTCTTAGCTTTCCAAAAATGTTCAAAAGTATCACATACAGAATCACTTGGCTCCTTGCTTCTTAGAAGTGGTTGGTTAGGAATAGCCAGTGTAGGTATTTCATGTATGTCTGTAAACAGTTCACAGCCTGGACTACCCATGCTCTATCCATTACTTGAAAGGGAGTCATTAGCATCTTTAAATCTAATCAAGTAAGAGCCAGAAATAAGAGAACCAATTCAGAAAATGCAGCCCTAAAATTCTGCTTCCTGGAACCACTCCCAGTACCTGAATCTATTTCATTCAGTCAGGGTTCTCCAGAAAAGCAAAACCAGTAGGAGAGTGAGAGACTGACTGACTGATTGATTGATTGATTGACTGATTATAGAAACTGACTCATGCACTTAGGGAGGCCCAGAAATCCCACATCTGCCATCTGCAAGCTAGAGAACCAGAGGACGGTGGTACAATTCAGTCCAAGTCCAAAGGCCCAGCAGACAGAAGAAATGATGATGTAAGTCCCATTCCAAGTTCAAAAGCCCAGGAATGAGGATGGGGAATGGGGAAGGGGAGCAGAACCAATGGTAAAGTCCCAGTACAAGTCTGAAGGCTCAAGAAGCAGGAGCACCAATGTCCTCTGAGAGTGAGAGAAGATGGATGTCCCAGCATAACCAAAAAGGGCAAATTCACCCTTCCTGTGCTTTTTTTTTAAATTCAGGCCCTCACTGCCTTGCATAATGCCCACCTGCTCTGGCAAAGGAGATATTTTTATTCAGTTCAATAATTTAAATGCTAATCTTTTCTAGAAACACCCTCACAGACATTCCTAGAAGTAATATTTGGCCAACTATCTGGGTAGCCCTTTGCCCAGTAAAACTGACACATAAAATTAACCATCACATACAATATCAACCATGTTTCAACACTAATATTTTATGTATATTTCACTATGTCAGGCCAGTCTTTTATGAATACTTTATGAATAATATATATGTCAGTACTGTAGAAATAGCTCCCTATTTATGTCATCAGTATTTTACAGACAGTTCACATTTCAGGAGACCCAACAATTACCTTCACCATCCTAGGTTCTCTCTGAATCCCTAGAGTCAACTCAGAGAATGCATCTTTAAAATGTCTCTTGAGCCTGCTATATTCCTATCCCATACCCTGAAGGCAGTTCAAAAGGTCTCTGAAGTTAACTCAGAGTTCAGTGGCAACCAGCCAGGGAAAGCTGTCATGTGATGCTGGTAGCTCCCAGAACTGCTGGAGATGGCTGGATTGACATGAATCCACTACCTGCTAGAATAATCTAATTATGCCTAAAGGTTTCCATTGACAAGGCTCTGCTCCAGGTCCCTGTCACTTTCCCTGTGGGGGAAGTCAGCTACCCAGTGACTTTAAAACACTCTCTGCAGGTGGCTTTGTAACCCATGAAGAAATTCCTGAAATGTCAACCCTAAAGGACAACTGTTCATGTCACCAAAGCAATATATCATAACCTCTGCACTTCCTGGATCTTTCAGGCAGAAGCCAGAAGTTATGAAGGACATGGTGAATTTATTCTGTCTACCTGAGAGCTGATATTTCCACAGAGAAATACATGTGTGTTAGAAGAGTTATGGGGACGAATTTGCACTACAATAGCTTTTGCAAAGCCTATCCTATGAATAAAAAGCTCTCCGTTTCTAAACCTTGAAAATACAGTAACATTCAGGGCATATGGATATTCATTTAAATAAGAAAAAATGGTAAAGGGTGACATTTCTTTTAACCCACAATTTTATGGCTGGGAGAAATTTTCTTCCACTCTTAGATGGCATAATGTGGCAATCCAAGTAACCAAGCTAAAGGTCTGTAAATTCAGCACTTCTCTTGCACTACCAGATTCCAAGATTTATGAAACATCTTCTCTTACACTACTCTGGGCTTTACGAGCAAACCAGATTTGACCTTTAAAATAGCAGAAGCATCTGAATTATTTCAACTGATTTCCTACTGGCAGTGCCTTTAGTTCCTTCTTTTATTTTGACTTTCTATTTAACTCCACTCACAAAATGTGGGGTGTGGGGGATCTGAAAGATGCATGCATTTCTAATCTTTAATATTTTAAGATGTGTTTAATTAAAAACATCTGGTACTTAAATATTGGTGTATTGCCACAACTATCTATTGCCATAAGTTTCAAAATGCTCCTTTACACACAGCTGCTGAATTGATGTCTCTAGTTCTGATTTCATTTCACATTTCTCAATCTCTCTCCTTCTCAAAAAAATGCTCTTTCATGCCCTAGCAGCTGTTCTAAGACATAGCTCCAGTTCAGCCCAAACTCAGATCATTAAGATCAAAGATATATAAAAGAAAGCATGACTTTGGCTCAATGTTATAACTCTTAATGATACATATGAAGGGTCTTTTTTCTCAAGCTCTCAAAGGGAATCTTCTTAATGGGGTTCCATAATTACAACAGGTCCAGTGGGATGCAAATGAGAGTCAGGGCGTTGTTGGAAAGTCAAGTTCAGAGTTATAAGGCCATCATTGACTCTGAATAATTGGGATAGCATTACAACCTTGAGGAAGAAGCACCTCCCTCTGGAACAAAGTCACATCTACCGATACTAAAAATGGGTGTGTAATCTCAGGTCACCCACTTCCTCCTAAACCCACATTTTCTGAAAATAAAATAGGAAAAGTAATGATCACTGCCTCGCTTAGCACTTGGGATTGATATGACTAAGTCAAAACGTGACTGTATCACGTTTTGTGAAGTCTCTATAATGCAACATGTCTATACATTTGTGTGATTGTAAAAAAACAGATTAGAATTATGGAAAATACTAATGTAGGCAAATCCGGATTCTGGTGCCTACTCAACCATTTACTAATGTTGCCTTGAGTAAGACGTTTTGTTCCTTGTGTACAGAGGACACACGATCTTGTGGGATTTTTTTCATTCACTCACCCAGTCAATTGTTTGTTCACCCACTCAGCAAACACATGGCAGAACTGCCGTGTTTCTAGCAGGCTGCCGATCTGTGAGGATGCTGGTGTGAGAGGGTTCTTCTGCACCATAGTCCTCCGCCACCCAAGATCTCAAAGTGCTGCTCTTGACACAAGCAGGACTAAAATAGACAGAAAATACTTTCATTTTGTCCTCATCACTAAGTTTACTCACTTTTTTCCTGTACAATGAGGACAAACATTTTATCTAACTCGGGAATGTTTAGGAATACTTTTCCAGATAAGTAAATTACCTATTTTTATGCTGACTGAATAATAATGACTAATACTTATTTTAAGCTTATTATATTTAGAACACATCTGTTTAAGCATCTTGCATACATTATCTCATTTAATATTCATAACACTTTACAAGTAGTATTTGCATCCCCATTTTGTGGTTTACTCCACAAAGATAAATTTAGAGATTTGGTAGTTTACCCAAGTGGTAAAGGTCTGTACCTAGGCTTACGTGCCTCTGTAGCCTAGTGTCTTTAATTTGGTTACAAAATAATTTCAAACTTTCTGCATTTCTCAGCAAAGCTTCAGTATTTGCCCATATTCATGTTAGTATTCCAAGCATAGGTATAAAAGACATAGAATAGCAGAAATGGAAGTGATTTTAGAAACCATCCAGTCCAACCTATTTGTTTACAGTTAAATTGTAGGTCTTAAAGCTAGGCATAAAAAACACACACTGAATGAGAAACTGAGAGAAGGAACAACTGAATAGGGAAAAGGAAGTGAGGGATCCTGAATTGTCCATCTTTGCATTCCTAGCACTTAACACAGCCCTTGGCAACTGGTGAAAACTCAACACAGATAGCTGGTCAAATGAATTACATGTTGTGTTTTTTAAACTAGGGTCTCCAAAAAGTCAAGAGAGGCATGGGATATTTTTATTTGTTTAAGGTTTACACTATATTAAAATTTAAAAAATATAAACAATGATCTATTTTAAATTCAGTCTTGTCCGTTAATCTTTGTAATTATTTCTCTAACTTTATTTGGATGCAAAGCCTAAAGTACGGCTTGTAGACATTGCGTAACAATGAAATACCGTGAGATGATATCCTGTGCGTGCCTTTCAACAACCCCACTGTCTTCATACATCATTAACCCCAATCACAAAGCACCAAAGTATTTAGACAACTCCTACCATGTTCACACATTTGAGAATGATGCAACAATTTTATATTCTATCCCATTAGAGTTTTAAAAACACAAAAGGTTGCTATTTAAGATTTTTTAATTAACAAGCACTAAAACACACTAATTTCAAAGATGTAAAATTGCATTTATAATAAACCAACAATATTTGAAATAAAAGTTACAATTTTCTCCCCTATAGAGTTCTGAGTTCACTGATTCTAATAAACATGTTTAAAGACATTGAAAGGATCATTCTTTGAAAATGCACTTAATAGAAACAGTACTAAACTCTGCGGATGCTTAGAGAGTCCTCATGTGTTGATTACCCAGATGCATGTTAGATTTTGCAGGAATTAGATTTGATATTATCTCCTTATAATGCAAAACCATGAAAACCATTTAATTAAAACTTAATTAAAATCTCCATGATGCTCCAACCCCATGGAGTCCATTTTTCAACAGCAAGCAGCAAAGAAAGCCTTCAGGACATTTGAAAAATGGTGTGTAGAACTCCCTTTTCTCAGTACCTATAACTTTTTAACAGATCTTCCAGCTTCATAATTGTTTCCCATTCCCACCAGCCTATATGGGGCAATTTTATACTGAAACTGGTGATCATTAATTATAAATAGATATATAGATTCAAACCAGTTATGGATGCTTGCTTCACTTCTTCTAGAGTCTTGCACATAATTTCAAAACAGATGAGAAAATTCATGTGGCACTGCCTGTCACATCTTGTAGTGACCGCCTATTATGTATTTAATGCAATTAACAAATATTAAATATGTGAAAACTCTAAGACTCTAATACAATATTTTCCTAAAACATTTGTGGAAAAATATGTGAGCTCTTAATTGTCATTATGACTGAATAATTTTGTGTATATAGAAATAGCTTCTGTAAAACATGTGTTATAGTAAGAACCAGTCTACATGGAGGAGAGGACACTGGAATGTGGCCTTATTCTACAAAACTTCTAAGTAGACAGTCCATTCTGTGCACATAGTCTTAACTTATAAATACAAGCACTAATAAGAGAAACATTCATACTCGGCAGTAAAAAAGGACGTGACAACAGATGCGACATAATGCCCCTAGTGCACCATAAACCACCGTGCTGAGGGAAAGGAGCCGGGCACAAGAGCAGGTGTATTTTATGAAGCCATCTATATGAGGTGGTGGAACAGGCATTACTAAGCTATGATGAAGGAAATTAGAACAATGGTTGCCTGGGTTGGGTGGAGACTCAGTTGGGCGGGGATGGAAAGGAGCAGGGGAACCCTGTGGTGACTGGGACTGTTGCACATTTTGAAAAGAACATAGGTTATACAGGTGCGTGCAATTTTTTAAACTGGTTGAACTGTACACTTATGATCTGTGCATCTTACTGTGTGTAAGTTATACTTCAAGTTTTAAAATGTAAATTAGGATATGTACCAGACATAATCGGTTTAATGGAGATTAGTCCTCCAAATATGACGCTGCTGTAGCTCAGAGATTTTGAAACTCCTCTTTTGGAATTGCACCCAGAGACTACAACACATTTCTTGGATATCATTAGCAGCAGATCTCCTGAGGGTTAAACTACCTTTCAGAAACATCCAGCATCACTCGGGGGCAAATTTGTTCATTGTAGGTGATCAAACTGGAAGAGAATATTTTTGCACGTCAGGCTGGAGTAGCAACTAATTTAATGAGCTTGGTTTTTCTCACAAACGGATTACTCACACATAAACACAGTTACTCACAGCTGATTAAAATGGTGAATTCAGTTTAAGCATTCTGAATACTTTTGGTTAAATGTGGAGTCCCTGAAATAAGTGCCAAAGGCTCCCTAAATCAATACTTTAAAGGGAGCAACTTTAATCTCATTCAGAAGGAATGGCAGAGTGTAATTGTTCTGATAAGTTAATTGTACCTATTTCATGATGTACTACGTTCGAAAAAAAATCTCATATTTTATTCATTATATGATGTCTGAAAGACATAGATATTCTCAGATGAAATATTAATTGCAGTTATGCTTAAATTTAATACCTACTAACAGGGAAGAGGTGTTCTCCCTTTATTAAATTTTATTTAGCATGTAATAGGTATAACACAGTAATCAGATTTGCCCCCTCAGTCTTCCCCAATAAGACTGTAACAGGATTGAATGCACCTTTATCTCACCATATGAGATGGTAGCACCCTCTATCATGCTTTCATTTCACTCCGTCATTCCCATGGATACGTACATGTTCATGATACACAACACATGCTAAGAAAATAAAAGCAGTATCTGCCAAAATGACAATAGCCTAGCCTGGGAAAAGAACTGGGTATTTAAACTTAAGCAGATTATATACAACAATAAATTATTTGGCTAAGTAGATCTAAGAAACCTAAGTTTACCATCCTATCATCACCTTCTTTTTGGCCCCCCAAAAAATTCCCAAATTGAAAAAGCTAGTTTTGTGGACTAAGCAATATATTTGAAATTCAAGTCCTTTATCGGGTACAGTGAAACTATCATAAATATGAAAGCTTTGAACTACAAAGTCCTCCCAAGTCCTTGCCATTCTGTAATAACATTTTTCTATGGATCTGTTTGATGTAAGTGAGATAGTAACCAGAAACCAATTAAAGCTGCTGGAGTTACGGTCTTAAGTTAGTGACACACAACGTGAGCACATAAGTGAATGGAATGTCGATGCACAGTCTTGATTCCACCCTTCAGAAAAGCACAGCTTTCTGCACAGGTGACTTCTACGGATTTCAAAAGAAGTTCAGGTTAATTCTGTTAAGTAAAGTGTTATGTCTGTTATTTCACATTTATGTAGCATTTCACAATCATTAAATATATTACGAATAGTTTTATTCGATGTTAATCAGCCATGCTTCCTGGAGCACGGGGCATTTCAGAGATTAGTAGAATGGTTTTCGAAAGTCCCTACCTAAGAACACCAACGCACTGAGTACTGATGGAAAGATCTGAATCCCGAAGTGTTAGCCTGCACCTGTCCATTCCCGTTGAAGTTTTACTTTCAAAAGAGTTCTATGTTCCAAGCTGTTCATCTCTCAGTACCTGCAGATTATCCTCTTCATACTTCTAGAGGAAGCCATCTCAGAAAAATGAAAATTTATGCTATTTTTACAACCTTTCAGGAAGAGTCTGCAAACTGCCTTAATAATTCATTCTAAAATGTAACCACTGTCATCGTCTGGAAATTATCTTTTATGTTGAACATAAATTATGTCACCCAACGGCCTCCTGGAGTTAAACAATCACAGACTGTTTTTTCCTCTGGGTTTTCTTTTCGAATACCTCTTGTATTAGCATTCCATTTTAATCCTTGTGATTACTCTTCAAGATTTTTAAGCCCACTTAAGACCAGATTCCATATTCTAATGAGGACCTAGCCCAGGGTTGGCAATGTGCAACCCACAGACCAAACCTGCCAGTTTTCATAAAGTTTAATTAAAACACAGCCATGATCATCCATTTATGTACTTATGTGTTGTTTAAGGTGGCTTATGTGCTTGCAACAGAAAGCATGTGGCCTGCAAAATATATATATTATATATATATATTTATATTTATATATATAACATAAATATATATATATTTGCTATCTGGCCCTTTACAGAAAAATGTGCAGCTCTCTGACCCGGTCAATGAAGTTATTTAAAATGCACAATTACTCAGGTTTCATCTTCCTTTTAAACCAACACGGCCTGAGCAGTTTTATCGTACCTCTTCCAACTTTTTCAGACCCCCTCTCTCTACTCTAACCTGGGATTTGTCAAGCCTGATTAACATATCACCCTAAAATATTGGTAGATGCCAAATGCTTAAGCATGTCGTGTAAGATGTGCATTACAAGTTGGTGATCAGCTTCCAGCATTCACTCCAAAATGAGGAGTGCTTTTCAGGGAAGTGTTTACCTTTCTCCACAAACAGACACACGCAGGGACACAGAGAGCTTCAGTACTCTCTCAGGGACAGCACACTGAGGCCATGTGTTCCTGACATTGTGCCACCTCCCTGTATGTTCCTTTTCCCAGGAAAAGAGTATGTGGTTATTACATGAGGACACCACGTCCAACGCCTCCATAGGCAGGGAAACCATACAAATGAGTGGTGCAGGCTGGGGTGAGACGATGGAGCACAGCAGAGACTGGGAGAGCCTGAGGGCACATGTCTGCCCCAACACGACAGCACTGATTAGCTCCCAGTGACTGCTGTGCTGAAACATGGGCCCACAGTACGTAGGTCTTTGGATTTTTCAAAGGAAAACGAAAATCAAGATTCAAATTTCTAAATACACTGTGACGGCTAACACTGTAATAACCAAAACCCCTCATCTCTGTCCCCCCTAGGTTGCAAAAATATTTAAGATATACAGTACTAAAAAAAACAAGATATGTCTAATGAGGAGATAATTTTAATTAAAACTGTTATTTTAGAAAAGAAGAAACTAAAGCTTAGGAAGTTTAATTTAGTGATCTAAGGTTTCATTGAGTATAGCTGATCTAGGGCTCTAATTGTAGGCTAGTGCTGCTTTCAACAGACCACTCCACAGACACTTCTTGATTTGGAGGGATTCATGGCACCCACTGAGAATCTGATAAAAGTGATGGGCCATGTGAGAGAAAAATACACAAAAGCATAAACACAAAAATTGGCTCATAATTTAAAAGATTTTATATATACATGAAGTTTATCCTTGCACATCTCCTCCTCAGGGGACCATGGACAGCAGGTAGAATATTATTTGCTTCATCAATACAAAGAATCCATAATCCTCCAATTATTTTATATAAAAACAATTGGAATTCCTTATAACATTCTATATAGTTTTCATTTACTGTTTCCATCCATTTATCTGACCATTATAAGTCACCTCATTATACAAGAGGAAATTTTGCAGACAGAACAAGTTCCTTGTTATGATTTTAATGATCACAACTTTTGTTCAAATAAATTATGGTCTCTTTTAGAATAAAAATTATCATCGAACTCCAATCATTCTAAAAGCTATCAAGAAACATCTTCTTGGGCACACTGAGATGCACCTATTTTCAAAAGCAACTCCCTAACCAGCTCTCTCTGGGTGAAGTGAGTGCCTCTCCCTTACCACCATTATTGTCTTGTTTTGGGGTTCCTTTGCTAATGTATCTCCCTGACTACACTGTGAGCCTTTTGAAGATGGACAGTCATGTATCTCTGGGCACAAAGCCTGTAACATAACCCTCCCACGAGGTTTTTACCAGGTTTGGATTAAGTTGAGGTTTTCATTGAAAATATTACATTAACAAACAGTCAAAATAAGGGTGGTATTTTGTCATTTCTTTTTTTGTCTCTTTTATGACTTTAGATTTTTTGTAAAGGAAGTAAGAGGTGAAGGATGAAAAATCTCTATGGAAGAAGAGTAGGGAATTAGTGTAAAAGGAAGACTGGTTATATACCATTTGGGGTGTCAGTCAGGACAAAATTAATTCTGAAAGAAAAGGTGTGTTACCATTCTTCTTGCTCAGTTTCCCAACTTCCCTCTAAATGGCAAATGAACAGGAAACACACAACTTTGTCTGAACATTATTTCATAAAAGGGACCCACTCGTGTACTTACTCCAAATTTCACATATTATCTTACACTATGTAAAATAAAATATACATAATTATTAAAAGGAGAAATCAAATTTTATCTAAAATATAGATAAAATTAGAAATATAAACATTGTTCAATTTGTTACCTTTGGTGTAAGAATAACAGAACACAATTTTATAAATTTCTCTGAACCGACTTCTTAGAAAAGTTTATTTTGTAGGCAATTGTACAAAAGATTAAGGGTGAGCATTTTAGAAGAAACTATGCAGGAATATTGGATAATTTGATTCAGATATTAAGCATCTATGTTATACAAAGTCCTGTGTTTTGGGAATACAGACATTGTGTCTTCCTGCCTAGAAGAGGCGGAGAAGTACAGAATCGCCCAGGAGCCACCCTGACAGGGTCAACACTGTACAAATCCGGGACAACGTGAACATCAAAATAAATAAATGACAGTAAACAATTATAACACATTCTATAAGCATCTATTAGCCCACATGGGACAAACAAACGAAGTTCTTCCATACAATAGAAATTCAAATAAGAACTGTAGAAAAAAATAATTAAATTGGAAAAATCAGCAATTGGCAAGAATTATCAATGCATGCTAAAAGCAGTGGTGACCCCTGCCAGACACCATCCTGAGCAAGTGATCAAAGTTAACATCACCAGGAATACAAATTCTCTCCACGTGCTTCCTGAGATGATGCTTTGAGAACACATCATGTTTGTTATGCCCTGCCAAACGCATATAGCCTAGACCTATCCTTAAGGAAATCTATCAGCCAAATGCAAAGTGGGAGACATGGTACAAAATAAGGACCTATGTTATTCAGAAGTGTCAATATCTTAAAGTACAATGAAATACCTTCTCTCCATATTAATGAGGAAATGGGTCACATTACAAAGACCAAAGAGATATGACAACAAAATACGACACAGGATCTGAAGTTTTCTTTTGCTGTACAGGAGGACATTGGACTAATCTGTGAAATTGGAATGAGACCTAATATTATAGTATTGTATCTGTGCTAACTTCCTGGTTTTGAAAATCATCCTGTGGTTATGTAGAAAGTTTATTTGTTCTTAAGAAACACCTGCTGAAGGGTTGAGGGGCAACAGGCCTGTAGCTGTAGGTGCCTACAGGTATGTGCATGGGTGTATCTGCCTGATCAATGGTCCACTTTGAACCTAAGGACAACATACAATGGCTTTTTTTTGGTCTATCCTGCCTCCTTTTTGTTAGTAATTTAGGAACATTGGTCAAGGAAAAAGCAGAGCATTTCAAGTAAAATTCAAACCAGCAATTTTGGTTCTTCAGTACTCCTGATAATCCTGGGTTACTATAGACAGAAAGCAAATTTGGTCCGTATCAGACCTTCTTTAATTTTCATTCTAACCCACAACTTCTTTTCCACCAAAAAAAACACTATGTGGACAGACAAATATATGGATATTTGAAACCAATGTACAAAAGGAAGAATCCTTAGCTTCTCACTGTATCAGTCAATTCCAAAAAAGCAAAACAACAAACAATAAAATATCAAAAGTTGCTTATATTAGTCATTCGGCTATCATCCAGCATCCTTTCCCCTGCCCCCATTTCCTATGAAAACTGTGGTCTCTCTTTTCGGGAAATTTTCCACTTGGCACAGTCTGGGCAGTAGGACCTACCTCACTGTGGCCACCCAAGGAGGAAGAGGAGAGGCTTTGTCATTACCCACTCCGGGTAGCCTATCAGCCACTTGCTTCTGGCAGCTTGCTTCATAAGAAGACTTCTGGAGGCCAGATACCTTGACATGTCAAACCAGACTTTGCTACTGACTGTATTGTGCCCCTTCCCCACCAAAGCCTTCCAGGGACATCCTTGGGAGGCCTTAAAATAACCAGCCAATTTCTGTTGATTGCAACCAAGAATCCTAACTGACAAGAAGTTACTAGAATTTCTAAAATCTCGACTTAAAAAAAGTTACTGTTAGCTCTCCTAATAGGAAGCCAAGATGGGTCTGTTTACACGCGAGCCAATCTCTCAGGGGCACTTGCAAGTGTGGAGAGAAGATTGGCTTCACATTTGGGCATGGCCTCTCTGGCTATTTAGAGATAGGCTTCCATGCAGATTAATTCCTATAAGAAGCAATTAAAGCTCAATTCTTTTGATGTGCTGGAAGTTGAGATAAAGATGAAAAACTGCCCGACTCTCACTAAATTTGCTAAAATATTTTAATTGAACATGTGGCTGTTTCCAGAGATTGTCCACCTGGTCCAGGCCCTCTTTACCTGGGAAAGTGCAATCACTGTCGGCAACCCACATGCTATCTCTAAAATACCATCCTCCAACACTTACGCCGAAAATAACATTTCTTCCTCTAGGGGCTATTTTCTGCCACTAAGAAATGTCTTTGTTTTCACAAAAGCAAATGGATTTCACACTTAAAATTTTTAGTTAGTTTTTCTTTATAAGTGTAGGATGAAAAGTAATTGAAAATGCTGTTAATTAAAAGGAAAGTTATCATTTGCCCTTTAGCTGCAAATAATAATAAAGCATGTTCAATAACAAAGTGCCGTAATAACTAGCCCATTGTGATGGTAAAGTAGGAGCATCACATCAGTGGGGCAATATTCCTTACAAGGGTCCAAAGGCACTGATTCTAAACAGATCACACGAGCTCTTGTTCACGCTCAGATGCACAGATAGAGCTGGGCCTGTAACCTTGATCCAAATCTATTTATGTCGTAAACCTTTCTAGGGTCGTTTCATGATAAGTATGTTGTGAGACAAATTGTTCTCCATACCCACCCACATACATTTAAGGAGCTCACAATTTTTAAAGAATTTATACTATAGTGATTTGCTTTTCCAAAATGCTCATGTGAGTAAGTCAACCCCTGCGTAATCTTTTGATGATTCGCCACTGCCCGCAGAATATATTTAGCATCTTGATGTGATATCCCAGTATCTTGATAACCTGTTTGTTGTTAACCTGCTAATGTTCTCCCACCACATCCTCTCCCACATTCTTGCAGCCCTTCAGCCCCAATTTGAACACACTGTTCTCCCATTTCTCCGTGCCATCACATACTCTCTGACTGCTCCCTGAATGCTTCTTGTTTGCCTCTGTCAAGAGCTACTTAGGAGTTAAGGCCTAACGCTGTGTCAGATGTTCCAGGAGCACAGAGGAGAACCAAGTTAAATGATGGAGGTGAAAATTCATTACAGCAGGCAGTAAATAAATGAGTGGTTATAATTTAACATGTGCGATGTGTCCTAGCATGGTTCTGGATTGAGAATGACTGAAGAAAATCAACAAAAACCCCTGACTTCATAGAGCTTGTATTCTAGTAAGTGATGTTAGGAAACATAAAGTAAGTGAGTGATATAGTCCCAGAGTCAGTGGTAAGTACCAGACAGGAAAAACAAATTAAAGTAGGGTAAGGAGGATGGAGTTTGGCAGGAAAACAGTTGTAATTTTAAAGATAGTCAACATACCCTCTTGGGAAGGAGCCATTACACAGGGGGAGCCCATCACATACACATTTAGAAACTGAAGAGTAGAGAGGTGACACAGACCCAGCAAGAGTCAGCACTCAGCCTGAGGCAGGAGCATGCCGGGCATAGGTGAGGAACAGCAAGGAGGCCAGCGTGGCTGGAGAGCTGACAGGGAAGAGTAGAAGTCAGAGGAAATGAGTTCAGAGAGATAACAGGGTGGTAGGGACAGATCACGTAGATTCTTACCCGCAGGGTGGCAGTGGGGAGCCATGGCAGCCTTTATCAAAGCAGTAGCATGCTCTAGTTATGCTGCTGTCAGGATCACTCTGACTACTTTGTCAGAAGAGAATGGACAGCAAATGTGGAAGCAGAGAGCCAGTCAGGGGGCCACTACAATGATCAAAGCAAAAGATGGTGTTGGTCTGGATGACAGTCGCAGTGGAGGAGGTGAAAAGTGATAGGGCTGGACACAATTTGAACATAGAACCAAAATGATCTTTTGAAAGATCGGGCACAGTATGTAAAAGAAAGAGAGATGATAAGGATGACATTCAGATGTCTTCCAGACTGAGCAACCGGAAGTTGCACCATCACGGAGAAGGGGAAGCCCTTGGGAGTAGTAAGTTTGGGAGGAAGATGAGCAGCTTAGTGTGGGTATGCTCAGTCCTCTTTAAAAAAATCTGGGGAAGGGGAAATCATCATTGAAGACTATTTCAGTTTTTAAATGTTGGGGGATTAAGAAAATGCTAAAACCATATATTTCCTGTCTTCAAAGAGCTTGTAAGATGTGTGCCATCATTCCCACACTATTAACTGGAGACAAACTATGTTAGAATTACTCAAGAATAAAATTAAAGGCTAGCACTAAATAAAGCATTAAGTTGGATATCAAAAAATATAAGAAAATAAGTTTTAGAGATGTCCAGGAAGGAACAATACCATTAATTTCTATCTCATGATAAAACCTTTTTAGTTAGTCCTTCCACTTACATACATTAAAAGAATAATTTCAGACTTTAAAAAATCATCAAGCCCTGGCCATTGTGGCTCAGTGGGTTGGAGCATCATCCTATAAACCAAAAGGCTTGTAGGTTCGATCCCCAGTCAGGGCACATGGCTAGGCTGCAGGTTCAATTCTCAGTTGGGACAGACGCAGCAGCCACATTTCTCTCCCACATCTCTCTCTCTCCGCCCTCCCCCTCCCCCCTCCCCCCTCTCCCTCTTCCTATCCCTTCCCCTCTCTCTAAAAGCAATGAAAAAAATGTCCTTGGGTGAAGATAAAAATATATTTTTTTAATTATCAAGTCTCCAATAGGAAATATGATTCACATCTGCTCACAAAAACTTCCTTGGGCAAATCTAATGTAATATCATCAAGTAATATGATGCCCATGGGGCAAAAAGGGGAGCCCAGAGATCTTTTTCTAGACTACGCTATAGTGTAGGTGAGGAATAAATGCTAGAATTCGGGTGTAAATACCGTCCTACACATCCTATACTTATTTTTGCTCCCCAGGTGACTTACACCGAGATTCAAGATGGACTCCTTGGAGAACCTCAGTCTACTTGGCCGTGGGAGCCAGACCTTACAATTAGGTATTTGAAATGCCCCTGTCATGTTTCACAGTGGCAACTGATCATAAATATGATACTTTCTGCTTTTTTCAAACTTCTGAGTTTTCAGTTCTTTTTTAAAATTTTAAGCATATTTTGTTCTTAAACATTTAAATTTAAAAGTAGTTACATGTAAAGATTTTAGGGAGTATAAACTAAAACTGCTTGCCATTGTGTGCACAGGGCCCTGCCTTATAAACTCTGGCAGTGCAGACAATCATGTGAAACGTGGAAACTAGTTGACTGTATCAGGAACCATCATTTTTACTAAAGTTTGACCTTATAAACTCTCCAACTTCAGTAGATTTTACCATGTAGATCAAATCATAGATGAGCCGTCTTCTCCTTTATTATTTCCACCTTCTTAACTCATTCACCATCAGATTTCGGTCTTAGGTCTATGAGGAGGAAAAGAATATTTTTATGCACTTAGCCATAAGTGTATAAAAATATTCTGACTTGCAGACTCTTTAAATAGGGACACAAATGTGCTGCTTCAATGGAAATTGACTGCTACCACTCCCCTCTCTCGCATCAACACACACGAACTCATGCCCACAGAAGCATCTCCACCTCTTAGCAGGTTGAGTGGATCAGGAAGCACATGGGACAAGCTTCCTATGCATCTGCTGAAACTCTACGACGGCCAATAAAAAATTAAAATATGTATCCCCCAGGACTAAAAGGCAGAATTAAGGCTGGAGAGACATCATTATTAATGCAAGAAGTAAAGCACAAAGCCAGTATGAGGTGGGTTCTTTTTAATATGAAATGACATGTCTTATAACCTCTGGACCATGAGTTTGTATGTCTGATATAGATAATTTCTTCGAAATTGAGAACACCAAATTTGTGCGGGATGGCAGCAAACTGGAGTTGAAAATTAAGGTTCCTGTTTGCCTCTGAATCAGTTCTGCAATGTTGTGATCATATTTTCACCCTTTGGCCCTTAGTTGGGTATTAATAGGGTTTCTTGACAATTGTGTGTAAAGGAGGAAAAAGCAGCACCCATCATCTGACTGATAAATATTGTCTTTTCAAACTCTGCCAGCCTTCTAAGCTTGGAAACAGCACAAGATTACTGTGAATGAAAACAGATTCAGGTCAGCAACCCTGAATATAAAAGCTCCACTTGCAATATATTTGTAATAGTGAGAAAAGCAATTGTCCATGAATTCTTGGTGAACCAAAAGCAATTAGATTTACGAAAAAAAGGAAACTTAGAAATGTTTCCCATAAAAAAAAGACAGAACAGACACTATTCCCATTACTGAAATATATCAGAACTGATAGTGTTTGTATCAGAATATTCTAAACTTGTTAAAAATAAACAGCATCATTTTTATTCAAGGTGACTAAGATATAAAGTTGGTGTTTCCAACTTTGTTGATACTGTGATTGCGGCTTATAGGAATGCATTTAGGAGGTGAATTCAAAGTCTGTCAGACAAGGTAGGTTTAAATCTCTCAACCAAACGAAATCTAATACCATTCCTTTAATGCAAGCTGGGACAGAGAGTGTAACAGTTCAATCAACCCCCAACAGCTAATGGATGGATGAGAGCAGACAGGAGAAGCAGAGTTGCCTGGCACGGAGAAGACGCAGACAAAAAAACCCTGAATAATAATATCTTGTGATAGAGAGAATGCTTTTCTTCAAGGCTTGCAAAACACTTCAAATGACTTCACTAATTAATCCCTGGAACGTTTTATGGAGGGTTAGCTGGGGCGAGAGGGCTTATTTCCTATTATATAGAAGAAAACAAGAAGAGCAAATCCCAGCCTGCTCAAGGTCATATAGACCAGAAAGCCAAGAACGGAACTCAGACTCCTCGGTTTTATCTCCTGCACTCAAATGTACCAGATCTGTGCGTTCCCATGTTCTTTCGGTAGAAGCTGTAAGATGAGAATTAAAATATATAAACAAAAAACAAATAAATTTATCCACATGGGCTTAAGAAGGCTTTTTTACTTTTAAAGCATACTTTTCAAAACAAGCAAGTCTTTTATTTTAATTATTCTTTTGATGTATTAGTCAACACAATGCAGGACAAATTCTCTCATGATTTTTAAGCCTCAATCTGGTACCTAAGCTACATGCAAAGGAAGCCACGATTCAGTCAGCTAATGTTATTATACTTTAAAAAATGTATTTATTGAATCACACAAAGAAATTAAGAAAATGATTACCAATTATCTTGGCAAGGATTCCTTAATTAATTGCCAGCACTAATACCATGTTATCTTCCCCATTATTAAAACAATGTGACTTCTATTAAAAACTATTCATTAAAGATTCATTCATTCCTTATTGCCTCCTGCTGTTTCATATCTTATGTAGCTAAAGGGCTGCTTCCAGAGTATGAGGTACTGTTGTGCAGAGAAGCAGCACCAGCTATAGAATTTATGCTGAGAGATGTTATGTCACTGAACGCTTTGTCTAGAGCATCACGAGAATACTACTTAGGAAAGTAAACAGAGCTAATGTATGGCAGTCTAGTGTGTGTGTGTGTGTGTGTGTGTGTGTGTGTGTGTGTGTGTACACAAGCACTAAAAATCTAAGATGTTAGTATTTCCTACAAGTACCCTATGATATCGGAACATACTAAGCACAAGAACTACCTTTCTTGTGGGAGAGTAAGCTGACAACCAAGGACGTATTCGAATGAGGACATTGTTATATCTTCCAAAAGTAATTTGCCTGTATGCCTCTTACACATTTATAGCAATGGTTCTCAATGAGGGGCATTTTGATCCCTTGCTTTCGACAATATTTGAAGACAATTTTTGGTCTTCACCCTAGGGGAGGGGATTGCTGGCATTCAGGGCATAGGGGTCAGGGATGCTGTTAAGCATCCTCAATGCAGAGAACAGCCCCCATGCAAACTAATTATCTGACCCAAAAATGTCAATTTAGTGCTGCTGTTGAGAAACCCTGACTTAGGAGAAAAATATCGAATTTCTGCTACCAGTAGCCACTATTGCTCTTAACCAGCTTAGCCATAGCTATGAGAGAATTTAGGCTGGTAGTTAGATAACGCCACTGAGATAATTAGAACCTAAGGATTCTTTTCCACATTTTTCCCCATAAATGAGCCAAAGAAGGGATGGAGTAATTGGCTAATTTAGGATTACTGTAATTGCCACTTAATGCCCCAACCCTCATCCTCTCCCCCAACTTACCCCTTATGTTAAGAATGGCTTACATTTTATTAAGTTAAAAAAGATAAAATCCTGTGTCTCTGACATATTTGAATTAAAGCCAAGGAGACAAAACCAAACCTTAGTCTGCAACCTCCCTTGGGAAATCTTTGTTCATTTTAATACTTGTTCAGTCGGCTGTCTGCCTGAATGACAAGGTTTTTATCTCTAATGTGACTGGCTTTGAAGGCTGCTTGTGTTATCCATTCCTCAGCAATTGCTGCTGAAACCACAAAGTTGCAAACTGATAATTAAATTTAGCTGCCTCTACTATAAATTCAATCATATCAACATTAGCAGCAATCTTCGTGGTTGTTGGGTTTCGTTCTCCATTTCTAGACAACATAATTAACTTCACTGGTCTTCTTAGATCAAACAAAACTCAGAGCTGATGAATACAATGAATTAAATGATGGTAAGTACTATTCATATAAAGGAACTCAGTCAGATCATTACCATACCAGTGCATGGCTTACTTAACTACCCATTTGGCCTGATACACATCAATATTATGTTCAACCTATAGGTATAATTTCATATTTCACTTGCAAATGGATGTGTTCACTGACTATTTAGCTCATGAAAAATGAACTCCAGAACATGTCAACCAGACACAGCCACAAGCAAAGTCAACCTGCCAGACGTCGGGATGTTTGACAGTATCCAATGCTTTCACATCATTCGAAGTAACAGCGCAAAACAACTATGTCCCAGATGACTTTAAAATAACCTGTCAAAGTTCAGATATTGCAAAGCCAACTGATTTTTAAAGTGTGACGGCACCGTAGTCATGCTTAGCCCAATGCACATTCAGTGTAGACCATTTCATTAATATCGGACATTATTAGCACAGAAGAACATTCTCTGTATTAAATAACATGTTTACTTGAACAGATGCAATCGGTTTTTTTTTACAGACTAAAAGTTTTAAAATAAAATGAAAAACATTACTACAACCTGTTATAAGCACGGTGACTGCATCAATTTGTTATTGCTGCTCTGACAAGTTACTACACACTTAGCAGCTTAATACAGCTCGGATTTATCAACAGTTCTGGAGGTCAGAGGTCATGCGTACTTCCCATTAGGCTATATCGAAGCTCTCAGCAGGCAGGGTGCCTTCTGAGGCTCTAGAGGAGGATTGGTTTCTCTGCTTTTTTAACTTCTGGAGGCCATCTGCTTACCTTGGCTGGTGGCCTCTTCTTCCATTTTCAAAGCCAGCAGCACAGCGTTTTTGTGTTGTTTTCTCTCACCATACCTGGGAAAAGTTCTTCACTTTTAAAGGTTCTTGTGATAGATCAGACACACACAGATACTCTCCCCATTTCAAAGTCCTGAACCTTCCTCACAACTGCACAGTCCCCGTGGCCACGTAAGGCACCATGTTCGTGGGCTCTGGGGACACGGCATTTGGGGAGCCACTACTCTGCACACCACAGTGACTGGTCACTGGATTTTTACACCAAACGAATTATCAAATCAAAGAATAAAACTACCTTTCCTGGGAAACATTGGTGATGATATTTAAAGTACTAATAGCATAACTGAAAATAATTTACTGTCATAGAAGAAAGTGACAGAGAGAAACTGTAACAGACATCCCTTTGATCTGGAACCCCATGGGACTGTTTCACATTTTTCTGCCATCATCAGTATCGTGAGTCCTAAGACAGAGTGACGTAAACAGAACGCCGCCAGTCTCAGACTGACTGATGACAAACTTTATATCCAATAACCACCCTCCAAACTATTAGGGGATATCCTATGATTTATATGCTAATTTTCATACTTCTCCATCCATGAAATATATATGGTTTATTACTTTTTATACATTGTCAAAGTAGGTTAAAATGATGCTTTCTTAAGTGACAATCAGTGGTCTGCCTGCTCTGGACACGGCACCCTTTGGTATGAGTATCAGGTTTTGATGCACCAGTTAAAATATTTCTCCTTCGCAGTTCCCAAAGAGCTTCCTGCATAGCCCAGGGACACAGACAACAATGTGGTGACGGCCAGGGTGGGATGGTGGCTGGGTGGCTGGAGGGACATGGGGGGAAATGGAGAATATCTGTAATAGTGTCAACAAAATAAGCACTAGGCAATGAACTATCAACAGTTTGCTTAAATGCAATATATACTCATAATAATTAAGAATTATGCAAATACAAACGATAAGGGGCTCATTCTCTGGAATATTCTGAGTGCTTCCTCAGTGTGAGGTGCTATGCTAGGCACTGGGATATCGACATTGAACAAAACAGACACAAATCTTATCCATAAAGAAGTTCCCATTCTGGTGGGGAACACAGTCAAAAATGATATACGGTGCCGTATATAGGGGTGACTGCTAAGGAGACCAATGAAGTTGAGTGGAGCACAGGAAGTGCAAGCAGTGGCAGGAATGGGAGGTGCCATTTCAGATAGGAAGGGCGCCAGGCAAGCCTCCCAGAGAAGATGACAGGGTTCGGTGTGGACTGACAATCTCACCTCATTAAGCAGGACTAGCTTAGGAAAACACTCTACTTGGATCTCCTCCGATTCCTATTCTACGGACGATTGATCAGGTCTCACCTGCTGGTGGTCTTCTGAAGCCCACGTTGGAACAAGTCCCATTTCATCTTGGCTCATTCACATCTGGGTCATTTGCATCACCAGAAATGCAAATACCAAAATGCTAACACTTCTCCCTCATTATTAATGTTTTTCAAAGCTTATGCTTTAAAGTCCACTCTGTCCCAACCACAGTGGCTATTTCTATGTCTATTTACCAGAACTTGGATACATGTAAGTGTAGACATTTTAAGGAAGCACAACTCTCCACCACTGCACACACTTTAAAATACCTACAGTCTTTTTCATTGGCCATGGGGTAGCTGTGTTTTAACAACATGGTGTGTTGCATGTTCACTCTAAATCATAAGAATAGCTACCACATCTGAATGGCAGCACATGGTAATAGTTGGTTCTCTGTAAATACTTGTTGACTATGTGGCCTCTCCTGTACTAGGTGTTCTGCATACAGCATAATCCTCATTGTAACCTTTCAAGGTGGAACTTAGAGTTCCCATTCAGTATTCAGCAAAGCAGGCTGAGAAAAGGTAAATCATTTTCCTAAAGTTACACAGCTGATAATCATAGAGACGAGAACCCTGCAAATCTCTGGGGACCCCTCCCCAGCAGGACACATCTGGGGTTGGTGGCTTCACTCATCTCCCATCCCCACCCCCACTTCACCATTACAATCCAAGGGTTATCACAGTATCTACTTGGTCACAGAAATAGGATAAATCATGCCCTCCTGCCTTCGTGTGTGTGTGGGTGTGTGTGTGTGTGTGTGTACACGTGAGCTCCAACTGATAATCTACACTGCATTTGGATGTTAAAATGGTAGCACATTAAGATAAAAATTAAGGAATTTATAATTCTGTGAGAATGAAATGATTTTAAGTTAAAAAAGATTTTTAAATAGCTAAGCTCTAAACTTTCATACTCTGAATGGAATTTTTAATTAGAAATACTTCTAGAATATACCACGAATTCTGCCTCTTATCTCTAAGACAGTGAGTGCACATGAAGTAATATCTTCACTGGATCATCACTGAACCATTATTTGTTGTGTTCAGTGTGTACTCAAATATATAGATGCTCATATAGTTTGTCTTCTGAAGATAACAAGGTCTAGAAAAAGTCCAGTCAGTCAGGAGACTCTAGGATTGACTTGCCCCTTTCACAAAGAAGCAAATGAAAAATGTACCTGGATTATAGACATTGCAGCATAGCTACCTGTCTGCCAAATCAGTGATGACGGCAATGATGATGATGATGATGTTGATGACGACAAAGATGATGATGATGATGCTGGCAGTATTTATTGGGTGCTTGCTACATGTCAGAAACAGTATCAAGCAATTTATACAGATTTTTCTCACTTAACCAAGTCAATAATCCTACCAGGTGAGAATTGTTTCTCTTTTTCCTTGTTACAGAGGAAGAAACTGAGGTACAGAGGGAGTAAATAACTCTTCCCAAGTCACCAACTAGAAATCTGCAGAACTCACTAAAAAGTCTTACAGTCGATTCCAGGATATGGCTTTAACCACTGCACTCTGCTGACTCCAGTTAAAGAATGAAGCAGTCTCTACATGGGATTCTCACTCTCTAGAAAGTATACCTTCTATTCACCACCATTTGGAGCAGCAAGAACATTAACTGATGTTGATTAGCTAATGAAACTCATCAAAGACAAGCCATCTGAGCCTTGCATTCACCTGAAAAACAAAACAAAAACAAAAACATAGTATAAAGGCGAAGAGCTTGAACTCTGGAGCCAGCTTGCCTTTGAATCCAGGCTTTCCTTCTTACTAGCTGTGTGATCTTTAGAAAATCATACAACTACTCTGTGCTTCACCTTCAAGAGTCTCTACCTCACTCATAGTACAAGGACTAAATATGCAGTTAACACACATAGTGCTTTAAACAGTGCCTGGCAAATATGAAGAGCTCAATAAATGAGTTATTCATGTTTCACCTGCACTAATAAGGGAGAAAACACTGTCATTCCAAAAACTCATGTGGTAATATTGTAGGTTTTCCATCAAATGCAGCAACTGAAAAATTCTTCAGAACAGAAGAAAATCAGAGCACACCTTTACTGGGATTTCAGGAAGCTCAGACTTAGAGTTAAACAACCTGAGATCACATCTCAACTGTCACTAACCTGAGTCATAGCTGGCACCAACATGTGCCAGAAGGGCTGAGAATTCCCATTCCCATGGATTTTCCCCTGGCCTCAGGGCACATGTGCCTGTCTGGAAACTCATAAATGACTTAGAGCACCCCACAAATCAGCATGTGTCTCTGTTGATTAGTCTATTGTCAGAGTTCTGTAATAATATGCCCATTGTTCCGAATAGTTAAATATATACTCTAGATCATTTCACTTTAGGTACTAAAACTTTTACTTGAACTATTTCTAAAAAGTGCACCAAAATTGGTCATATGATTTTCCAAGTCATACAAAATGCAAAGATACAGTCACAAATAGACCATGAACTTTCCAGGGTCAAGTATATACTGTCACAAAAGCAAAGAAATGTAAGACATGATCTTGGGCTCAAAGAGTTTACGTCTAGTTGGAAGGACAAGACACAGACCACAAATAAACTACTGACCACAGGAGGGAGAAGTGCCAGATAACTGCCAGCCAGGAAAATGCTGGAGGATTTGAGAGGACAGAAAGATAACTGTGAGTTGGTGAAATCAGGAAAACTGGCACTAGGGCCTGAAAAGCTGACACCTTATAAACTTGAACTCGATCTCTAATTCTGAACTGCAGTTTCCTTTCAATGTGCCGATTCCTGTTGACTTGTGGGTTTCTGTGTTCAGAAGGATCCTGGAGCCAAATGTGGGCTCAATAGGAAAGAACCCTGTAATTGACATTAACGTCTGCTGTAGGGGCAGGAAGCAGACATGAAAGCCTGGTTCTAATCCTTCTTCACCAACTCGGCTTTCTTTCCACACTCTTGACCCCTCCTCCTCCTATGGAGCCACTGTCTACTGACCTTTTCCTTTCCTCTCTTCTTCCTCTTTTCTCAACTTCACATATATTTTTCAGTTTTTACAGCGAATTAACAAAGCTATCATGTTGGTTCCTTTTTTTTTTTTTTTGGTTACAGAACCAACTAAACACTATGTCCCATTTCAACACTCGAACTTCAGATGCCCTTGACTATCTTTTAGTCAGTTCCTCACCCTTATTTTTGCAGTTTGAGAACCCTAATGTTTACCACTCTGATCACCAGCGAGTCAACTACTTGGGTGTACCTAGGATGGGTTCTCAGCAAGATGAGAGATGCGTGGAAGTTGCTGACTCTGGCACAGTAAACTGCCTGCACTAATGCCTGCCTCTTCAATCCACAGAAGCCACAGAATGTGAGATCAGAAAGTGACCTTAGAAATCAGGTTTAATTTCTTCCTTGTCAGTAGAATGGTATTGCCCATGAAGATACAAATATTTTATAATAAACAAGGTTTGAGCTTCTAATTTCTAGACCCATGCTCTTTTGAATGCATTGCTCTAATTGCCCAACCACTCACCAAAAAAACAAAAACAAAAACATTGTCTACAAAAAGATATGTCTCTGCTGGTCTATCCAGTCTGCATTTCTTTTTCTTTTTTAATCCTCACTAGAGATATGTTTCTGAATTTTAGAGGGAGGAGAGTGGTAGGGAGGGAGGGAGGGCAGAAAGAGAGACAGAGAAACATCAACGTGAGAGAGAAAAATTGATCAGTTGCCTCCTGCACTTACCCAGACCAGGAATTGAACCTGTGACCTACGTATGTGCCCTTACCAGGAATCAAACCCACAATCTTTTGGTGTAAGGGATGACACTCCAACCGGCTAAGCCACTCAGCCAGGGAAGTCTGTATTTCTTTGCCCTCTTTTTCACTCACTCTGCTAAACAACTTCTAGCGGCTCTTGAAATGCATTTGTATATTCACTGGAGTTCACTTCTGAATGCTTCCTAAATTTCTAACACATTTTTATATAAGCATTGCATGTTATATGTGCCTACTTCTTGGCTCATCAATACCTGGTATGAACCAGATTATACTAATGGTGAAAGAATTCTTCACTGAAGCCTGCACTATCTGCCACGGCACAGTAGGGTATGTCGAATTTCTGAGGGCCACAAAACCGAGGCATTAATGTTCCATATATAAATGGTGGTTAGCATTTTCATTAATTCATATCAAAGATTCAAAGTCATGTTTGTTGTAATTAATTAATACTGATATTTGTTGGAGAGCCCTAAAAATAATAATAATAGATATAAGTTATCAGATACCTACTATCTTCCAGCCCTGGGTCCTCTCCATACATTATCTTATTTTATCTTTTCAAGCCCTAAAATTAGGTATTATTACTTCAACTCTACAGATAGGAAAAGACAAAAGCAATTTAAGAAGTGTACAGTCCCCTGGAGAAAATTTGTAAGTGAAGTAACAGATTTCCTAAACTCATTCAAATGAAATCATATCATAAAGACGTCCTGCATTGCTTATTTCAGGTGCATTCTACTGTGCTTGGATTCGCAGATTAAAGAAGAGCAGCTCTCTCCCTTCCAAACTGTGTATTTTTGTTAAGTTCTACCAATTGAGTACAGAGGACACAGCCACCGTAGAGTTCAGGTGGATTTCTTGGGAAAGGAGTTTGACACCCTCACGTGAACAAAGCAGCGAAGCAGATCACAGCAGCCTCAGAGATGCTCCCTGGGCCTGGCCGGAGGCTCCTCTTTCACTGAGGCGAACTGGCCCAAATCACCGTTCACCCGGCGACCTATTGTTTCATTAGTACTGGCTTCTAACTGTCCCTGGCAAATTTACATAATTACATGGCTGCTGAATATATACTTGAAAAGCCTTCAAAGGAAACAGTTTACTTCCTATAAACATCAGTTCTCACACCTCCAAACCATTTCCTAGACCTTATTCCAAATAAAAATTGCTTGAAAATGTATACAGGACACTTAAATGGTTCTTGTTGAGGTTTGCAATGGGATGTTTATGCCTATTTATAAACTCTGCCATCTGAAATCTTGGTGCTACTATGCTATCTGACACAGGCTGTCTCTTCCATTTTGATTAGGAGAAAAATGCAAACTACTCTCTTTTCTGTTCCACTTTTACAAGGTTAGCTGGCACTTTGAGTCAGTTGCAATTGAAAGCTAGTAGCTAGAAAGTAATTTACTTGGAGTTTTACTCTTCAGAGCCAGTATAGTCTAGCACAATTTTGCACCGAAGACATTAAGGGAGAATTCCTTTTCAAGTGGTTACTCTTGAATTCATTTACTTTTGACACACACAATGAAATCCCAATTCCCCTGCAGGCTGCAGTGTCTTTGCTATTTCGTGCACTATCTCTCTGCATTTTTGAATGGACAGCGGTAGGAGCTGCAGAAATTGGTGAGTGCCCCTTCAGGATGGTCTATTACTACTGGAACTTAGCCAGCTGAAGATTTTTCAATCACCATTTTGCTGTTTCCTTTTTGAAAACAGTGAAAAGTAACAGAAGATGCTTACTTTTAAATAGGTTCCATCAGCTTTTGGGGTCTGGGGCAAGTACACACTCAAGTAATAAAACAGCTTCTGATAAATGGCACTTACTATCATTTATAATGTGATAAAAGCCTGAAACATCTCTTCAAATCTATAGAAGATCCCCCTGTTGGCTGGAAGTCACATTGAAAGCAGGGGAAGAGGAAAGTGCGGTGCTTCCTTTGCTGGATGACCGGATAAAGACGATGATGTGGTGCACAGGTACACAGAACAACACTCAGCCACACGAAAAGATGAAACAGCACCATTTGCGACAACAAACGCATGAACCTTGACAATATTATGCTAAGTGAAATAAGTCAGTCAGGAAAAGCTAAGAATCACAGGATTTCACTCATGTGTGGGATATAAAACTGAAACTCATGGACACAGACTACAGCATGGTTGTTACCAGCGGGAAGAGGGATGGGAGTAGTAAAGGGTAAAGGTGGCCAAATATATGGTGACGGAAGATGATTAAACATTGGATAGTGAGTATACAATGCAATATACAGGCCATGTATTACAGAAACCTGAACTTGAAACCTATATGATCTAAACCGATGTCACTCCAATAAAATTAATGAAAAAATAATAAAAGAAAATAAAATGCTTCTTTCATAAAGGCACTAAGGAGTTACATGCACTAATATCTCACTTGGTCTGGCTTTTCCATTTTGATTAGCAGAATAATGCAAACTAATTTCTTCTAAAATACTTATACTATTATACATCACACAGTAGATGTCAAGTATATTTTAGGGTCAGTACAGGTATGAAACTGGAAGTCACTTAGAGGTTCAAATTAAAATGAACTTTGGCCATGGACTGGCCCATTTATACAGGATCTTGTGCTTATGCCTAGTAGCCATCCATTTCAATACAGAAAATATAAAGCCACTCAGCGTGATTAATCAATCCTCTTGCAACTGCTACCAGCCTGAAGAAATTCCTTTGAGGAACTATGAACAAACCTGCCAGACTTTTCCCACTCATATCTCAGACTTTTTCAAATCAATCTTCCCAGTTCATCCTTTCATTTCAAATGATTTACCTTCAAAATATGCCTGTTTTCTTCTTGTTTTTAAATATAATATTATGTTTCTAGTATTGGATAAGTCACATTTTATGATAAAGCATATAACAAGGCTAGAAAATTTTTGCCATTTAAACCGGTGTCTTAATACCTTAGAGAATCAGAATAATTATAATCTCAGTTTTCTGCATTCATATTTTAACCTGAAAAATGTCAGCAATGGAACAATAATGTCATGATGTCATAGTAATTGGAAAAAATGCTTTAATTACAGAATTTGGTGTGAATTTAAATTGCTGACAGTAACTAGCAAATGTTGTATACTTATGCCTCGTTGACAAAAGGCTTCCAAAAGGGGCAGGACTGAAGACAAAGAATGCCCTCGGGCAGCCCGGGCATAGCTGCTTTCCAAAGGTTTATGCCACAGATATAGAAAAGCACATTCAATATATGTAGGCATTTGTAAGCAACTATCAAGCAGGGGCATCTGGTAGACCAATTCCTCCTCTTACTCCTAGTCAAGCCAGCACAGGAAATGAAAATGTCTCCCTAAATGCCAGTGTGCCAGAACATAATGAGAAAGAGGCACATTTAGACCATGAAACCATGACATCAAAGGCAAATTTATACTAAGAAGATTAGATAGGCAGATTTGCATCCAACTATTTTCAGTCTGAAATAAGCCAATGTGGAAAAAGATTTCATTTTCAAATGTCCATTACAATTTCATCTAAGTACCAAGATCACCTCTAGAGAAATACAAAAGAAGCATAAGCCATAAATGTATATTCTCTTCTTTTAACCCAACAGTTTCACTCTAAAATCAGTAAAGAAAAATAAGGCAAGTATCAGAGGTTCTTACTCTCGTTTATTCAGAGGTATACATTAAGTTCCTACAATGGGAGAGGAATCATTCAGAATTATCATTTGGTAAACCATAAAGTATATATTTTCAAACTTAACTATATTCTGCTTAAATGTTTATAGGCACAAAAGAGATCAAATTTTTTTTTTTAATTCTGGCTTTAAACTTCCCATTGCTACTGCATAAACCTGCAAAAGGTGTGAAAATGGAACCTTAACTCAATGTTTGGTGGCTTCACAATCACTGGCTGCAAAGGATTAGGAATTAGGCAAGAGAAACAGGTCAAGAGGCATGAAAATGCTAACACAGGGGAGTCGTATGGGAGACGACCACAGGCAGCTTCTGTAATATTCTTCCCAGTTACTGTAGCCAAGCACAAGGTGTCAAGAAAAGGCTGTGTCTCCTTGTGAGAAAAAAAAAAGTTGCGGAGTAGACAAAGAAATGAGAATGAAATTGGAAGTCTTCCAATGGCAAATTATTAATGCCTTCTCTTTGAGAAACTGCAAGCAGGCAGAAAAAGGTCTAACCTGAAGAGAAGGATCAAAGACTGAAATAAAAGCTTTGATGCCCAAGTTGCTCTGCAGCCCCAGAGCACTGAGCAGCCACAAATGAAGCTGGGAAGATTGTTAACTCAGAAGAAATTGTGGAATGAATTGCTTACTTAATCCCTGGGAGGACACAGGAGTGGGATTAGGCAGTGATTAGTGGCTTCTGGAATTTACTGATGGCATTTCATCCGAAGCTAGATATTTCTATTTCTTTAGACTTTGTTCTAATATTTTTACATCTTTAAAAAATGTGTCAATGTTTAGTGATTGACTGATATGAATGTTTTGACCAAAAGTTTATTTCTCAAAAGATAACAGTATTGATTAGGATATGGGGAATAAAGTGAAACTAAGGATAGCTGCCCCGGGAAAAGTCCAGCAGGGCCGATGGGTCAGCCACATCCTGGCGGTACTGTTCATTCTGAGACAAGGGCCTATAAAATGCTGACATCATAATGCAAAGGAAAATAAATTGCCTTTGAAGCTTCGTAGCCTTGAACTTAAAGCTACACAATAAGCTAAATAAAATTCTAACCAATCCATTAATTTACTCAGTCCACCTGTACATTTAAAGCTCCATTTGTTTCTGACCTCTCGCTGAGGAACAAATACAAAAATGACAGTGTACAATTTTGGTCTCAAAATCCCCATGTACAGTTATAAAGCCTTAGACACTGAAGTACTCTTAAAAGTCGTCCTTTTTTCTCTACTACTTAGTCTAACTTTGTAATCTCCTTTATGCCAGTCATATCACATGGCTACTCATAATCAAGTTGTACCTCTTCAATAAGAGGAAACTTCCCTGTGAATAAAGTTCTTTTGTTAAAGTGTTTAAAAAAATAAAGTATGCTTAAGGTCATGTCCAAAAATAAATAAATAAACTGAACAAGAGCCACTTTAATTAAGCCTTTGAAATTAGATTTTATGCATTTTCTTTTTGCCTAGCAAAAATGTTTGTGTAACTCAGGAAAATGGTACACATACATTCTAAGGTCTAGATATCAAAAGACTGTCTTTAATGTAAAAGACTGATTAGAATCACAACTTTGAGGCTCACCTATGGATCCCCAGCTGGTTCCCACAGGCAACATTTCACAACAGAGATAAGTCAAATCCAGAAGGTCCATGTTGTAGTTTAAAGCCATAAAGAAATTTCCCTGGAAAATTGTTTTTAGTCCAGCCTGATTACTCTGTCCAGTACTCAACAGCAGCATGATGATCTATACTGTATTTGTACACAACCAGGTAGGGAAGTCAGACAACAGCTTTTCAAACAAAGAGGGAAGATTTTGAATATAGGGGGCCCTCGGGCACAATAGAGACCGCTTTCTTGACTCTTGAAAGGTTGTTAGGTTGCTGTTATTGCCATTATTTTTCTGTAACTCTATATTTGCTATTCCATTACAGTAAAATACAATTGATCCATAATGGATGAAGACTGTTCTTATTCTCAGAAATATGACTAACTTAAGGTCATATACATTTTAGAAGGATTTTAAAATATTTTAAACATCAATGAAATATTTATGACTAATTTATGATTAAAAGTTTCAGAAGGCACTTAACCATTTTTCCTGACCACCAAGAAAATTTCTTAACCATTAAGAGTATTTCATGTTTTTGGTCAAAAGATCTACAATAGCTAAGTGTCTGGCACAATAATGTTTTGAATGAATGAATAACAACGCCAGGAGAGGAGCAGAACTACAGTTTAACTATCATCAGCAGTGACTTCATTAAAGACACCTTCCTTCTTTTCCAGTACATAAATGACTGAATCATACAAAACACCATCTATCATTTCCTATCTACTGAATATTTCATTTGTTCAATTTTAATTTCCTTATAACCTAAGTTTTCTCATTTATTAATAGGCTATGAAAAACCTTCTTGACCCTAAAGTACAATTTTTGTCCTGTTTATAAACATTGTTATTCTATTTTTCCATTACCATTTATCCCCCTTACACCCTCTCCTACCTCTACCTTCGCCCGTAATTACCACAGTTGTCCGTGTCCATGAGTCCTTTTTTTTCGCTCCATCCCTCCACCCCCCAGTCTCCCACAAGAGCTGTCAGCCTGCTCTCTATCTATGAGCCTGTCTCTATTTGATTTGTTAGTTCAGTTTGGTTATTAGATTATACATATAAGTAAAAGCAAAATTATTAATAAAATGTTAATCACTGTTTTTCATAAAATAATTATTTCAAGGGACACTCACAGAGAAAACTTTTTCCCCTTCCTCAATTATGCCATAGTCATAAAGTCTAAATGAGAAAAAAATTGAAAAGAAAAAATACTTCAAATCACACTTTTCAAGATATGTCCACTACATTACAGTAAGTTTTATATTTCTTATGTGAGCACATTAGTCTTCATTTCCATCCCCTCCAGTGTAAGTCCTCTGTTTGCTTTGCTTCCTTTTGACTTTAATTTCCGTCATGCTCACTGTTTCCCTTGAATCCTTTTGCAACTGTCTCCCTCTCTAACTGCCACCAGAATGTATTCATACTTCTCCAAATCAACAATGAATTTACCATTGAGGTTATCAGACGTTCAGACCTTTTCTAACTCATTTCCAACCATACATTCACATAGTGAAGACATTTCAGCTTTTCACTGTGTGTTTTTGTTTCTGGGTAAGTGTAGATTATCACAACTGATGCCTCATCTGAGTATTTCCTCCTCCGTATCTGTGCGTAACCGAACGCCAGCACCATGTGCTTTCTCTATTCTTCTATGGGTGCTCTGTCCACAATGGGCATTTGCCCATTTTAGAACTACAGTGAAGAACAGTATTTCTCTATTAAACTCTAAGTGGATGGAAAAGAAGCCACGCCAGCTTGTACACTGGTCATAAAGAAAAACAGTTTTTGTTTTCTTTTCAGGTATTCCTGACACACTCTTCAGCCATCTGTAATATATTCATGCTTAATTCACAGATTTATTTTGACCCTTCTCCAAGGTTAGATGTAATATAAGCATCTCAACACTGCAGCAACTGTAGTATCCTGGAGATTATTTGTGATAAATGAAAACTAAGCAGGGGTCACTAGAACTCACAACAGAACAAACATATCATCTCTTCTGTCAAAAGGAAGAAAATATAGCCTTTGTTTAAATTACATAAATCTCCAGTTGTTAAATATCCTCTAGCATATAGTCTTTAAAGCCATTTTTTAACCATTACAATGACTTCAACAAACATGCATTCAGAATGCTGACGGGCTCTTCAAACACTGGATTTATCTATTTACTCTTTTACCACCCCCCACGTCCCCCAGTCTCCAGTGTTGTTCGGAACTAACAGACTATAGAACTGTTATTTTTGCACTTGCCTTCTGTGGTTTGCCATCTGATTCAATAAATGGATGGATTAAGCCATTACTTTCAACCCACTTAGGCGGTCTAGACACTGTTGTTATTCACCAATGATAAAGAAAGCCACCATCCAGTACCATCCTGCACACTGAGCAACCACAGAGCGCTGCTTATTGTTCCGGTGCCCCACACTCACTAGGAAGCAGAACAGAGACGCAAATCACTTTATTCATGAAGAAGTAATGGGAGAAGAGACTTCCCTTCTGAGAGTTCTGGCTAGCTTACTTCTCATACCAACTACAAGCCCAGGAGGTTCCCCAAACCACCCTCATGTTCAATAATTTGTTAGAAGACTCACAGAAATCACCAAAAGCTGCTATTTTAAAATCAGCCAAAGAAGTAAGTGCATAGGATGAAATCGGGAGTACCAGGAGTGGACCTTCCACTGTCCTCTCCTTGTGGAATCAGAGCATGTTGCTTTCCTGGCCTCGGTGTGCGACAATACATGTGGACCGTGGTCAGTCATGGAAGCTCAGCCAAGCCCTGTTCCGAGATTCCGTCGAGACTCCATTACAGAGACACAATTGACTCCATGACTCATTGCCCCTTGGGTTGATCTCAGTCTTCAGTTTCTAGTCTCCGGCCTCTACTCTAAATCATGGTGTTGGTCTCTCTGTTGTGGCAAGAACCCCCACCTAAGACTATTCAGATGTGTCCAGCCCCCACCCTAAATTATATTGGTAGGCTATCCAGTGACCCAAGGTCCCTGGCAAATGAAGATGTTCCAATCAAATAGACTATTTCAGGGGCTGAGAAGTGAAGTTACCTGACAAAGCTGAGGCCGAAGGGGAGAACACTTTTTACATAAGGTTAAATTCTTTCTTACACATCTTTTTCTTCTAAGTCTTTGATTTGGGGCACTTACCTCATACTCACTATGGTTGTAACTATGCCTTTATGCATTTTGAAGGTCAACGAAATAAAGATTGAGAAAGCTAGTTTAATAGAATATACATAGAGACAAGGTAAGGAAGGGCGGGAGGTGTTAAGTCCAAGAGAATACCTGGTCAGGAATCCAGACCTTGGCACTTAGGGCTTGGAACAAATAAAACAGGAGTGCTTTTGGTCACTGGAGATAATTGAGTAGATGGCCCCCAACATTAGGACTTGCCTGAGAGGAGGCAGAGTTCTACATCTCTGGCTGCAAAGAGAATAAACAGTGGCCTGTGCATTACATGTAAAGGAATTTCCTCAAAGCTCCCCTGCTCTACCTGCTGACTGCCAGGACTCAGTCACCATTTAGGCTACGCTTTGTGTTTTCCATGTTGAATACAAACATGTTAAACCAGCAGTCTCCATAAACACTTCAGTGTGATATCGTTTACCAGGATTAGCCATGGAAACAAATGCTGCTGGATGAAAGGAAAGAAAGAGAAAAGTATGAATCATGACAACTTCAAGAGGGCCTCCATGGAGAAGATGAGAAAGAATTCCCCAACCCCACGTTGCCCCATCCATTTCATAGCCCAGAACAGTGGTGTGTGGCCAAACAAAAAGGGGCTGTGGGGCCCACAGCAAGACCTGCTCATGCCCAGGTAGCCATGGGACGAGAGCACAAAACACTGGAGGTAAAAATCTGGTTTGAAGTCTTCTTGGCTCAGCTACTCATAAGCTGTGACTTCGGGAAATCAATTAAGCTTTCTGACTCTGTCACCTCAGTTCTAATTTGGGAATAATACAAACTCCCTCACAGAGTGGTGTGAGGCTTAAATGAGATAACATATGGGAAAGCACCTTGCTAAATGTGTTTTTTTAACTATTACATAAATATGTTATTAGTTGAGCAGGATGGAAAATAGCTTTAGCTATTATATCTAATTTTGAGTATCTATACATACATATACTTGTGTATTGATATTTAAATTTTAAATTATACATATATATATATATATTCCCCAGAACATTTGAGCTCTCCAAAATAATAATACTTAAAGGATATTATAAAAAAACACAATACTTCAAGATATCCTATAAAAGAGGCTATACATTCACATGGGTTTGGAATACACAGAAATCTAAACACTCTTCCTGGGGAGTTCTCAGTGCACATCAGCACAATGCAGGCTCTGGAAAGACTTACAAAAGTAGACACAATGGAAGACCTCTTGTAGAATTTCTCAAACTTATTTGAACAGAGAAACTTCATTTCCTTGAACACTTCTTAAAATCCAACGGCAACAGTGATCCGGAGAATAAATTTTGAGACGTGCAGTAAAGCAGATTATTCACAGTTTTAAAATGTAGTAATAAGGCATCACAGCTCCGCAGTTGGCCTTCTGCTGTGCTTGGCCAGGAAGGAAGAGGGTGCCTTGCACAGACGCTCCTGATAAGAACAAGGTATGAATCTGTGCAACTAAGTTTATACCTCCAGCAGCACCTAGTATCTCCGTTTTCTGGACTCTTGCTACTCTTCTCCCTTTATCTGACCTAGAATTTGACTTTTGCCTTTGTCTTGCAGTAAATGCACTCTTAAATTACCCTCCAAAACCCATGACCCTCCTGTGACAGGCCCAGCTGGTGCTTCGTCCTGCCTCCTACCCCAACTGAACGGAGTCTCACCAGACTTCTCTGACAGCAGAGAATCCTAGGGAGGAGATGCATTTATCTTTACCCAACAAAAAACACCCTCACCACTTAGAGAATTTCAGTGATTGATTACCATGCTACTAGTTTCTAACACCAGCCAGCCTAATCTCTAGCAGACAAGAACGGGATGCTCCATTCTGTCTATAGTCTTTACTGGTAGGTTTTTACAGCAGATTATGAAATTTATGGTTTCTGCCCTGGCTAGTGTGGCTCAGTGGATTGAGTGTTGGCCTGTGAACCGAAAGGTTGCTGGTTCGATTCCCAGTCAGGGGCACATGTCTGAGGTGTGGGTGGGGTCTCCAGGTGGGGCATGCAAGAGGCAACTGATTGATATATCTCTTGCACATCAATATTTCTCTCCCTTTGTTTCTCCCTCCCTTCCCCTCTCTCTAAAAATAAATAACTAAAGTTGTTTTAAAAAAGAAATTTACAGCTTCAAAAATAACGAAGAAATGCAGATGCACTGCCCAGACCAAGAGATACACCCCAGTGGCCATTGTGGGCAGTGATGCTGTTTGTGCAGTTCACGACTCCCCGGTGTGTATGAGCCTGAGTCAGAGCTCACCACACACGGGCGCATGCCCCGTGTACTTCAAATGCATGTGGGAAGCCAAATCCCCACTAAAGCATTCCAAAAAATACTGAGCAGTATTGATATCTGCCATAGAGAACTTTTTAAATCCAGGATTTCTTCTTTCAAACTATGTTTATCAAATTCCTTAAGAGATAACAGAGAAACATGTAGTCAAAAAACAACAAAAACGTGCATTTTTAAGTATTACTTTGTACCTGATAGAATAAGAGAAGTCTGATATTGAAAAAGAACTTTTTTAAGCTGGCAATAAAACAGGAAAAATGACCATATGCAAGACTCGGCCATTTCAAGGACATGAGATTTTCTATTCCTTTGGGTTTTCAGCCTCTTTCCATTGGATTGTAGCTGTATCTTTAAAACACACTTTTACACATAAAATGCCCATTTAACATCTTCCATGGCACAACATGTCCAAGCAGTTGAGATCCAAACTATTCATCTTGGCAGCAAAGAGCGGCATGGTATTACTTATAGTCATACTTGCATCAGCTCCCCCGGTCCAGCTCCCCACCACGCCCTGCTCCTTGTGTCCCTTTGAATGTATTTCTGAGACACCGTTCATCACATTGTAGTGATTGTTTTCCTGGCTCTGTAACCAGAATGTACACTTTACAACAGCAGAGTTATGTGTCTTTTACACAGGTCCTAAACATACGTGTATGTATAATGAGCAAAACTTTAAATGGAGAGAAGCATTTGCCTCACACTTTTTGTAAGATTGCTTTTTTAGCATACTGACCAGGTTTAAACACTAAAAATAAACATAAATACCTTATGTCTCTTTCAGGGAAATAATATCAACTATATTTTTCATAAACAGAAAAGTTCTTATATTTTAAAGAAACAGCATCTCATAGTGGTTGAAAGGATGAACTCAGAAGCTGGATTGCCCGAGTCCTCACCCAGGCTCTCAGGTAAGTCACCTCACATCTCTTTAATTCAGGTGTGCCACCTGCAAAAGGGAACCGTTAATGGCACTTACCTTACAGGATTATTGTGCTAAACGAGCTCACATGCATAAAGCATTTAGGACAGCAGCTAGCATGTAGAAAGTATGATTTATGAGTTAGCTATTATTGTCATTATTATCCACCTTCAATATTTTCTAGTTCATCACTAATTACACCCTTTGGGATCAAAGAATTCCGGATGGTGCTAGGTTATTCTACTCTAAGTTGTCATATTTGCAATATCAGGCAATTCTCATGCAGTCTTTTTAAAGCCATAACTGTGGTTGCTAACACTGGCCATGCAAAGCATACCTGGAAGGGTATGTTAGGAAAAATACTTCTAAAGCTTCTGTTTTCAAGTCAGTTTCAGGTAGTTTACTTCTGTATCAATTCCAAATAGCGGGGTGCCCCTTCACTAGGCTCACAGGAAGATGTCACATGGTTATTGCTGCACTTACCCTCATTAAGGGTCTGTCTGTCCCTTTATTGTACTTGTCCCAATCCCTGCCAATACTGCCAAATCCTTCTGCCAAGTTATATGAAGCAGAATGCAGTTGCCTTAATAAGAACTTGCTAGAACCCTGCTGAGAGCTTAAGACTCTAATGCAATATATCTTTATGTGATAAACAAGCAACACTGAAGTTTACTCTGTTTTTCATGCTAAGAATGCATAGCCACTTATCTTCATAATATAAACTGTGTTTCATTTTATACTATCTTCTAGTAATGTTCATTTAGGATTGCAGATTAATAAGCATGTTCAATTAATGATTTTGCATTTTTTTCCAAACTAAATCTTCTTTCCATACTAATTTTATAGTTCAATTAAAACAATCCATCATGTTTTCTTAGCACGATTTGCTCTTTATAAACCCCCTGCCAATGTTTCCCCATTTTCATTGTCTGAGTAGACCTACTGCTGAAAGGAAGCTGTGGATAAAGAGAAAATATTTTCTAAAATTTCTCTATTTGTTTACCAGGGTTGCTGCAACAAAGTACTACAAATTGAGTAGCTCAAGCAACATAAATTTATTGCCTCAGTTCCAGAAGTTTGAGATCAAGGGTTGCTTCAATTTCAGCACTGCAAGGAAAATTTTTTTCGATAGCCTCTCTTTTAGTTTCTGGTGGCCTGCTGGCAATCCTTGGCATTCTTTGGCTTGTAGATGCACCCCTGCCCTCTGCCTTCATATTCCCATTCTCCTCATGTGCATGCCTCAGTGTCCAAATTCCCCTTTTTTATAAGGACACCAGTCATATTGGAGTGGGGGCCCACCCTACTTCAGTATGACCTCGTCTTAACTAATTTTATCTGAAACAACCATATCATCAAATAAAGTCACATCCTGAGCTACTGAGGGTTAGGATTTCATTGTATGAATTCAGGGAGGAACAGACACAATTCAACCTATACCACTTAACAAATTCAAAGTGCTCTTGGGGCCCTGACATATTCTATGTAGTCCAACCTCCTATCCACATAGAACAGATATATCTCACAGAGTTCACTGAACTCTTTGGTTGGAACCTACTAGCTGGTATGGAATCATACCTGTGGCCCAACACCGAAGGCTTGCTTAGATTTACCACAGGATGGGAAGCAGAGCAACAATAGAAGCCTTTTCCTTTCTCCTTGTGCCTTCTAAAAATTCTCAGAGAATCTGTAGTCAAGAGAAAGAGTAATGCTTGGATAATGCTTGCCAACTTAGAGATCACATGCATTATCTCATATGACTCTCACAAATAACAACCTGCAGGTAGATAATTATGTCAAGTATTCTTATAAAGGGACCATGGATTGAAGGATAAACTTGAAGACTGTGAAGCCAGAACACATTAACATGGATCCAAGATTACCTGTGTCCTGCATATTTGACCTTAGGCAGGTTTGTATGCTTCAGTGAGGTTCAAAAACAGGGCAAAAACAGGAAGGAAGGCAAGAAGGGAGGAAGGGAGAGAAAAAGAGAGAGACAAAGAGAGGGAGACAGAGATAGAGAGAGAAGAGAAAGAAAAAAAAATATGAATAAAAGAAACAAGAAAACCTCAGAGTCTTAGCATCCAATCAGTAGACATATTATTTACCTTGACTTATAATTTAACTCACCAGAGAAAGGGAGGATGAAATAAGTGATAAGGAGAAAAGGTGTAATTTGTGTGAGATTTTACTCAGTTAATAAAGCTCTGAGTTGTTCTACCTGGGTAGATAAAATTAAAAAAAAGAAAATTTCACCACCAGCTATCTAGCCTGATTTGCATGTGTTCAAATCTTCAAAGTATTCCTTTTGAGTCCTTTAATCAATAGCTATTTTAGAAAGTTCTTCATTATTTCCTAATTGTCAAAATTCATTTTCTTCATTTTCCCTTATTAGAGGGAGATTTTTCAAACGAGTTAAGTAGATCAGCAGTTTTAGAATCATTATTAACTTCAAGCTTTCTCTCAGTTATTAGCATGTCTCTCTCTAGGACTGGATTCTTCTCTCCGTTTTTAAAAGACCATCTGTTTCTTTTTCTAGACTCCTTATTTTTCCCATATGTCCCAAATAAAGTCAAATTTACCCTATATTAAGAGCAATCCATAATTACAGTAACCGATCCTAGGTATCCTAATTTACCAGAACACCAGTTTTGGATGAAGATGCAAAGTGATTCCCTATTATGTTAGCATGCCAAAAATAATAATTAGTATCCATCCAAACCAAGTACACTGATAAAGCCGTTACTATGTCCCAAAAACATTTTACAAAGGACTTAAATAAATATTTTGATCCTTAAATATATTCAAACTAAAATACATGTTCATGAGGATCCCAACAATCTCACTACTAGGAATCCATATCACAGAAATAAAAGCACCATGTTATTGCACCATGGCTGTTGTACCAAAAGACTGGAAACAAAATGAATATCCATCAATAAATGGGTGGTTAAAAATTTATGATACATAGAGACCTTGGAATATTATGCAGCTATGTATAGGATTCCATGAGCCTGGAGAAACACAAAAATATTCAGCAGGTTGTTACTGGGGAGGGGAGGGAAAAGGAAGTTGGTGGGAAAGAGGAGAGAAGAAAGAGAAGGGTAAGAAAAAAGGGGACATTCATGACAATACAGCATATAGAAGATAATCTCATGTATAACTGCATGTGTGTGTATGAATATAATGTACACAAAAGCATGACTTCATGATTATCTGAGGAAGACAGAATTGTACATGTTTACTTTTTTCTATTATATTGCTGTTAGTTTTTATATTTAATTTTTTTAATTTGAATTATTTTTGTCACTTGAATTATTTATATAATGTGAAAAACAACACTGAATAACAGAGATTATAGGTAGTAACTCCAGGATATCTATAGTCAACCTTCTCGATAGAGTATGTGTCCTCGCAATTATAGTCTTTGTAAAAACCACCTCTGCTGTTTTTCACTTTTAATCCACTTTCATGACCCAGCTCATGTTATTCCTTCTTCACTGGGTTCTCAACTTGTCTCCTCATATATTTGATTTCTTAGGAGGTCTCCAAAATTTCTCCATAAAACCCTCTTGAATTTACATACTTTGCAATATCTCATTTTGCTGGATGAAATGTGGTATCTTGTAGGAGATACCTGAACTCCTACGTGAGGATGTACAGTATATCTCTCAGTGTTCACCCATTTTTCTTTTTAAATTCAACAGGAGTTCTATAGTGACCAAAAAATCCCCACATCAAAATGTAGAGATAAACACACTTGGACAACTACACTGAAAATACAATGCAGACTCCTGAAAGGTAGTTTGTAGGGGGGTCTTCTCTCATGACTTTTGAAACTTTGTCACATACAGACTTATCAAAAGGATGTGCTGCTCCTGCCTGAACAGGAAATAACCCAGTGTTTTCACCAACCCAGAATTAAAAAATGTGAAGTCTAGCTACTTCCATTTCAGAAAGCATTTTAATTACATTAGTAAATAGAACTTGATAAGAAATTAGAACAATCAAAATACTCAAGTACTGATGTAGAAAATAAAGAATAAATTAATGTAGGTATAATTTCTAGGTCATTATCATTACCATGTGTTTCTTTAATTACCTTTCCCCTCAGGGACTTGAAGTTTTGAAAGGTTTGCTCTATCAAAACAAATGAATTAATAGAGCAATAAATTAATTTTTTTAATCTTAATGAATCAGTGACATGTAACTGCTCATCACAAGACTGATCAGGACGAGGAAACCAGTGTTGCACATGCAGTTGAAACCATTTATTTAGAGGCAAATCATTTATTGTCATGGATCAATGTATAATTTCTGTTAGCTTCTTAAAAATAATAGAAGCAGTTGAAGGTACACCCTAGAGTTCAACGTGTACGCTGACCTCTGTCTCAAAATCAGTCTACCAGCGTTGAAGAATAAATTAAGTTTGAAAATCAGCTCTATTTTAATTCACAAATTTATTTTTTTTAAATAAGAGGACTAATTTACAAGAAGAATAGCAGTGTGGCAACCCGTGAAAATCTCAAGCTTTAACCTCACACCGAGAGCAGAGGAGATGAAGGGACATGAGTTGTGGGCTTTCTTTCAGCAACCTTCTGATTCCACTTACGAAGATTCCAGTACTGGATAAGAGGAAGAAAATGTACCCACAGAAGATAATGAATACAATATTTTCATTAGCGTTTTACGCCTATTTCTTTAACTTCTTCTATATAATCAGTTTTGTTTTGCATGTCCTGCCCTGAAAAGATAAATGCAGATGCATTCACATTCTCTGGAGACTAAAGCCAGACAACCAAGTCAAAACAAATCCCACTGGAAGCTCTGGCTTTCATGACAGATGCAGCAAAGGATGAATCACTGGCCACTGAGAAAATCTCCCGCACAAGAAACTTCTTCCTTGCACCCCTCCACAACTGACAGTCAACGCAGTTCCAACCTTCTGAACTAGGTTATCAAGTTTGGAAACTTTGGGAGCCATGCGTTATTGTTTCTTCTTTTTAATAAAGGCTATAAAAGTAGTAAATACCACATGACAAAGAATTTGCATTCATCCCCACTTTGTTCATTCACAAACCACAGAGAGCTCACAGAAAAAGACTGTACCAGCACTTTCAAACCACGACTCCATTAAAAATTTAACATCTGAGGTTAGAATGAGGTTTGCTTATTAAGCTGACATTTCCTTTATAAAACAGACCATTTTGTACTTACTGCTACCCTTTGGACTCTTACAGTGAATAATAAAACTAAACTACAAAGCATAATTTGTGATGCTGAGTGTACTGTAGATTGTAGGTTTTTGCTTAGTGGCTTATTTTAAATGCTCACCAATCCCCCGAGGGACAACCCAGCCATTAGTCTGAATCGACAGAATCGGCTGGCCCTTGAAGGCACCGCAGACAACTCCAAATCCTCGCACAGACAGTCTCCAGCTTAGCGTGGCTCGGCTTACAACTTTTCAACTTGACAAAGGTGCAAAAGCAATATTCATTCAGTAAAAGCCATACTTTGAATTCTGACTTTTGATATTTTCGCGGGCTAGTGATATGTGGTATGCTAGCCTCCTGCAATGCTGGGCAGCGGCGGAAGTGAGCCGTGGCTTTGTCAGCTGCGCGATCGCTGGGGTAGACAACACGCACTCACAGTGCAGCAATGAGGGCATTTTTCCCACTTAGGAGAGTTCACTGGGACAGAATCCCATCGTAAATCAAGGAGCATCTGTAAACGGTCTTGTCGGTGACTCACCGTATTGGCAGTGGGGTCCCTGAAAGCCCCCGGAACACTGGCACCGCTGGACTTCCCTGTCTGAGTGGCTCTTCCCATGGAAACAAGTCCCCACTGCAGAGACAGCTGAGAGGAGGGTAGACAAGGAAGGATGAGGCAAACACCAAGTAAACACCAAGTTGCTAATATAAACATAATTTATACATTTCTACCTGCCCCAGCCCCTCCATAGCAAGGTTAAACACTGTTTTCATTACAAGTTAAGGCCTGCTCTCTAAAGCCTTGTAGAGCTCTGTATGTGGTGGCATCTGCCTCACCATGAAGCTTCTAGAAATACAGAATCTCAGGTTCCACCCCAGACCTAATGGATCATAATCCACATTTTTAAAAGACAGAGGTTGATTTGAATTCACATTCAAGTGTAAGTAGTACTAATCTTAAAAAAAAACAAACCTCCATGAATAAGATGATATGTGGCCAAAACAATCTGAAGTGAAAGGAGAACCCTAGTGCACTGTTGGTGGGAATGCAGACTGGTGCAGCCACTGTGGAAAACAGTATGGGATTGCCTCAAAAAACTAAAATGGAACTGCCTTTTGATTTAGTGATCCCCTTGCTGGGATAATACCCTAAGAATCCTGAAACACCAATTCAAAAGAACCAATGCATCTCAATGTTCTTAGCAGCATTATTTGCAATAGCCAAGTGCTGGAAATAGCCTAAGTGGCCATCAGTAAATGAATGGATAAAAAAACTGTGGTACATTTACACGATGGAATACTACACAGCAGAAAGAAAAAAGGAGCTCCTGCTCTTTTCAGCAGTATGGATGGAGCTTGAGAGTATCAAGCTAAGTGAAATAAGCCAGGCAGTAAAAGACAAATACCATATGATCTCACCTATAAGTGGAACCTAATCAAAACAAACAGAAGAGCAAAACAGAACCACAGATGTGGAAATGAAGAACAAACTGACATTGATGAGAGGGAAAGGGAGAGAGGGATAACTGGGGGAAAGAAGGGGAAGGGTCTAGTCAAGGAATATGTATAAAGGACCAATGGACAAAGTCAAAGGTGGGGACTGAATGCGGGAGATGGGGGGTGGGTAGAGCAGGGGAGAGTGGTAGGGGAAAAATGGGGACAACTATAATTGAACAACAATAAAAAATAAAACCATAAAAAATAAAAATCAAACAAGAAATACCAGTACTTCCCAGAGGCAAAGGACTTTCATAGGTACCATACAACAGTATAAAGAGTTCACCTCACAGTCATTAATATTCAAGAGTTTTGAAGAGTTGAAATGACATCGTGGGCAGATGCTTTTCACTGAGCTGCCATGGCCTAGCACCGCATGCAAATTCAGTGACCACTAACACTAAGCCTGCTTAATATGGGAAGCCCGAGTCAACTTCACTGAGATATTTCCAGAGAGAAAGCACAGCAGGGAAGGTAGCAGGATGCTGACGAACTCCCTAAGGACCAGGATAGCGGGAGAGATCAATTATTGTGCTGTGGTGCCGCATTGATTACAGCACACTGGAGCATTTTAAGTGACTTGGCAATAACCATAAACACGGGAGTCCCTAAGAGGGGCCATTTCTCCTGGCATGCACGAAGACAGAAAGCTACTAGTTCTGCTGTCGGAGTGCTGTCAAACACTCCAAGGTTCTGGAATACTCTCCCCAGACATCTGTGAAAGGACTGCATTCCTCATCTTAGAAAGTAACCTGCCTCCAGAGTTCTGCAATTAATCATGACACGCACAGGTTGAGAAATCCCATTTAGATTTAGTACGGTGATTTCCCTCCAGGCTTTTGAATCAACTGTGGATTACAAATTTGATGATATGGGAAAGGGGCAAATGGAAAAAGGTGATGGAGGTCAAGGTGTAACTGGCTGGCTTTAAGTAAACTGTCTTTTATTTAAAGAGACAGAATATAAAGTGGCAGTTCTATGGGTCTTGCGTTCTGACCTACCATTAGAAACGTTTAACAGAAAAGCTTTTTTTTTTTTTTTGCATTTTTGCACATGTCATGTGTGAATTTTCAGTCCAAAGAGATGCTCTGAATCTGTGGTGATTCTAAAAGATGCCTAAAACTTGACAGCCATGGTATGATTGAAGCCCAAAACAGAATGAAACCATTACTTCAAGTGACAGAGAGTTAGACAGGAAGAATTACAACTTACAGTGAAGGCAGCCAGGTTCATGGTCCTGCCGGCTCCATCCAGGGCAGCACCTATAGACAGTCTGTTGCTCCACACTGTACGCCTGTCTGTAGATGGTGTAGTACCGGGTCCTGAGAAATGCAGGCATTTCGATCATACTTCCCATTAAGGCAAAGCTGTCATCTTAATCCCATGAAAAATTCTCCCTGCAACCCAAATCCTGCCATTTATATGCATACACACAAATATACATGTATGTGTAATTTGCATACATTATGCATGAACGCATATGTGTGTGCACATGAGAGAAGCCCTCATGTCCTGTGGTGTAAACTATTCTAAGGGCCACTAGAGCTATCAAGAATGAAACTCAAAATTGTGAAGTGAATAATGATGCAATGAAGGATAACTGATACACATGCTTTTTCAACTTGACAGTGAGGGCCCCTCATGGATTGATTCCTCTGTAGCCTGCATTCTCAACAGTGGCAGTATTGTGCACAAGGGGGCAACAATTAGTTCTTGGGTGGGAGGGGTGGAGAAAATTTTAGCCAACACCCTGGTTTGTGGTCCCACAAAGACCACAGTACACAAACAGCTACAAAGTATACCTGTGGTATTAAAACTTCATGGGCGAGGGAGACAATTACAATTTTTTTGAAGTTTATAAAGGCTCCCTCGGGGGACAATAATGAACAAAGGTTGAAAACACTAAAATATAGCTGTTCATGCTGACCATCTTACTACACTAAAACACCAAACACCTCTACACTGCCTAATTTCCTTTCTATTTATTCTTTATGTCCAAAGCATTAACACGTTTTTCCCCTTTACATATCTATCCCCCTTATAGATCTTTTCATTCTTCAAAGCCAATTTCAAGTTAGACTTCCTCCAGCGTCTCTTTCCCCACCAAACCAATGTGTATTGCTCTCTCAAAAATGGGACTTATCTGTCACGCCACGTTTCTGACAGCCCTTCACCATCCGAGGTGTAACCTGATATCTGTATATGTTTCTCTCCAATAAGGATATAAGTATAGGTTTCCACACCGATACACAAACAAAAGGGATATTAGTTGGGCAAAAATGCCAGATATTCTTGAACACCGCCTCAACTCCAAAGCCAGTGTCATAAATATTTACTGAATAAAAAAGTGTATAAAACTACTAAGCTATTGAAGACTAAAATATAAATTATGCTTTTCTTACTTATGTTTGTTTTCCCAAGTTTGGATGTCTCTTGCTAGTAAACTTTCTTTGGTTCAGTCTAATATTAACAATGATTGAACCTCACGAGGCAGTACAGAAAATCTAAACCAAGAGTCATTTTCAAAAACAACTACTCTAATGAGCAAACATACCGAGTCCCTAATGGGTACCGAGCATTGTGCCACATGTGCTAAATATGTGTTTAGTTAATCCTCATAATATCCATGCAAGGTATTATTTTGTTCTAACTTTATAGACTAAGGCACACAGAAATGTAGGAACTTTGCCTAAGGCCATACAGCTAATAAGAGCCAAGGGAAGTTTTCCAATTCAAACTTTATTTAAAGGTCCTGAACACAAAGCTAAAAAATACTATACATATAAAGATTAAACACACACACACACATGAGTGTACGTGCAATGTACATGTAAATATATACAATAATAAAGTGTTTAGTCTTATCTTATTTAGTCCTATATTATCAGTGCTCTAGTATTTCTTTATAATAGCAAATCCAGTTATTTATAAATGTCTCTAACTTTCCTTTGGCGGTAGTAGTGGTAATAATAATAATAATAAAATAAATGTATTCATCTAAAGCCATACATTTTTAATTCTTGAATTCAGACACAGTTGATTCATTTTCCTAAAACTTAACACATTAGCAACTAGCTAAGAGGTACTTAGATGTTTCCTAAAACTATTTGAAAACTTTTTTTTCAAAAGTCCATATGAAGGCTTGACACACAGAAAGCACTGTACTTGCTTTTTCTCTCCGCTCCCAACCCGCCGAGTTAATCCTGATTCAAAGGCCATACTAAAGTCAAAGAAGCCCTAGGTTTCAAAGTGCTAGAAGAAACCAAGGGCAGGTCAGGCAGTCTTTCACAACCGTAGGTGCCCCGGATCCACGTTGTGCTAAATTTAGCACAACCAACACAATATCCCTTGTTTCTGTCAGTCTTCTGATCTTCGGCTTGCAAGAGTCTGTCCTGTCATGTGGTAAAATTAGTAGCATCTAACCCAATGTACCTCAGCCATAAATGAGGCCGAAAGTAAATTCATAATATATCTTGTCTCCGAAGGAAAATGTAGAACTCTGTAAGTTCCTGGTGGGCATATCTTATATTTGTTTACTTACATAATTATACACTATAGTTATACAGTATAATGACTTTCTAAAATTTATTGGAGGAAATCTTTAGATGCAGTTGAGGATTTTGATTTTAATTTTGGGTAGTCAAAAGGAATGTGGAAGCACCCTTACCTTCTTTCATAGCCCACACACCATCCTGGGCCGGCACAGCCCTGTCTCCAGAGCTTGACAATGGATGTGAATGCTTGAACGCACGGGTGTGGAAGTCCCACCACAGTCAGCTGCCATTCTTCACAAACGTTTGGCCTTGAAAAAAAAATGATAATGCAATAAAAATAGATTGTTTCTTAATGTTATATACGTTAATCATTCATTCTTCCGCTTTCCACAAAGAGCTTGTGATGACTTACACAAGTACATAAAGTAAGAGAGAAAATACAGGCAACATAAAAAAAAATTTCATCCCTGGCTGCTATAGCTCAGTGGATTGAGCACTGACTGCAAACTAAAGGGTCACCAGTTCGATTCCCAGTCAGGGCACATGCCTGGGTTGCAGGCCAGGTCCCCAGTATGTGGTGTGCTAGAGGCAACCACACATTGATGCTTCACTCCCTCTCTTTCTCCCTCCCTTCCCCATCTCTCTAGAATAAATAAATAAAATCTTCAAAAAAATAAAATAAAATAATGAGAAATTTAGAAGATAAATATAAAAGCCATAAATTTCCATAAATTTCCATGTACTTAGAAAAATTTAGCTGAAAATTAAGTTCTGAGCTTTGTGGTAGGCAAAAGTAAAAATAAATAAATAAATAAATATTAAAAAAACAAAAACAGAATTATAAGCTATCCATGCAATTCTTAATGTCTATGAACAAAAAGCAGGCGAATTCGTCAAAATAAGTTTTCCTAAAAATTACTTCTGAAGAATAATTTGTATCATATTTAGTTAGTCCACTAACTAAATCACATGCAATGCCTGTTTGTACACAAATATTTTTCAACCAGCACTATTATTTGCAACAATATTTATATTGTATTGTTATATTATATTGTTATAATATAAATTATATTAATATTTCCTTATAGAAAATTCATGCAAATTTACAGGATTTTAGACAGATGATGTTTAATATTTATGTGTGTTGGGCTAGATAACACTGATCACCTGGAGTGTCAGAATTAAATGCTTTTGCAATTCAAGAAATGGGTGGAAATGTACAAGGAACAAGAAGAATAAGTGGTAGGTGCAAAATAGACAGGGGGTGGTTAGGAATAGTATGGGAAAAGGAGAAGCCAAAGAACTTGTATGTACAACCCATGGACATGAACTGAGGGGGAATGTGGGTGGGAGGGGAGGTGCAGGGTAGAAGGGGAAAAAGGGGGAGAAAATATAGTATACCATGATCAATAAAATATACTTTAAAAAGGAAAGGCTTTACTTAGTGATAATTAATTTACTAGTCCATAGGAATTGTTCCGTATTTAAAAAGAATACTAACTGTAAAAGCAGTAGGCCCACCACTCATATTTTCCATGCACTCACAGTCATCTGCATGCCAGGCACTGGCATCACCAGGTCAAATTCGGATGTTTTTACTTGCTATCAAGAAACACAGTTAGTTTTGTCTCCATACTCATGATCTGCTTAAAATAGAGATGATTTCTGATTCAGGAGTTCTTGTTGGCTCCCAAATAACACTGTGAAGTTGTCCAAGGGCAGAATAATAATAATAATAATGGTAGAACCTCTAACAGGACTTCCCACACTAAAGTCAGATACATCTGTATCACCGGGATCACCGTTCTGTGACCACTTCCTCCTGTGGCTCTGACCACCTCCCCACCCCCAGCCCCTGCTGATTTCACTTCCAGCCCCATTCTCAGTTCCAGATATAGAGATATAAATTGTTTGTATGTTAATGTCACCTAAATTGAATAAAATGCATGTTGAACTTTAAGAGTTTGCATAGCACATTTTAATTCTTTAAGTAAACACTGTAATAAAACAATAAATGTAAAAGCTCCACATAAGTCAGGCATCCATAAAAATCTTCAAAACCTGGGTCTGAGAAAAACCTTGGCTATTAAAATTTCCGTATTAGATTCCCTGAAGACTGCCTATACCTATCCCTTTAGTGGGCTTAATGTTTGTTTGCGAGCCAGCCAGCCCCAGGCAGAATGAACTCATAGCACCTCTGTTTTTTCAGTCAAGAGCTCAAAAAACATACACCTCATCCAGGCTTGAACTCCGTCTTGTAACCTGCTCTTCACTTATTATTCCATCCACTCACCCACCCACCTACCTCTCCATTCACTCATACACTTACTATCACCTACACACAACAGAAGCACCCCCGACACACACACACAAAGATGTGTGAGTGATTTATTTCTGAGTGAGTACAGCAGACTGGGAAGGAGCATTAGCCAATAAAAGACATATTATTGAGCCACCAATACTATAGATAACTAGCTTCCCAAAAGGGTGAGGGAGCCTGGGCATTTATACTCTAATTCATGCCAGTGATTTGTTGAGGGCTACTTTCTAACATTTCGGGCAGAAGCACAGGTAGGCAGCGTCACCCTCTGCAAGACAAAGTAAGTCTTCAGGCCAAGAAACGCACATGCTGGCAGTGGAAAGCCTGGCCCGCGTGCAGTGGTAAAGAACAGGGACAGGGATGCTACTCTGACACTTCCGCTTCAGGGGGGACAAGCCAAAGGAAGTCCATGTTCACTTAGTACCAACGACCTGAACCAAAGAGAAGGAGAGAAAGTGAAAACACCCAAATAAGTACAAAATATGCGCTGCTAAGAAGAAGCAACAGGGGGCTGAAATAAGAGAGGGGGAGCTTACTAAGATTCATTAATTAGGAAAGGCTCAGGAAGAGGTGACACTGTGACCTGAAAGGGTCCAGAGAAGCCACTCACAGAAAGGCCGGGGATGCCATTCAAGTGGAAGAAATGGAATGAACACAGGATCCGAAAGGGGAAAACACTCGGGCTCCAGGGTATCTGAAAGGCCAAACCGGCTCAAATGATGAGATGCTCGGTAGGGCAGAAAGGGCCTCTCAGGCTGAGGAGTTTTGATTTTACTCTCCAGGCACTGGAAACCACTGACGGTTTTTAGAATTCTGATTTCTGGCCTCGTTTCCTACAGCCAGGACCTGGAAATAGCCTTGTTACACTATCTCTCTGACACCAACTTGACAATGACTTAGGTTATATCTGCTCCTGGACACTACAAGTAATATTGCCCAGTCCAATCCAGCCTGGCTCCCAAATCCCTAAAATCCCCCATTTCTCCCTCAGGGTTTTCCTGATTCTTACAAAGAAAGAATTCCTCAAAGGAGATGATGCCTTCAGCCCGCAGCACCAGTGAGCATGGAAAGGCACAGCACACATTTTAGGCCTTACAAGAAAATTGTGCCAGACTAAAGTTTCTAGAAAACTCTATGTAATCCAGACTGTCACCAAGTAATTGTCACTAAGGAAAGTTAAAGTGACTTCAGAATGTCACATATTATAATAATCATAGTTAACCAGCAACATAGTTTTAGTTGAAATAAGTTGTTATTTTAGGTTAACTCATGCTAGGGAATGTTTAAGCACATGTGGCCAAATAGAGGTAGTAACTTCATCATTCTGCAGGTGTCCTAAGTATATTTTAATAAAGAAATTAATTTCCTTTCTTAATTATGAAAGTTGTAAATGCTAGTAGTAAAAAAGCCTGAAAAAAATGGATAAATATAGAAAATCAAGGTTACCCTCAAGATGCTCCAGATATAACAACTGCTAATAGCTTAATGTATTCAGATCCAATATTTTGGGGTGCACAGAAACATATTTCTGCATAAATAATATTCACTCTACTTACTATTGTTTAAATCATGTGACAAATATTTTTATTCCAGTAAAATTGGAATGCAGCGTGACGTAGGTTTCAGGTGTCCAACATCATAATGTGACTTCTCCGCCTCACCAGACAATCGACCCCCTTTGCCCATTTTGCCCCTCTAGTAACCAACCACCAGTCTGTTCTCTGTGTCCATGAGTTTGTTTTTATTTTGTTTGCCCATTTGTTTTGTTTTTTCTTTTCTTAGATTCCACGTATGAGCAAATCAGAAGGTATCTGTTGTCTCCATTTGACTTATTTCACTTAGCATAATACCTTCCAGGTCCACCCACGTTGTGACGAGTGGCAAGATTTCCTTTTTTATTATGGTTGAATATTATTCCATTGCATATGTATATACCACATCTTCTTTATTCGTTCATCTACTGACAGACCGTTAGGCTGCATTCATATCTTGGCTACCGTAAATAATGCTGCAATGAACATAACTTCTTGAATTAGTGTTTTGGTATTCTTCAGATAAATACCAAGAAGTGGAATAGCTGGATCATATGGTAGTTCTGTTCTTAACTTTTTGAGGGTACCCTCCATACTGTTTTCCACAGTGGCTGCACCCACAGTGCAGGAAGGTCCCCCTTTTCTCCACACCCTCACTAACACTGCAACAAGTTGTTAATTTAGCGAAGAACATGGTATATTTTTCCATTTTCCAAAATGGAAAAATATTTTTCTTTTGTTTTTTTCTTACTAGAGTATGTACTTACCTAAACAATATAACAAATTGATTTAGCCAACATCCTATTGATAATTTAGTTTTTCTAATAGTTTGTGATAATAAACAACTCTGGTGTCAGCCCTCTTATATAAATAACTGAATTACAGATTAATTTTTTCTTCTAAGATTTTCTTATGAAACATTTATTTCCTTTGAGTACTTTTAGTTCAGTTCTTTTTCCTGCCTCTCTTCTGTGTGTTAGGCCTTCTCAAGTACAAGTTATCACTGCCTGTCTACATTTAAGCGTGAGGCACTAGAAGCCAATTGGAAGCTAAGTGTGATAGAAAGAACTATAACCAATGGGCTCACTGTCAGCTGATTGGGGTGAACTTCTTTTTGAGAAACTCCTCAATGTCAGTGTACAGAAATCTGATTTCTAAAGTTACTCGGATTTTCCAGAAAACGATCCCCAATCTGCTGCCTGCAGCAGACACCTTTGGCTGGTGCTTGGGGGCAAGACAAGGAAAGAGATTCCTGCTGTTTTTAGCCCAGTCCACCCCTGAGCAGTGCCAGTCTGCACCCCTTCAGAAGCTTCTCTGGTCCTTGTTCTCCAGAGGAAAAAACCAATTCATATTCATTCATTCTCTCTCCCCTCTCCCTCCCCCCCTCTCCCCCCCTCCCCCCCCCCCATTCTCTCCTGAGTGGAAGTGCAGCAGGGCTGTATGTGCGGCTCTGCAGTTCGGAGGAAGAGATTTGGAGATTGCAACAACTTCACAGAGTCTTTCAAACGACTCTGTCTCCAGCCCCACACATCCCCCTTGTGCATTCCTTGCCTCCACTCTAAATGATAAATGTTGCACCTCTCCAGAGTTCCCTGTAGGGACCAACAACCTGCCAGAATGGCATAAAGATTACATCAAAGTGAAAACATCTGAGCTACAGATGCAGAAGGGAATCTTACCTGAACTTCCCCTACCTGATTAAAGCAGAGATTTACTAATGTCATCTCGCACAGCCTCCCCTCCCACCACTCCCCACCACCACTCCAGGGCAGCCTCTAGTCAGGGAGGCAACTGGCCTTGGGCACTGGGACATTTCAAAGCAAATTCATATAAACAAACCTCATCAGAACCATCCATCCTTTAAAACCCTAGCCACCCCCACTCTATTCAACTGGCATTGTGAACACTTAACCCTAGCTGTTCAGCAAGGTACTCCCTATGGAGCACTCTTACATGTGTAATAAATTTATCTCCTGTTAATTTTCCTACTATCAATTAATTTGCGGCAACCCCAAACACTCAATCCTAAATTGGTAGAGGAAAAGGTTTCCCTCCCAGGAGAGTCAGCAACAAGGATGGGACGGTCAGAAATCCTTGTTCATTCTGGAGACTGCAGCTGAGCTCTTGGGTCTCTGGCCGAGCTGGCTTACGCTTTCTTACCCTCAGACTCCCACTTCTGTGCTTGGGGTCCAGTTGAGAAAAAAATGGCAAGAGCCTCTCCTCTTCTCAAAAAAATTTTTTTTGAAATTTAGATTTACAGGAGAAAAGTTTTTGTTAGAACTAGTCTTTTGAGTATTGTGATTCTGGCTTGTATCTCTCTGGGATAGTCACTGTGTTCTTTCTGTCACTGTGTTCTGTGCTACTGTTTTGTGTTTTGCTGTCATAAAAGGGGGGACTCAGAGGACAGAACATAGGCATGGGTCCCATAAGCCTGTTGTCTGAGTCAGCCTCACAGACTGGCGTCTTTGTGGTTTTCACAGGACCTGTGTCTGCTTGGGCACACGTGCTGTGAGTCATCCATAAAACCACATGAGTTTCCCCTTCTGTCTCAATTCTGACTTGGAACCAGAGAGAGCACTCTCTTCCTCTAGTTTTCTGCCTGCCATGGGGACACAGACTGTCGGGCCCATGCTCAGAGATAGCCAACCATCAGGTCGGGGGCCTGGGACATATGGGGAACAAACAAAACTGTCTGCCAACTGCTGCCAAACTTCAGGGAGGTCATCTAAGTCTAAACCCTACAGGATCTCAACCCATAACAACTCTTCATTTCTTTCCCATCGCCTTTGTAGTGCTGAGACTCCCCATCTCAATGGTGCCCTCCCGGCATCGCAGATTAGCAGGTCTGTGATTGGAGGTTCATCACCACATGGGAGGGCTGAAAATGAGCACCCTTACAGCCTATGACCACTGGGTGTTCTTCTCAGCCATGGGTGGAAATGATTTTGGATTATGGAGGGCTGCATCTTCTGCACCATCTTCACAGATGTCATTGAGCTCATGACCAAATCATGAAAGGCTTATTGGTTTCAGTCCCATTGGAATGGGTATAGCTATGCAGATCCTAATTGTTAACAGCCAGACGACAGATTCTTTGATTTTTAAAAACTTTTATATTAAAGAATTTTTAGAGAGCTTTCATTGTAAACACCTATAAGAGGATCAAATTGAAAGAACATAAAAACATCAGGTCTTGCCTAAAACACTCCCTTAACAAAATTAAAGAGCAGATAGAAGTCACTCAAACTTCAGTCCCTTTGACCCCACCAAGGGCTCTCCAGGGACTCAGGGGCCACCAAAAGCAACCATCTGAGGCTGAAAAGGAACTAACTGAAAACAGACTGGACAGTTTGTCCACTCAGATGAATTTGGAGACTCCTAGATAGCCACCTGATGCCTCTTCAATCCCTCACACAAACTTTTGTCTACAGTCTCCATATGATTACATATCGATGTAAAACAGAACCTTAACAATCTTCTCTATAAATATTTGGAAAAGGCTTTTGCCCTCACACTGAAGAGAAAACAACTTGCTCCATATGCCAGAAGCACAATGAGGATAAAAATATAAAGCAGGACAAAGACAAAAACCAACTCTTACATAAAATAGTGACTTTGGCATTACTGTGTTATGCTTAAGTCAGGGCTACAATTTTAGAATGAAAGTCATAAGATCTCCTGTACATCTGCCTATATGTTTATATTTGTTCTGTGTTGCAATATATAATATTTTTCTACCTGGGCATTGTATTACCAAATGAATTCACACCATTCGTTAAAAGAGCTCTATTCTAACTGGCTTAGAGTAAAAAAGCTCTTATACAAACTAAATATTCTTAAACCTCCCCAAAGTATAGAAACTAATCCAAATGTTTTTTTTTAATTCATATGATTTGGGTAAATCTTTAGCAAATAAGACTGGTGTAATATTATTATTGGTTTAATAAAAATGTGTGTATTTTCTGAGTTATCAGCATTAAGTGTAATACAAGCATAAGTTTTATTTTAGTTGGGTTTACTAGTCAAATAGCTAATATCATATCTACTAGATATTTAAAAGTATAAAAATAATGAATGTGATTTAAATCAAATTGAGTCATTATTTTGAAAACTTCGTTTCAATAATAATAATATTTTATAATATGTCTCCCTAAAAATAGTTCTAAAATATTTTTGGTAACTTGTAGCCTTAAAAAAATGATACTAAATTAAATAATAGATATTCATTAAAAAGTTAAATCATTTGTAAATAAGAGCAAATACTGACACATTCATTATTAAGCATAAGTTAAAGTATATATACTTTTGGCTTCTTATTTTCTCATGGTGCAGAGAGGCTAAAGATATGAGCCTGTAAATAAATATAATCTTTTTACCACAATAAGAAATTGTAATATAACAAAGTATATATATCTTTAAAATTATGAGATGGTATGTTCATAAATTTTTCTAATCTGCTACAAAATGCTGCTATATAACAAAAAATGTACAACTGTCTGCTTCCTGGCTTTCTCTGTGAAAGAAAGTCTTCTGTGTCAGTCAACTCGGGCCATCATAACAGACATTATGGACATTCATTTTCTCACAGTTTTGGAGACTTCAAGTCCAAGATCAAGATGACATCTGAGTGATTGAGGCCTGTCTTCCTGGCTTCTAGACAGCTGCCTTCTCACAGTGTCCTAACACAGCCTTTCCTCTGTGTGCGTACACATACACAGAGAAGTTTCCAGTATTGCTTCCTTTTCCTATAATTTTATCAGATTTGGGCTTCACCCTTATAACCTCACTTAACCTAAATAACCTCCTCAAAGAGCCCACCTCCTTAAATTACACTGGGGGTAAGGGCTTCAACATAGGAATTGGGGGATGGCACAATAATGACTAATTCATTCCATAACAGCTACTAATGACAAAAATAAATTATAATAAGAAATATGAATGAAAATGTTAGAAATGATAAAGGTAAAAGGAAACAACCTCTTATGAAAAATCTATAAGAAATATAGAATGTATTATTGTTAAAATAAAAAGGAGAGTAATTTTATTCTAAAATAAAATGTGACTGGTTGTTCAACAATGAGAAGGGAGAAAAGAACAGGGCAAACTCTGAACGGCTATAGAAAGCTGTGGTACACTTACACAATGGAATTCTACTGGACCATAAAAAAAGAAGGAAATTTTACCCTTTGCAATAGCATAGATGGACCTGGAGAACATTATGCTGAGTGAAATAAACCAGTCAGAGAAAGACAAATGCCATACAATCTCACTTATATGTGGAATCTAACAAACTAAATAAACTAATAAAATAGAAACAGACTCATAGACACAGAGAACAGACTCACAGCTGTCAGAGGGTGGGAGGGTAGGGGGCTGGGTAAAAAGGTTAAGGATTAAGGGGGAAAGAAAACGACTCATAGACACAGACAAAGTATGGTCTTCACCAGAGGGGAAGGGAGGTGGGGCAAGGTAGAACAGCGTGCAAGGGGATAAATGGTGATGGAAAGGGAGCTGCCTTGGGGTGGTGAACACCCAATACAATAAATACATAGATGATGTTTTATAGAATTGTACACTTGAAATCTATACAATTTTATTAGCCAATGTTGCCCCAATAAATTCAATTAAAATACAAAGAAAAAATAAAAGCTTAAACTCAAAAAAGAAAAAGAAAGTTGTAGAAGGTTTGAAGAAAAGGAATTTTATATTGAATGCTCAAAGGTGGCTAAGGTTGGATGGATTTATTCATAGGTTTTACTTTTTAATGAGGTTTAGTATTAATAGTATCTAAATGCAAAACTAGAATTTTTCTCTCTTTATTTAAATGACAAAGTTTTCTTGGGCTATTGATCTGTCTCCTTAATAAAGGATTGTAAAAGGTTTTTCTTTACCCTTTAAGTAATCTGCCTAGGAAACAAAGATTCGGTGTCTCATCAGGATCCTTTCCTTTGTTGTCTTCATCAAGTACTTGACTAAAGAGAACCCAGCCTTCTCACTATTAAAGAAAGCTAAGCTTTTCATTATAAACATGTCACTTTCTATAATTACTTTTACAATCATTTATTGTCACTGTTGAATAGATAACTAAGTATTGTTTCATAGTGCCCTGTGATCCTATTTAATCAAGTATTCAGACATTTTGACATCTTCGATATTTTGCCTTCTGAAAGTCAAATCCTAAATAAAATCTTGATATTGAACTGACTTTGAAATTTCCCAAAGGACTCATGTAGAATCTCAAAGGATCTGTTCTTTACATTGTAAAAAGAGACATGTTAAAAATTAATTAGGTATGTTGAATTGCATGAAAAGCCTTGTCAAATAAGGAAAGAGGCTTAACCTTCCCTAAGTTACATTTGTATGAATAAATGTTGTTAACATGAGTATTCTGAAATCCCATGAAGTTCCTAGAGACTTGCCAATGCCCTCATGGCCCATGATATGCCTGGTACTATCTTCCCTGATATTGGAAAACAGCAACAAACGATATCAGTGCTGTGCCCAGTTTTCATTTTCAAATGTTGTGTGTCACAGAGACAACCCAACTTCCTTGTCAGTTTAATTACTTTCATAATGAACTCTCAGCAGCTCTTTAACCACAGCTATGTTAAGTCTTTTGTCAGCCACCGATACCATTTTAATCTGATGCTTTCCTGAAAACTTCTTCAATCCACTATAGGCCAGAGTGTTTTTCTTCAAGAAAAAGGAACTTTCTCAAAGACCCACAGAACAGGACTGTGCCAGGTACTCTGGGGAACAGGCTTGTAACTGCATTGCTTAAATAACTGAGATCACACCATTCAAATGTCAGGGTTTCCAGAGCTCTAGTGGAGAAGCTGATAGGTTCATGAAACTACTAATCCAAGGTCAAACAGAACAAGAATTATGTGGGACTGAATGAATGGAGGAAGGAAGACTATGGCTCTTGTTTGGAATATTGCTGCTGAACTTAAAAACACTCGTTTTTTCTTCTCTCAAGCTATCTATAACTCACAACAATTTTATAAATTAAATGCCTGCAAACAGAAATGAAACATTTATATTTTTCTCCCTGCCCAATCCTTCCAGAATTGAGAAACTCTCATTAGGTATTCTTGTTTTCATGGCAATCTAGTTATTTGCATAAATATGATAAGAATCTGACCTCCTTGCAACAGGACATCATTGGAAACATTGGTTATATAACCAAGGTTTTGACTGGAATGTCATATTTTCAAATGGTGCATATAATTACATGTGATTATACAGTTTGAAGGGACTAAAGTTGACTTTACAGAGCCAATGCTTGCAAAGCCCTCTTGGGAAAACTGGCCTAGTTCCTGGCTTACAGGGTTCAAGTCTTACAGGTGCATAAGGAAGGTCACTTTTTGCAGAATGGGAATGGGGATAGTTCAGAAACCATGAGAACAAAGGAGTTCACTCAAATCTAGAAGGAGAGTGAAGTCTAGTGGCAAGCTTCTGGCTTCGTTTCCTAGCCTTGGGAGGCTTTAAAGTCCAATTTAAGATTCTTTATAAAAGTTCCAGAAAAGCAAATTTTAAAAAGACCTTTGTGGTTAATTATCATTCTTGCAACACTTAAGCAAATAATCAGGCCAAATATAATGAGCTAGATTTGTTTTGTAAACTAAACTAATTTTATTTTGTAAATAAGACTAATCTTACTTCGATAATTTTTTATTAAAATGGAGATAGTAGAGAAAAATTTTATGTTTCAGATGAAAATTATAACCCACCCTAGTAGGTTAGCAGGTCCTATCTATCTATAAATTGGACTAGATCCTGGCATCTCACACATTTTGTCAGTCCTTACCAAACTGTCAATTACTCCAGTTTCCTTTTTAATATCTGGCTACGTTTCTCCAAATGCCCCGTTCCAATTTTTCTCCCACCCTCCTGACCGGACATCACCGAGGACTGAAACCGGACTCACCCAGACAAGCCTAGGTTGTGTAATAGCTGCCCCTTTCCCCCAGGGAAAAGAAGCCCTGTGAGTTGAAGCTGAACGACTTGATAGAAACTTCAAAGGGCTCATCACCGCAAAAGATCACATATGGGTTACTTTTGTGCCAGAAGCTGATCCTGTATGGACTTCTCAGGAAGTTCACCAGAAAACCTTCCACTCCAGGAAACAGCCATGATCATGACATTGATATACATGCCATCACCAAAGACATTCAACCTTAAAACTAGGAAATTCACCAGGTTGCCATTGGCATCCTCACTCCATGACCTACAAACGTTTCAAGACCAGTGTTCAAAATCTTCTCCACTTGCTGCACTGTAGACTCAGAAACTGGGGTTATAGTCTGCTCCAACATTAATCTTTGATTTTCTTCCCCCCATTCTAATCTGTGTTCTTCTCTCCTTTTGCAGATATCTTCCCTTACATCTCCTAACCTGAGTCTTCTCTACAGAGCAAGCAACCCAGCTTCTCCCCAAGAAGTTTCACATGCAGGAAATGAAGCACCAACCACCCAGTAGAATGGTTTAAAGATTCCTTCAAAGTGAAAATATCTGAGCTACAAATGAAAAAAATTTATCAGTCATCCACCATAAACCCACTCCTTCTACCCCAGAGAGGTCTTCATTCAGAGAGGCAACTGACCTTGGGCACCAGGACATTCAAGAACAATTGTATAAACAAACATCATCAGAACCTTCCATCCACTGAAGCCTTAAGTGCCCTCTCATTAAGCTTTTATATGAACCCTTACCCCCAGGCTTTTTGGTGTGATGTTCCCTGTAGAGTACTGCATGCATGAATAATGAACTTTTCTCCTATTAATCTGCCTGTTGTTAATTAATTTACAGGCTCCCAACCACCAAACCTAAATTGGTAGAGGACAGGTTTTTCCTCCCAAAAAATGTAAGAACTGAGTGTTGTTGATTTCTACTTAAATTACATAGATGTCAAAGACAATCATCTGGTTAATGGTAATCCTTCAATATTTATTAATATAAAAATATCTATCATTTAGAATATGGCAAATTTTTGTGTAGTTGTATTGAAAAGTATTTCATACATGTGTCCTCAATAATGTGTATTGTCCATTAATAGGCGCATGGATACGTGCCTATAATGTACACAGGTGCACACATCCACGCTTGTGTATTTTGTTGATCAAGTCTCTGTACTCACTAAATGTTTTACTCGGTTTGGCTTTGGATTGTAGATGTATCCTGAAATCTCCCATTAGTCAGCCTTTACTCTTTGCAACTTTGACAGTTTGGTTATTTATGTATTTTGAGGCTGTGTTGTTAAGAGTTTATAAGTTGATGACCATTGCATACACTTGATGTTTTTATTGCTCCTTTTATTACCATGTAATGTGTTTTCTAACCCATGATAATACATTTTGTATTGTTCTGTTTTACAATCTAATTGCAGTTAAAAATCAATGTGTCTGTTAACATTTTTATATCAGTTTTCATTTGGTTAGCATTTTCTTTTTTATTTAATCTTTATTGTATTTTTCCCATTAGTATTTACTCCCCTTATATCCCCCCACACCCCAGCATTTTCTTAGTCACATCTTGTTCTGGTACTTTATTTTAAATCTTGCTATGTATACATTCCTTTATGTCTATGTCTGGAATTTAAAAAATCTAATTTGTTAGTTTCTGTCTTTTAATTGGTAAGGTAAATATAGTTACATACATTTTCACTACCAGTCTAACTGTGCTTATTTTTGCCATCTTACTTTGTGGTGTCTGTATACCAGCAGTTTGTATTGCCCTTTTCCTCTTCCTTCCTATGGCTGTTGGATAAAAAACACTTTATATTGTCTGTTCTCCACAATCTATTCACCCTATTCTAAATTATATTTCTAATATTTTAATGGTTATCTTTGCATTAGTAGGTGCATTCTTGTCAGTACTTAGCATGAGTCCCCTCATGTTTTGGAGTTTTGGGGGTTTTTTTTAGTTTTTTAATTTTTTTTAATTGTTGCTCAATTAATGAGTGCTGATTATGGTCCAAGAACATGTGAACCAAATTTAGGAGACCCTGTTGGAAGAGTTCATAAAGTAGGGCTTGCAGGGGCTGAGCTGCAGCAAGCCCACCCCTCTCAGTCCTCCCCAAATTCAGCAAGGTTACTCGGCTTTATGCAAAGGAGTACAGAGATGAGAGGAAGGGAAGAAATCACCGGCTCCCTGTGGCTACTGGATCAAGTAATCACACAACCAACAAAAGAAACAGTTGGGCATGCAGACCATTAGCAGCATCCAAAGGAAAACGGCGCAGCCTCTGTCTGAGATGATCCTCAGAGACAGACTGGGTTTTAAAGGTGAGCATTTCCCCCCAGGAATGTAGGGCACACCACCTAAAACACAGGACACCAATTTCAGACAGAACAGGGCCGAGTCCAAGTGACATCAGGCATCGCCTCCATGATTAGCAGAAAGTCACCCTGCTTCACCCCTTTTCCTTACCCTTCGCAATCTGAAAGGACCTACCATTGTTAGAGGAAACGGGAGAAAAAGATACCTCCACCAGCACGTGCCCTTGCCTTCAAGCTGCCAGAGCTACAGTTCTTGCCCGTGGCGGTAGAAGGGAGGAACAGACTTGGAAGACTAAAATCTTCATCTGAGCTAGAATACGTTAATAAATGAAGGTGACTAGAAGATTTTGGAATCAGTGATTTGTTGTAGAGAAGGGAAGGAAATTAGGAAGCACCCTAACATAATTCAAAGTAATAATTAGAAAATACTAAAAATAAAAACAGCCCCATGTTACACCCAGCACACTGAGACTTCTTCCAAATCAGTAGCACTGGTTAATCTCTAGTTCCTTCCAGCTGTCCTCCAGAAAACACTCAGCCCAGAACCAGGTGTCTTAGCTCAGAGCCACTGCCCTATGATACACCTGGGGCTTCTACAGACCCATAAACCTATGTGGCAGGTGCCCTCACTCAGGCCCTGGACGTGGGGCTGATTCTGCCCTCCCAGTGCTAAATGTACAGCTTCCTGGAAGTCAGTGTCCCAGGCAGCCACTGTGGGGAAGAAGGAGGGGAGGAAGGGACAGTTCCTAATTCCATGTCTGGCTTTGGGGTACTATTATTCCCCCCCCAGCTCCTCAAGCATCCAAGATACCTCTGTCTGCTAGCAGACCAAGAGCCTAGCAAGTCCACACAGTACCTCGGCTTACAACTGCTGGGCATTTCTATATTCTCTCTGGTCCACAGAAAGATCTTATTTTAAATTTTCACATAACAATGTTTTATTATGTTTTTAAAATACGTTATCCAGCATTGATAGATATTCTGAGCAGATGGGACATCAAAATAGGAACTGATAATACCATATGGACCAGAAGCCAGACTTATTTTTTTTTTATAAACTCAAGTGTGATCTTTTCCCTCCACCTTCCTCTAAAACATTAGTGTCTAGGTCAGTGGCTGGCACCAAGACAGTGTTCAGCAAGTAGTGCCTGGATGAGTGAATGTATGACTTGAACAAGAAAGGGCTCCAGTAATAAAGCTAACGCAATTGAGTTAACACATATAAAGCATTTAGAACAGTGTTTGAAGCATAGCATTTGCTAGGAAATACTAGCTACTCATTTCTTTAAGCTCATAAAGTCAGAACTTAGATTGCTCCAAAAAAATATTTATCAAATTTAATTTCAACATCACTGCCAATGAGTATTGAGTGAAACATATGAAAGTCAATAATGTGTTTTTTAAAAAGACATCAGAACTTAATCTGACACTTCCTAATGAAAACACTCATTAAAATTGATAAAAGGCATCATAGTGCCACAGCTGATGTCTGACCCTTTAGTAGCCTAGGTATGGGTAAGCTTGTGCTCACCAACGTTAGGACGTAACTTAAGCACAAGTACTTTCTGTTCCTTAAGTGATGAGTATAATGTTCTGGAGTCAACATACAAAAGTGTGGTGATCTGAAGGTTACCATGAGCTATTGGGAAGTGTAGAGACATCAAAGTGAGGGGTTAAAAATGAATCCACCCTTGTGTTCCAAAAGTGTATCACTACATGCCGCTTCCCTCTTTGTTTTAATGTGCTTGATCCCACCACAGCTGCAAATTAATTTTCTCTGCTCCCTAAATGAATTACACGTAACTGTTTCTATAAATGACTACAGACATGAAAGTCATTTTCACTTAATAACTAACTATTAATCTCATATTTCTTGGTGTCACTTTAGTATGAAATACAAACGAAAAATTATGCTAAACATTGCAAATTTATGGCAAACACCAGCCCTTGATTTATATTATTATAGATGGTTTATCACCAGAAGCAATCTAAACAAAACTCCATCAGATAGATGTTACAATTTGTATTTATTTCTCCAAGCACTAAATGGTTCTTCAATTTCAGAACTATCATTAATTTCTTATAAATGCAAATCTCTATTTCTTATTTTAATCTACAATAATTTCTCTACATCTTCAGAAGATTAGCTTTTATATAAAATATTCAAATAGTGATTATAAATGATACTTGGTTTTCCCTGGGCAATCTCTTGGCTATTATGCATAAACTATTTAAAAGGAATGGGTGGTCTGTATTGATCAGGGATATAATGGGCCAATATCACGGTCCTCCTTTCTCTTAAGTGATGCCCTCATGACAACAAATCAAAGCCCTCATGACATGCTCTCCCATGTTTATGGTAATCCTTAAATGGTTTTGTCTACTTCCTTAACTCTCTATTTTTGTATTTTCTTTCAGAATCTCTGATAAGACCTAGGTCACCATATTGACCTTAAACAAGAGGAAGCTAAAACTATTAATCCTTCAGCTATGTTTCACTGCTGTCTCAAAGCAGACACACTCGTGAATCTTCACCTGACCATGCACACGCATGCGCAAAGGAGGCACACAGCTCCGATTACACTCTGCGTCAGACAGCAACGTGTTCTCCCACTGTTAGTCTGTCCTCAGCCGAACCTGGCCTCCACCTCCAGGGGCCTCCAATAACCAATGCTCCGCTAAAATCTTCCTGATGTGAGTGCAAATTCTGTGCCATTCTAAAGTCACCAGCCCTAACTCCTCAAAAAATCATAACATAGATTATAGAACCTTCTGAATTCCACCTATTTGCCAGGTCTATCAGGCTGACATCCTCTTGGACCTAAGCCACTCATCAGTGTTTTGTCTTCAGAGGTCATCTTCTGACCTTATGATGGGAAACCTTTTATGAATATGTATTGATTCTACATAGAAAACAATGGTTGGTGTAAATCCTGTGTTTTCACTCTAAAAAAGTCCAAGTACTAATATATGTTCAATACAAGTCATGGATAGTGACACCAATAGCTCAACAATAATGGCATTCACATTACTTTCAAGATATGATAATGAAGATAAATTCATGAATTCACTCCACAAAATTTCCTTGAGTATCTGCAATGTATCAGCAATTTTGTCAGGGCCTGTAATAGCTAGAAGCGAATTGTCCGGGAAACAAATGAGACCTAAACTTCAGGCGCCCGGCACGGGCTGCTTCCAACCCTGGAAGAAGTTAAACAATATTTTCACATGAGTATATGTTTTTGTAAAATGTGCAAACATAAGATACAGTTGTACTCTTTAAGAGGGTCTTCCAGATTCTCCAAGTGTTAGGCTCCATAAAAACTGGTATTTACCCCTTGAAGTCCAAGGAAAGGCAGCACAACTATTCTACAGGATACGTGTTACGTGGAGCACTGATGTACTAATAGGGAGACAAAAACTGCACGAAAGCGAACCCCATAAATCTCTGATACAAAGCCTTACTCAGTAGAGGCATGCTAAATTAAAGTCACTTCTGCCTGTCATGTCTGAGACAGATAAACTTCCTTCCAATAACTTGGATGTCTTCTGTTAAATATTTCTTGTACAGGTTAAAAGAGTTCAGCCTTCTCTCATCAAAGATAATTGGCCTTACTATGCAACATCCTTTTGTTTATCAAAATTAAATTAAGGTCAATACCAAGGTACTGAAGTGATCTATTATTTAGACAGGGGATGCAGAGTGGAAGGAAATAGAGAAGACTGATAATGTCTTCAATTACCATATGATTCCACCTCTCCAAAGTCAAAAAGTCTAAAACAAAGATGAACGAAGTTTCAGGCAAAGGCTTTACAATAGGTTTTTTTTTCCACTGAAAAACTGTCTGAATAAGTTATGAAGGAAGCTATTGTCTCCTCCTTGAAAACCCTTAAATACAGAGCAGATTTTCTAATCTTCCACAGAGTCATGGATATTCAATAAGAATCCATTCTCCAGGGTTTTTTCCCCCTTTTTAAACCTACTTTTAAAAAAATGAATAATTTTCCATAGTGAGGAGATCTGCCAGATCAGTGGTTCCCAAAGTGTTTTCTCTGGACTAGCATCAGGATCATCTGAGAACTTGCTAACAATGCAGGTTCTGGGACCCACCAAGGAGTGCCCACCAAATCAGTAACTCTGGAGGTGGAGCCCAGCCTGCTGTGTCCTAACCAGCCCTCCTGGTGATTCTTATGCTCACTGCAGTTTCAGAATTGCCACCCCAGAGATCTGCCGAAGATCTAGACAACAGCCAAGAACACACACTGTCCCCCACTAGTCATGAGAGAACTAGCTGACTTCTATCAATTTAAAATTTTTATTTTACTCTAAAATTGTCAAAAGCCATACCCAGTTTTGTCTACACTGGCAAGTCACATTGTTGTACAATTTGCAATCATAAAATATACATTTATTGACATATGTCCAGAAACAACGTGCAGTTACAGCTTAAGGTCCCTGCTGATCCTCCAGCAATGACAAGGATCTCATCATTTGGGGAGCCTGACAAAGACCCCAAGGTGGAGATCCATTGCTCAGTGAGTCTATCCAATCTCAGAGTCTCGGGAGCTGCTGCCACACCCCTGAAACCTGGCTCTGAAGATCATTAGAGGAATAATGAAACTGGTAACTTCTCACATCAAGTTCCTAGTGTATTAGACTATAAACAAGATAAAATGTTGAATTAAGGAGAAAGCAGTATGCCAACACCACTACTTCAAAGAAAGTACATTATAAAAATAGTAAAAAAAAAAAAAAAAGACAGGGATGTATTCACTCAGATTTCAAAACACAAGTAATTGCATGAGAAGTTCTGCACAACTTATGTACAAAACTCTGTTTTTGATAAAAAGGCTGTATTAAGTAGGTAAACTTAATATGTAATCAGCCAACAATCATTCATGAGGCTTCATTCAATTCTCATGGCTAGATGAACAGCATGACCCACCACAGCCTCCAAGATTTATATTAATCTCTTCATAAGTTTATTTCTGAATGTATTGTCTCCTGGGAACAAGGACCATTCCTATTAGTCTTTATATCCACAGTATTCTGCACAGTATCTGACACATAGTTGGTGCTTAATAAATATGTACTGAATCAAGGAGTATGTGCTACCAGTCATGCAACATGGAAAGACATAGATTTCGTGGACCACCATGGGCCCAGGGACATTGCAAGACTTCCCTAGTCAGCTGAGGTGATAAGAGACCTTCATGCAAAGGACGGGCTCCAAGGGTTCTCCCGAACTTAGGGCGGTTATTGGGCTTCAAAGAAATAACCAGTAAGGTCACCAAGGGGTGTCTGGGAGGAGGAGCCTTTGTCAGCCCTCACCCTCACCATTTCAACCAGACTCCCCCAAACTATCCCAAATAAATACATATAAGCAAGCCAAAGCAGTTGTAAACACTTGTTGCCCTTCCTAAACACACTGCCACCCTAAAACTTCACACCTCTGAGCCCCACCACCACACTCTGACATAAATGCATTCAGTCACCAGAATACCCAGAAAAGACCAAAAAATAAAAAATAAAGATAATAATAGAAGCACTGTCTGTCTAAAGATGCTCCTCAAATGCTTTCTCTCTTCCTGCTTCTGTTTCCGGCCACTTTCAGGTCACATTAGGTCCTAATCAGTCACTCTGCTTTGTCACAGACCTCAGGACACGCGCCAATTAACTCAACCATTTTCTGTTTCCGCTCCTGTCCAGTCAGCCTTCCAAGAACCTCGGAACCAGCCAGCTGCCACAATCAATTCCCCGACTGGGCGGCGGCTCCCACAGTCTGCCCCACACAGTGCATTCCCTCCTGGCCGCTCACTGGCCTTCCACACTTGGGGTGGGGGGGTGACAGAGGAGGACAGGAAGCCTGGGCACAGAGTGTCCAGTCAGGGTCAAACACAGGCCTCCTCTCTGTGGCCTCCTCAGGACTCCTGTGAACAGGAATAATGGTTAGAAACTGGTCACACTAAAAATCTACGCAACCAAATTTAAAAAAGTGTGATCCCAACTAGATATAAGTAATACATATATTAAAACAAGTGTAAGAAAAGACTGGAAACACTTGATACCGAAGGCTAGTAATAGTTTTCTCTGGCTTGTAGGATTACACCCTTTTTGTTTGCTTGCATATATTTTATTTTACAGATTTTCTATGGTAAGAGTGCACGCTTATGTAATTTGAAAAAATATCTTTTAAGATAATGCAAGAAGGGGCTGAGTCTTGAGTTCAGTCTTTAATTAAATAAGTGTGAGACTGACTGGCTGTAGAAGACTTTTATCTGTTTTAAAATGGTTAAAAACAAAATACAGAACTAATAGGAATAAGTTGACATGATAAAAATACCTTTTTCAAAAATAATCTCCACATTACTTAACAGTACACGTGGACAGCCTGAGATGCACATACATTTTTAATCTGCTTACACTGTTATCTTCACTCTAAGAAGTTCAGAGCTGCTCAATAATAACTGACCCAGTGACTATAATATTGAGACATTAGCAGGAATTGACTACTGAAAATCAAGTTCTTTCAAATATGTAACCCTCAGTGTTAGATTGTTTTTTGCCTGGGTCCTTCCACATGGATTTTCTCTCTTCTTCCCAGGTGGACCACAATAGACTTGTGGAAAAGGCGGGAGGAAAGGGAAGAGGAGAGAACAAATGCTCACTAAGCACCTACTATGTGTTAGCACTATGCTAGGGACCAAAGGTACCTGACCACAAAACTACGAGAAGGATCCAGGACACAGGTTTCATGCCTCTTAAAGGGAAACTCCCTAAACAACTACCTCCTCTATACTTCTGTTTTCCTATTCTTTAGAGTAAAAACCTTTTTTTTTTTTTACCAAGTATGCCTGACTCTATGCCCCATGTCTTAGAGGTACTAGCAGAAAAAAAAAAAAAAAAGGAAGGGATGAGGAGCCAGGGAGTGAGGGAAGGAGGGAAAAGAGTCAGTGTGTGTGATTCCTGATTTATGTATGTACATCCATTAAGTGCATATGTGTGTGTGTGCGTGTGCACGTGTATGGATCAATTAAATGCATCAGTTATAGATGGATTGGTCATTCTGTTCATTTTTTTAACAAGGGTCATAAAATCAAGAGACAATCCTTTCAAAGTGAAAATAAGGATTCCTGGCCACCTCCCTTTCACAGAGCAATTGCTAAGCAATTGCTGGAAAAAGTCCAGCCATTGTTAATATAACAAGAACAGTTTGCACGACATCGATGTAACCTGTCAGCCAAGGAGAGTGGACTGGAATGTGCATGCACGAACAATGACAACTTCACTGTACTAGTCAGCGGGGGTGGTAGACACCACTGAGGGAGCATGTGGACTCTGTGGTCATCACATTCAAAATGACAGAGCGAGTAGAGTAACCAATCTGCATCAAATTTTGCACTAAGCTTGAACATTCCTCCATGGAAACTATTTGGATGATTCAGAAGGCTTCAGCTGTGGGCAACTGGTGATCCGCAGCTTCATCACCACACGTGCACCCACTCGTGCATCACGTCTCATGCAGAAATTTGGGTAAAACATTGAATCACCCAGGTGACTCAGCCCCTTTACAGCCCAGATTTATTGCCTTGTGACTTCCGGCTTTTCCCAAAACTAAAATCACCTTTGAAAAGGAAGAGATTTCAGGCTGTTGGTGAGATTCAGGAAAATATGATGGGGCAGCTGATGGCAATTGGGAGAACTATGTGAGGTCCCAAGGTGCCTAATTTGAAGGGGACTGAAGCATCATTGTCCTATGTAGAATGTTTCTTGTATCTTGTTCAATAAATGTCTCTATTTTTCATAGTCCATGGCTAGATACTTTCTGTACAGACTACATACACAAACACACGCACACTGGTACATGTATATGTGTGTGTGTATGTGTGTATATATACATACACACATACATGTACTGGCATTGTCATTTATTTCCTTGTCTTGTACAATTCTTACCTGCAGTGATCACTTCCTTTTCTGATTTCCTATTTCATGTACACCTAATATGCAGTACCTAGTGGTCAGTAATACAGTATTTCTGGTTTTTCTTGTTCTTTATTATTTTCCATATGGTAATGTTCTCTTCATAGTCTTTGAGGACCAGGGCCACATCATAGCATCTTCCTTCGCATCCAACTCCTAGACCTCTACTAAGGTAGCCAAGGCCCTAGCCTGGTAATTGCCCCTGCTAACGCTCCTCGGTGCTGTTTCTCCCAGTGCCGCCATCCGTATATCAGCAGGCTTTGTGCCCCAGCTGTGGGCATTGGTCTGTCTGTTCACGATCCTGTAAATATTTTAAGGGCAAGAAGGTGCCTTTTTTATCTCCACAGACTCCTCTGGGTTTCACAGTGCAGCTGGTACATTACAGGTACTCGATACATATTGACTGCCTTAAATAGATTCAGGAAGGACTTCTGATGTGTCCCCAAGTCAGCCAAGGATAAGCGGAGTTTGCTAAGAACGAACGGGAGATCAAAAGATTCACTATCCTCTTTCATGGGATTTTTTTAAAAACATTAACCACACATTTAAAAAGGCCACAGAGTCCAGAGGAAAAGTACAAACATTGAAGTCAGACGGTCCCAGTTGAAGTCAGGGCTGCCGTCCCTTTTCTTTTCTGGTGTTCTTATTTTCAAATGTCCATGTTAGCAGCAAAAAGCCTTTCTTCATCTTGAAATTTGTAAATACATAGCAATATATGAATTAAAGATTTAAACAACATAAGAGATTACTAAAACCGAACTTGAAAGTATTGTTCTCCTGGTCTTTCCCCCGCTCAGCGACATCGAGTAACCCCGCCAGCAGACGGGTGTGCTTAGCTCTGGAGCTCCTTGTCTGCCTGTACGTGTGCGTGTGTGTGTACACTCACTCTTTTTCTTTCGTAGTTTTTGAATAGGTCCATATTCTATACGTATTGTCTTGTTACACTTTTCCACTTAATTATTGTTATTAACTCTGAACCATGGAAATTAGATTGGGAGATTCCTAGCTTTCTCTCAGGCCTGATCCTTAGGGGGCTCCAGAAACTCCAGTCCTCTAAACTCCAGTCCAAACTTAAAATCATGTTTTCAGGAGGACTTCATTGCCTTGTTTATGAAATCAAGGAAGTCACTGGGAGTGGATGGGGACTTGGAGCGATTCACCATGCCTCTGTTCCCATGGGGTTACAGCGGCGAAAGGGTGAGGAGAACTATCTTCCTTCTAACCGCCTTGCAGGGAATCAGCAGCATGAGTTCACATTTTCATTAACCAGAGCCAAATCTACAAAGACCTGCTCACAGCAGTAACTGCCTGACATTAAATTGTGACAAAAACAATAACCACCATCGGCTCCAGCCTACAGCTGTTCTTCCTTCCACACCTGCCTTCCTGCTACAAGAGGCTGTGCACTGTATGCCCATCAACTTGGTATGTAAGAGAGCATCTCAATACATATCTTTTAAATAAGACCTGAATTGCTGATCAAAACTGTTTGAAGTTTTCCAGATGCAAGTACATTTATCTACAGCACTTCTGAAAGTAAAGGAGAGAAAAGCCCAAACCCTGTCAAAGTTAACTAGATTCATACAAAAAGCCTAACAGTCCTGGGCAGCATTTTTACTCTATTACATATAAATGTACAATAATCCTGTAAACACTGGGTTTAATTGCTCATAATATTTTAATTAAGGTTATGCTTTGTATAAATATCAACTCATCGTTTACTGGGACTATAGTCCTATTGAAATGATGGGATCCATTTGACAGTGCATTCATGAAAAAGAGAGCCTTTTAAGAGTGTCGCTCTTATGTGGTCTGGAATACTAATGGAGGTTAATTGTCAAAACAAGCCGAGCACAGACTTCAAAACTGTCTTCACATTTTAGTGCTAGAACAATGTAACCACATTTTTATATGACCTGCTGACCTAATACCATGAATAACATAATGGCTATTCTAAGTCTCCATGTCTGCTTCCTGAAAATCAGCGCTCCTTTTTAATATTTATATTGTGCATCTGCCCTTTAAACAGATACCCTTTAACTACTGTATTTGCTATTCAGATGATCAGATAATTAGATGTAAGATTAGATGCGCCAGAAGAGATGGCTGCCTCAATTAATCTTACAGTCTGTGCCTCTGCAAATCACTACTTGGTGTGTAACAGAAAGTATCAAATTAAGTTTTCAGAGGCAGGGAAATTTCAAGTCTGCAGTCATTTTAAATCCATCTGAGGCAAGGATATAATTTATTACTGTATTCAGAATTCATGTCCTCTTTTTCCAAAACACCAATTTTAATTAAAGTACAGAGACCCAAAAGAGTAGGAATAGGGAGGGAAAAAATGCCTGCTAGCATCCCGCAGGGATTACTCTCCCCTCCTATAGACAACACTTGTTGCGAAGTCCATGGCTGCCTGGAGTAAATGTCACAAGATTAGACACAATGAGCCTCTCCCTACCAAGTGGCCCTCGCCAGCCTCCAAAAGAGCAGTACCACATCTCCCATCTGGCAAATACCGGATTGCTTTCCCTTCCCTCTGCTACTGGTTTTCATATTCAAATTTCCCAAATCACTTTGTCTCCTAAAATGATCTAGTAGTTTGTCTCATCAAATACAAGGAGATGCAAAAAAATCTCATACTGCCAACTATATGTACTTTTTATAAATAGAACAGAATGTTTAACAGAATAGAAACAAGGCACAAAAATAGACCTAAAGACTAGAAAGCAGATGGCAACAAAAGATACAAGTATTTATCCATGGGTGCTATTAAGAGGGAAGTGCAAAATAACCAGCCCGTTTGGGATTCTTTTAGGAGTTTTGAATAAAGTAAATTCTTAGATCATCTATTGAAAGCATGGGGCCTTTCCAGACAGTGGGTGGGAGGGAGGGTGGGGCTTAAGTATTGTAGTTTACAACTCCCAGACGTGAACCTGAAGCTTGAATCCTGTGGTAGGACTTTCCTACAACAAATCCAAACCTAAAATCCCGTGAAGGCTTCACTTAGCCCGGGAATGCTGTATGTGAAAGCTGGGGTTAATTAATTTAAAACATCACTCCATTCATTCAACAAATATTTATGAAATACAGGGAAGCTTTCAAAAGGAAACAGCTGCAAAGTTATTCACAGGGGAAAGAAATCTCCATAAATAACAAGAGGGCAGGAATAGCTTGTCACAGAATTGTTTAATATTCCTCTGATCTCCGAGCATGAGGGGGACAGCACACGGAGATATGCTAACACCTTCAAGGATACCTGAAAGAGAAGTCTGTTAAGAGCAACCTGGAACCAGAATCGATGAGCTTGACCCCATTTACTGCTTGATACACAACTAAAATACAGAAGTTGTTGCATATATGCTTCTAAGTTTAGCTTCTGCAGGACAGAGACCACAACCATCATTTTTCACATTTGCACTCACACGGTGGTTACACCATCTTGAACGGTGTGCTAGCTACTATTTCACACATATGGAGAGATCCCCGTTTGATGATCCCAAACTAGTTGGTGAGCATTTAAAGGGCAAGGGGATGTCTTCTGCATGTTTTTATTTCCCTTCACGAATAAGGGTTGTACAGAACTGGGCACAAAACCGTGCAAAGGATGGAAAGAAAGATGGGAAGGAAGAAAAGCAGCCAGAAGAGAAGGAAGCTTTGGTCCCAAGCAAGGACTTGCTTATCAGTACCCTTTCCTTCTCTCTAGTGCTTGTCAATGGCCTCCATGTTCTACCAACCATCCTACCGTCTTTGGTTCTATCTGAATTCTCCCTTTTCACCTACTTGGGTCTGTTCACAACGTCTTCCTCGTGACTCGATTATTTTCATTTCCTCAGTGTCTCAGCTACGACAAGCAGTCATGCCTGCAGCTGCCTAAGGGATCTCCTTTGTCTTATCTCTTCCCCCAAGGTAATCTCCTGAAGCTCAATGGTGCTCTTTTCTCCTCGAAAGTCTTGGCTGGCTTTCAGAAAACACCACACATAACACGTAAAGCTTCTATGTACCACCACATACCGTTTTTCTCTGCGCCTGGGGGGCCCCCCGCTCCCTCTAACAATGCATCTCTATCCATCAAAAACTCTTTCTCCCCTTCAAGCCCCAGCTCAAATGCCATCTCTTGAGGAAGTCTTTTATGTGCTCTCATAACTCAAACTCATGCCCACCAGCTCCCTGCTCTGACAGAAATGTCTCTGTACCTCTCAGGCGGCCCTCGCCATTACTATTACCATCAAATCTCCCTGAGGATATTGCTAACTCCTTTTTAAAAAGGCACCATGCTTTGTTAAATTACATATCTCATGCCTTTCCCCATAATAGTTGCTCAGTAAATATTTGTTCAATGATACTATATGCACTCAGCTCCGTATCACAGGTACTCTGCAACAACAATCTCAGGCATGATCAGGGACTCATAATTTAAGAAATAATTCCAGGAGTCTATTGATTTCATCCTTCTGTCTGAAAGCACATAAATATCTCAGTCAATACAAGTATTCAGAATGTTTTAAATTAAAAATACATGTTTATATTTATACATATTTCCCAGCCACCAACTCAAAATATTTCTACAAGCACATAACTTTTTCCTATAAACATATAAGCTAACATCTTAAAACCTCTTTTTCTTTTCCCTTTATTTATAGTGTGTTTGGCTTGTCTGGACATTTCCTTCTATGCCTCTTTTATATTTTAATATGTATTAGCACCTCCACTCTCCATTGCCCCTGAGATGA
>PVIA01003056.1:0-183207 GCA_004024845.1 Tonatia bakeri | reverse complement strand
AGAAGCAGAAGCAGAAGCAGAAGCAGAAGAAGAAGAAGAAGAAGAAGAAGAAGAAGAAGAAGAAGAAGGAGAAGAAGGAGAAGGAGAAGAAGGAGAAGGAGAAGGAGAAGAAAAAGGAGGAGGAGGAGAAGGAGAAGGAGAAGAAGAAGAAGAAGAAGGAGGAGGAGGAGGAGGAGGAGGAGGAAGAGGAGGAGGAGGAAGAGGGGGAGGAGAAGAAGAAGGAGGAGGAGGAAGAGGGGGAGGGGCAGGGTTAGGGGAGGAGGAGGGAAGGCGGCGGCAGCAGCCCAGGTGGCTGGAGCAGAGGAAAATGAAGAGTGAAATGGGATAGGTTGGCAGATCATGGGGCATCTTGGAGGCCACAGTAAGGAAGACTGGATTTTGTCTGAGTGTGAAATGGAAGATCCTGAGAGTTTTCAGTAGGAAGTATTATAACATGATATATAATTTAAGAAGATGCTCTGTTTGTTGTGTGGAAAATATATTAAATATGTCCAAAAGGGAAACCCTAAGACAAATTGACAGGCTATCCCATTAGCCCTAATAAAGGTGACTAGAGTGGTGGTGGTAGAGGTGTCGATAACATCTAAAGGAAGTGCAGAGGGGACAGACCAACGGGCGGCTGGAGGGGAAGGAGTCAAGGATGATAACCAGGTGTTGGCTGGAGTGACTGAGTGAATCATGGGGCTATTTACTAAAATGAGAAAATTGTGGGGGCCAGAATTGGGAGCAGGGTGGAGAATCAAAAGTTCCATGCTGAGTGAGATTATTGACTATATAATGCAATTGCTAAAAAACCAATGGGACTTTGACTACATTAATAGAAGTATAGTATCTGGGTCAAATGATACAACACTTCCTCTCTGGTGTGTACTGTTTGAACACACTATAACTATTCTTTACAGTCCCAGACCCTACACTGTAAGAGGGATATTAACAAAGAAGCCCATGGTAGAGAACAGAAAGGAGAAGAGACTCACATAACAACTGCTTGGGGAAACTGAAGACCAGAGAAAAGAAGAGATCAGCTGAGGAATATAAATGCAGTGCATTGTGATTGTCTTCCAACATCTAAGGAAATTTAACTTAACCTGTGTGACTTCAAAAGGTACTTGAGTAGAGGTGGGTAGAAGACACAAGGAGACAGACTTTAGAGAGGAGGGACTTTTTATCAGTTAGAAAGCTGTTCCAGAAGAGACTGACTAAGCTTTCATCAATGGGGCATATCAGATAGCAGGCTGAAACAGATAATATCTAAGTCCTTTCCATCATGTGTAAGCGATTTTCAAACCTCGCTTGGATCACCCGGCTGTCTGACTAACTATAGTGATTTTCAAACCTCGCTTTAGTCCCGGCTGTCTGACTGAAGCGCGCTTATTCCAACCTTTTCTCTTTGGCTGGCTATGGACACACTTAAAACCCACTATAGAAATAATGCACAGAAACAGTTTTCTGAGTGGAAGTCAGAGACGGAGCACTCACTCTCCAATTCTTTGAGCCACTCCGGGCTAACCTCCTAAGGGGAAGCCCCTTCCTTTGTCTCAGTAGGTTTTTATTGAGAAAGCAGTCACAGATTGCGGATTGACAGTCTGGCAGAAGGGATCAAAGGGAACACATATCTTACAAAGATGTTAACAGAGTTTCTGTTGTGATTCCGGGCAGAGATTGGAGTTTTATCATATGAAAAGACTACAGGTTTTAAAGGTTTCCTGACTGTGCCTTCAAATTCCAAGTTAAAAACATCCTCCAGCAAACAGATCTCACAGGAACTTGCATATTCTTTGTCTCAGGCCTGATTACCCCGGGGGTCCACCGTCTCCAGTCCCAGCTGGCCCCTTTGGCTGTTTGCTAAGCACTGGAGACTCTGGCAGCAAGGAGACTTGGATTTCTCACATCTCAGTACAAAGACTCATGCTAAGAGGGGGCAGGGGTAGATGCCAATCACCCCTTCCTTTCCACAGCCCCTTCATTTATTTCCACAGTCTCGTGAGACTTATTCCACAGAGGCCTTTATGAGATCAGCCCCTGTCTTAGGTCGCTTCTCCCTGAGAAGTCTTACCCGTCATTGGAAACTGATCTAGCATTAAAAGCCAGGGACAGAACAAACGGGTAGTGTTCATGCCAGGGGAATAAGTTTTGTCTCCTTAGTGGCTCCTGATCCAGAAGTTTCTCACTCAGCCTAAGTCACAGGGGGTCACAGCTTCCTGAGACCAGGCAGGGTGGCCCCCACAGTGGTCCCCAACAATCATGAGGTTTGTATGACTCTAGAGTAAACTCTTGCTGGTTGGAAACCATCATGGAGTTTTTAAAAAGTCATCAATAGGGTACATAGAATAGGCTAAAAATATATTTAAAAGTTGAATTATTTTTGAAATGGTATTCAGATATAGCCAGTGAAATCTTTTAAATAGTTATGAATTTTTTATTATTTTGGTTTTTGTGTAGGGGTACTGATGAGAAATCTGTTCTCTGCAACAAAAACCTGAGTCAACTCTTTCAGTGATTAATAATGGACTAACACTCATAGCAACCAAGTACCCTAACACAGAACCCTAAGAAGTCACCTGGCAGTAGCCTCCTGCCCCTAAAAAGGACTGAACGGAGGGACAGCCAGATGGAGTGAGAAGAGGACAGACATTCCAGTTAGATATGTCTGCTAGTATGTCTGAACAATTGTGTTTCAAATGATTATTGTGAGAATAAAATTAGAGTCCATGTGAAGCACCTAGCAAGTACCTGAACCTGGATAAATGGTTACTGTTATTTTATTACTGTAATTATTCACAAATGTTGAGCTGTCTGATCTTTGATTTCAGAGTCTTCATGCAGATGGAGTGGGGCTTCCCAGGGCCTTCCTTTGACAATGTTTAGAGCTCGGTGCTGAGGCTAGCTCCCTGATGAATCATCTATAACGTGAGAGGGTAGGATGACCTTTAGATCCTTCCAGTTCTCACAGCCCAAGTTTCTGTAAGATTTACTGCCTTGAAGAATATTCCCCCCAAAATGTGCTAAGTCTCCAAAATTGAAATTAATAAGGAATTTTTATAAAAGTGGTTGAATCTGATATGACTAGCATGAATAACTTTTCTTCATGCTAGTTAAAAAATATCATGAAAATATGACATTTATAAAAGCAAAAATCCATAAAATACTCAAACATAATGTTAGCAAGACATGCACAAGACCTATGTAAAGAAAACATCGAATAGTTCCTGAAAAATATAAACTAATTATTGAGTAATTGGAGACATAATGTTCTCAGATGGCATAACTAAATGTTTTAATCTTATTATTTGAGAAATTGAGTTGTTTGTTCAAAACATATCCGATAAAATCCCCAATGCCATTTTTCTTTCTTTTAGCATGCTTGAGAAAAAAAAACGTTTTGAAAGTTCATATGAAAGAATGCATTTATATAAGAACAGTTAAGCACATTTGAAAGAGAAAAGAAATTTAAAAACTGGTTGCAATGCCATAGAATTTATATTTCACATCATGTACAAACTAAGTTCTCAATATATATAAGTCTAAACCTGTGAGGGGAAAACACCTCACAACAAATTGGCACGTGCTGGTTGTCTAGCAGGGAAAGACTTCTAAGTAAAAAAAAAACTAGAGAGCAAAAAGCGAGGGAGGGAAGGAGAGAGAGAGAACCCATGTGAGCATTTATCATTTAAACACATGAAAGTTTACATTATTTGTCAATTAAAATAATGAAAACTAAATTAAAATGCAAAACTAGAAGAATATTTGCAAGAACATGACAGAGAATTAATAGTCAATATATAAAAAGTTCATATAAAGATACTCTTGTCCTCAGTGGTGTGGTTCAGTTGGTTGGCCATCGTTTCACAAAGCAGAAGGTCACCCATTGGATTCCTGGTCAGGACACATGACTGGGTTGTGGGGCCCAGTCCCTGGTCAAGGTGTGTGCAAGAGGCAACCAATCAATATTTCTCTCTCACACCAATGTTTCTCTCTTTATCCCCCCTCTTCCCCTCCTTCTAAAAATAAATAAATAAAACATTTAGAAAAAAAGCTTCTCTTAGTCCAAGGGCCCAAGAAGCAGACAATAAGACAAGATTAAAAGTGGGAGCTTTTTATGGGGTGCATTAATTTCCTGGCTACCGTAATGACATACCATGAACTTGGTGGCTTAAACAACAGGAATTTTTTGTCTCACAGATCTGGAGGCTAGAAGTTGGAAATCCAGGTGTCGGCTGGTTGGGTTCTTTCTAAGGGCTGTGAGGAAAGATGTGTTCCATACTTTTCTTTTATTTTCTAGTGGTCTCTGGTGTTCCTTGGCTTACAGATGGCATTCTCCTGTGTCTTCACTTGTCTTCCCTTTATAAGCATCTGTCTGCACACGGTGCTCTTATATAAGGATATCAGTCATTTTAGACTAGGGGCCCCTCCAACTCCAGTGTGACCTCACCTTCCTAGTTGCATTGCGACAATCCTATTTCTGAAAATAATTATATTCTGAGGTACTGGAGGGCAGGTCTTCAACCTATGAACTGGGCAGGGATACAATTCAATCTATAACATTCAGGGAACTGCCTAAGTGAAATAAATTAAGGAGAGAAGTGAGCAGGCTGGAAGAGCCATCAAAGAAATGGGGAGACACTGTAAACCACCACCTTACAGACTAAAGAAGAGTCAAAAATCCTTAGGGGAGTCTTTGAAACAAAATTGGTCAACAAAGAGTTCTGTGTCTCCCAAGAATGGGTCTGCCCAACTGCACTGAGTCGTTGGTAGAAGCAGCCCATAAGTGGTGTGGCCTCCGTATGAATAGAGCAATGCATTGCCAAGTGCAGCAGTTGGGCCCCTCAGTCAGTGATGCTCCTGTAGCAGGAGGCCTGGAAAGCACCTTCTTCTGGTGCCACAGTACCATGATAGATGACTGAATAAAGGAAATAGGAAAAGTTCAGCTTCCCTGGCAATCACAAAAGTGCAATGCAAGACAGCATACCATTTCTTTTTAACTATCAAAGTAAGAGTTCTTAAAAAAAAAAAAAAGATGAGGACATTCAATGCTGGTGAGGGTGAGCTATTATTAATGTCACCAATACGCTGTTATTCATATAAATCGGTACACCCATACTGGAATGTAATTGGGTAAAAATGAATCTTTTAAAATAACCGTGTGCTTTTCCTTAGTTGTTTTTTGTTTAGAAATCTGTCCTAGGAAACAGTCATGAATGCATCCAAAGATATATGCACAAAGATGAGTCCTGCAGTATTTATAGTCATAAAAATAGATGCAACTGAAAAGAAAGGTTTGATCTCAAGAAATCTAAAGGAAATGTTGATGCATTTACTTAATGGGATAAAATAATGCTATCCAAAATTACACTTTTGAAGAGATTATAATGTTACAGAAAAAACTTATGATAAAATAAGTTAATAAATATCATTTGTATTTTTATATGTAATTTGGTCTCAACTATGTAAAAAATATGGGCACAAAATAATAAGTGGAAGGAAGCATGTTGACATTTAAACAGTGATTATTCCTGGGATATAGGAAGATTTTGTGTGGTTGAATTCTTTGCACTCTTTTTTCCCTTCTCTAAATTTTCTAAAATGAGCATTAAGATCAGGCACTCATTTATTTTGCCTCTTCCAGAGGTGGGAAACAGGTAAGAATGAGCCATGGCAGAAGGTTTATGTGATAATGACAGAACTGAGGGAATTAGGACCTCATATTTTTTTCAGTGATATAGAAGTAAAAGTGAAAGAGGAAATAAAATAAATAATTAAGTATGCCTTCCAGGTTTCCCATTCCATGCAATCCTTATTCACCACGAGCAAAGAGAACCACAAGTCAGCTAATGCAATGGCTTGAGTCCATTCTGTGTAACCATCTCTCACTTTATATCTAAACCAAAAAAGAAGTGGCAATCCACTTTCAATAAATCACTCTGCATCCTAGAAAACAGAAGTGTTCTCTCACCAGAGAAAAATGCCCAAATGCACTCTGACAGACCCCAAGGCGTCATTCCCCTTCAGTCCCCCGGGGCTCCTGCAGTTATGTGATACCCACCTGCTCTCCCACTTCCCTTCTGCTCAGGAAGAGAGGGAAACACTGGGGAACCAGCTATTGCTTAGATGTCTCTTCCTTCCCCAAGCCATTCACATCTAGCCTCATGTCCACAAAGCTACCATGTTCCTTCTTCAGAAGAATTTCACAGCATCAAAGTCATATCCATGGTGGAAAAATAGCATGTCCACTTGGCTTAGTGACTTTCTTTGCAGTGGTCAGTTAAGTAATGCCACAGTTTTAATAACCTAACTTGCCAGAGTCATGGGTTCAAGGAAGGTGCTGTATTTTACAAAACAGATGAGTGGACAGTGAGAACTGTTTTAATTCCTTTCTTTCCCCAACCAAGAAGACAATCATTAGAAACAGATACAAGAACTTCATTGCACAATGTCCAGTAATTTTCAATGCAAATTGTTCCGGGCAATGCTCATCCATCTGACATGGAAGAAACTAATTTATGTTCAATTTTGGGGAAGAGGAGGTGGAAATAGAAGAGGTAATTTACCATCGCATGAACAATAGCTTCTGAACAAACTTTAAAACTTAGTACTGCTATGGTGGCCTGCCTCTGAATCTCCACTTCCAACTGCCTTCTGACGACATTACTCATACAATTTCCCATCACATCCCTTCAGCTCGTTCTAGTTTATAAAGACACATCCTCTTTTACATTCTTCCTTCTCTTTGGAAAGCCATTTCATTTTTTTTTCCTTGGATTTGACAATAGTGCCTTAGCTTGACCCATCAAGTTTTTTCCCTAGGAGGCAGTTGGCACATTTTAGCAGACTTTACAGCATTAAAGAAAAAAGAGAAAGCCCCTGACTGAGTTGGTTGAGCATCACCTCGCAAAGCAAAAGGTCACAAGTTCAATCCCCAGTCAGGGCACATGCCTGGGTTTCTGTTTCATCCCAGGTGGGGGCGCAGACGAGGGGCAGCCAATTGATGTTTCTCTCTTACATTGATGTTTCTCTCCCTCTTTTTCCCCTTCCCTTTCCCTCTCTCTAAATATAAATAAATAACATCTTCAATAGAGAAAAAAGCCCTTCCTCATGTCTGTTCTGAACTTGTTTGTGTTCTATTCTGTGTGTATTCCTCCTTTGTTCTGTCCTCTGTATCAGATAGAAAGTAATCATCCTGCCTGAGATGTATCCATATACAGTCAAGGCTCCATGTAAATTATAGAGAGATGACAAATTTCATGGCCTGGTTATGGTAAAAATGGAAAATTTCACAGTTTGTCATGGATTAATACAAAGAGAAAACAAACACAAATGAAGTCATCCCAATTGTAAAAAATAATTCCAGAGTGACTATTTGATGAATTTAAACAATGGGATGGAATGCAGGCCCTTCAACACGTACCCCACGATTTTAAATTTAATAAAAGGCCTTGTAATTTTACAATCAAACATCCTCAGGCTGAAGGTTGACTTCAAACACATTTGCACTTCAGCCCAAGTCTTATATAATGAGCAAGCCCCAAATTCCAAAAACCTAAGTTTACCCTCCTTCAAGAAAAATAATAAAGCATCCTTGAAATGTTTTCATGATGAACCATGAACCGCAGATTTTTAGGGTCATTGGTGACATCATGATAGATGAGGAGATTTATCTACATGTTTGGAAATGTTACACAGCTCAGTCGATCCACCTGGAAAATATCTCTAAAAGATTAAGGAACTGAGCCTATCTTCATAGTTCATTCTCTCTAGTTCTAGTTTCAGCTTCACTCCCTCTCTTTGCTCATTCTCAGTTACTCCTGCAACCTTGTGAAAAACGTGTTCACCAGGGCTTCTTTCACCAGGGGATTCTGAGAAGGGTCTTAGGAAAGAATTGTGTAATCCATCATCATCTCTTTAAACTCAGATTCTGTAGCCTGGGCTTTAAACCTGGCATTCCTGAGGCTTTGGTAACTGTTTCTCCACATTCTGAAATCCCTTAAGGGAATTCCTCATTGTTTTAGAACCTGAGCAGTGTTTTTACACTGTTCCTCATTTCTGTGTCTGTATTTGGCTTATGATCCATTCATTCCTCTTACTTTTCTACAGCATTCATGTCTAGGATCTCAGGGAAACAAATTCCAAGATCACAACAGAATTACATACAGTCAAAAGATTCATCAGAGCTAATATTTTCAGGTTTCCTGATACTTGTTGATCCAACCAAGTTGGATCATAAAAATTTATTCTGAGTAAACTTTTAACTATTTTGGGTTCTTCCACAAAAACAAAGACCTCTGAGGTGAATGAAAATGCTAACATAAGTGCCCATGAATAGAGGAACCAAGATAAAACAAATGACATTTGATGCCTTCAAGAACTAAAGATTTAGGGACTGTCCCAAACTCTAAGGTGGAATAGACACAGGACATTTTGAGGGGTGTATATTATAGAAGTTCCATCGAAATTTCCTAATAAAGAAGACATAGTTAATTTTTCATCCTTGTATATTTGAAACAACCACATCTGGTTTATTGTCAGCTCTGAAAATTATGACTAGCTCATCTGAAAATTGAAAATAAACAATAAAGAGTGGTGCCTCTGTGTACTTTATTAGGGGATTTCTAAGTACATGGAGGAGAACCCAAGCAGAATGCCTTTGGCTTTCTTTTCAGTGACTTCAGGGCTTAGGTACTAGTCTGTCCCACACTCTCACCTTGTTTGTATGTCACCTCGTAATGTTCTTGTGTGTATGTCTTACCTGCATAACTAGACTGGGAGTTCCTTTCGGGTAAGGTTTTTTATATTCTTTTAACTCATTCTGAGGCACTGAGAATAATCCAGTACTGTAAGTTCTAGCTGCCTTGAGAGACACTCCTAAAGACCACATCAAGGCCATCAGCTGCACAGCTTGCCAATATAACTGTAGTCATTTGCAACAGGTCTTCCTAAATCATTGCTAAGGACACAAGCCTCCACAGTTCCATGGAATATCACCACTTAACATTCCCAGCACTGCCATAGAAAACAGTTTCATATGCAAATATAGCCACTTAGCTCTCTGATCATAGAAGCTTCACATTAAGGAAAGACTGTTGGGACATCTGGTGTCCCATCAAGTTCCAAACATCACCATCAGTAAAGAGCACGCTTGACTTGGATTGTGAAGATAAAGGCACTAACCCTCTGGCTGAGTCCCTGCTCCATATCACTGATGGTATCTGAAGAGTGGTCATTTGCTCTAAGTCTGTGACAAATGGTATAGGTTCTGCCAGGTAAGGAAGCACTTAAATCTGAACCTGTTTTAAGGCCACAGTGTCTTATGTTTAGTAGTGCTCTACTGTCTTAATCTTTACTCCCTGACAAGAAGACTGCAGTTTTCAGGGGAGGAGGGATGAAGTGGGGATGGCGGGGTGGGGAATGTCATTGCTCCATTCTGGAGGAAGAAATTTGCTTCCAAAAAGCAGAGTTTGAGCAAAGGTAAGAGTTGCATGTAAAGCTGAAATCTAAAGATCCCTAATCAATCCTCAAAACAGTGGTTAAAGCCAAGGAGACCAGAAGAAAGAATGGAAAGTAGAAAGGCAAAACTAGAAGCCCCAAAACCCTGCTGGATCAAAGTGATAAATTTAATACCAGCAGGCTAATGTCTAAAAATTGTCATTTTTTGGTTGCTGGTTCTCATATACCACTTTAAACCAGATGCTTAGACCAGCCATGAAATTTAAAGAATAAAGGAAAAAATGTGCATTGCCACTTCTTTATGTTACTTTCATCTCATGGGGAAAAAAATGACAGAGCTTCCTGAATTTATCCAGTAGAAAAGTCAGACTCAATTTGAATATTCTGGAAGTGGGAGGCTGGCACCCTTGACCTTTCTTCCTGGTCCTATCCAGTGCACAAGTTCAGGAAGTGGCCTTGGCCCTCTTTGACTATGTCCTTGGAATTCCTATTTTGGGTTTTGTGCTTGCATAAAGGTCAGAAGTTGGTCTTACTAGATGGGTGCAGGTGGAAGTCTTAAATGTGTGGTCGGTACCTTTCAGTTGGGGTTATTAGAGATAAAAGGAGGCAGAAAAATCCGGCTGGAACTCTCTCACAGAGCTCCCTCCTCCTCTGCCTGATCCCTGTCAGGCGCACCTCATCTCAGAGTTTCCTCCATCTTCCCCCAAGCGGTCAGTAGGGCTCCCCTGACCTAAAACGTCTCAGGTGTCCTGCTTCTGGAGCCGTGATGGCGATCAGATTGCTGTTTGAATTAACTTGAATCTAATATTGCAGATCTGAGTTTGCTACTCACTGGCTGTGGGCCTGTGAACAAACTAGTTAATCTCTTTAAGGCTATGTTTCCTAATTTATCCAATGAGTATTCTTCAAGATACATGTACTTTTGTTAGTCAGATGTGTAAGACTGACTATAATGATAATGAAGAAGAAGATGATGACACTGATGACTGATGATGAAGATGATACTTATCATCTACTTAATACAACAACAGTTAATTTCCTCTCAGTGTAGGTCAGCCAGCTCTGCTCCAGGCCAGATTCAAGGATTTAGACTGTACCTAGTCAGTGGTTCTGATTGGAACCCCATTCAATCCTCTGCATCTGCCCAAGAAAATAGGAAAACAAGAAAGCAAATGCTTTAGAGACCAGGAATCTATTTATATCCCATTAGCCAGAACCAGTGGCACAGGTCCTTCTAGATTCAATGGGGATGGAGAATATGACCTGAAAGAGGAGGAGAAATACAGACAGCAGTGAGCCCTGCTGTGGCCCACCCCAGCTACTGTGGAGGCTCTTCACCTAGCTATTGGCAACAGATTTGAGGAACTGGGCGTGGAGGATCTCGAACGCTTGCAACCAGGATATGAACTAAAGAACCAAGGGCTATAGTAGAGATGAGGCAGAAACTTCTTTGTAGATGGGGAGCTGACAAGGGATGCATAAAGTCTTTTTACTCCGCCTACTCATCATCGCCCCTCTGCTTCCTTAGATAACTGAGAGCAGGAACCCTTTCTTAGTTTAGTCCTAACTAATTGTGACATGAAGCCTGAATCTTTATAAAGCCACTTTTTTCAAAGGCTGCAGAGATCACTACAAGTTGGTATTGTCGGGAAAGTCTTCAAAGTGAGTAAAGAACTTGATATATGTTTCCACATAGGCAAAGAAACAGACAATTGGTGCAAGGATAAAAAGTCCTCATGCTCTTAGCTATATGTGGCCCATAATTACTAACGAAGGCAATGGAAATTTAAAAGGGAGGTTCACTAAAATTTTCAGTCATAGGGTGAAGATCATATTGATGAAACCAGAAAGGATTATCTTTTATTCAAAACAATTTAAAAATGTAATAGGGAAATTATTTGTTAAAAACCTAGTCCCATGAGATATAAGTTCTGAACTTGATTGTACAACTTCAAGTTTGCAGATAAAGGGAGCATTGTGATGTAGAAAATTGTCAGAGATCACTCCTAGTCTGCTTACAGAACTGCCTGAGAGTCTCATCATACAGGTATTTTCTGTTTTAACTGAACACAGAGAAGGGAGGAAAGTAAGTAGTGTGAGAAAGACTGAACCTAGAAAAAGAGAAATACTCAGAAAGTGATTAATAGTAGGTATACATTTTCTTCTAGGGCATAAGGGAAAAAGTCGAGGGCTTTACCAACACATTTTGATAAACCCTGGTAGCCGGGCAAAGCATCAGTGTTCCATTCCTGAGAGATACTATATGTATGTATAAAAGGAAATAGAAAAAATTGCAGTTCAGTCACCTACAGATCTTCCTTATTTGAGTGACTTTTCAATTATTAGAGGTCTTCAGATGAATGAAAATGTAATTCTGTTATATAGCACCTGATAACAGGAGACATAAGGAGAGGCTGATATATACATATTATTAGTTGTTATATTTATTATATTTTACTTCAACTAGCCTTCCTCTTAATGTTAAAACATGATCATAGGTAATGGAATTTAATTAACTTTTACAGGTCTTTCCCAGCAGATAATGCATCCTATTTTTAATGCATTTTAACAGCAGAAGCATTTGCCTTTCTCTGGTGATGTAGTTCATCCATAATGAAAACAACTTATTTTCTCTAAAACCATTCCTTCCTCCTGAAGCTCCTAATTCTTTTAATGTCTCTTCCTGTGCTTCTTATTTACCTTTTGTTTCTCAGCCCACAGCCTGCCCTTTTTTTACTTGGCTCTGTACTTTTGTGGCGGGGAGCCTACAAACTACATTTCCCAGACACCCTTGCCATCTGGCTTCTTGTTGTGTTCTGCCAGGTAGAACTGTTACAAGATTAGAAGGTGGGAGGAAAGATCAAAGAGTGTTTTATTCTCTGCTTCTAATTTGAATAGCACAGCCATTGCTAAGGATTTCTGGTACGGTGGCAGAGGAACTATAGCTTCCAGAGCCCTAGAATAGGCGGCCCCTCACTCATGGTTCTTGTTCCAGCTGAGGAAACTCCTCACTGGCAGTTTCAGCAGCACCAAATCTAGGCTCCTGGGCTCTAGTCCAAGAGGACCAAGAGTTCCCTCCATTTTCTATTAATCCCAGTTTAAACGTTGAGGTCATTCATGACCAGTCTCCTATGTTACAGTGTGTCAATCATCTTTTTATTCATAACACGCCTCACACAAATATACGAGGTCTGTCCAGAGAGTATCCAGCCATGTAATATGAAAAATAAAGACATGTATAGAAGGGGATACAACATACAAGAAACTGTACATAGGACAATGATGCCTCAGTCCCCTTCAAAGTGGGCACCTTGGGACCTCACACAGTTCTCCCAACCCCCATCAGCCTCTCTGTTGTATTTTCCAGAAACTCATGGATGGTCTGAAATCTCTTCCCTTTCAAAGGTGATTTTATTTGGGGGAAAAGCCAGAAATCACAGGGCACCAAATCTGGGCTGTAGCGGGGCTGAGTCACCTGGGTGATTTGATGTTTTCCAAAAAGACTCTTCACTAGACGTGATGCATGAGTGAGTGCGTTGTCATGATGAAGCTGTCAGTCACCAGTTGCCCATAGCTGTGACCTTCTGAATCATTCAAATAATTTCCACAGAGAAATGTTTAAGCTTAACGCAAAATTTGATGCAGATTTGTTGCTCTACTCAGTCATTTTGAATATGACGGCCACACTGTACACATGCTCACTCAACAGCATCTACTGCCCCCACTGACTAGTACAGTGAAGTCATCATTGTTCACACATGCATATTCCAGCCCACCCTCCTTGGCAGTCAGGTTACATTGATGTCGCGTAAGCCATTCTTACATTAACAATGGCTGGACTTTTTCCAGACAGACATTGTCGTATTCTATCATTTTCATCCTCAGCAACTCTGCCCTGTTCTACTCCAGATGTATTTCATGAGCCCCCGCTACATTGTCCCAGACCCTGACTCTTCTAGAGATGTGAGTTCAAATTTCAGTTCTCACACTTACTTGTTGTGTGGCCTTGGACAAGTTATTTATCTTTTTTAAGACTCGGTTTTCTCATTTGCAAACAAAATTTGCTAACAGTGACTGAGTACCTACAAAGTCCTTGGGGTTTGCTAAACATTTTACATGTATTCTCTCTTTTAATCCCACAAGGTGCCTCTTATTTGTCCTCTCATTTTTATAGCTGGAAAAAACTGAGGTTTAGAAGAGTTGGGTAATTTGCTTGAGGTCCCACAAACGAAGGAAGTGGGAGTTGAAGCCAGGTGTCTCTGACTTCAAAGACCATGCTCTGAAGCGTTTTTAAGTGAAGGTCATAATGTACATATTGTAAGATTACTGTGATGATTAAATGAGATATATAAAGCACTTATAGGGCCAACAGAATAACCCTTCAATAATGAATGTAAGATATTGTGTCAGAAAAATGTTATAATAGTCTTTATATCTTATATAACATTATATGTGTGCATCAACAACCCTAAATACCTGCTTGGTCATCTTAACCTAAATGATTTGTTGTTTATTCCCCAAAAAAACATATATGAAAGTTAATGGGAAAAGAAGAATTGCCTTAGTTTTGCTGGAACATATAAGTTCTATAAAATAGACACACTAGCTTGAAATATACCCTCACATTTCCTTATGCATTAATCTGTTAACACCTAAATATATACTTTTTATGCAGGCACACTTTTAGTTGACATTTAACAAACTTGGACTTGATTCTTTTTATTATTAAATTTGTTGGGGTGACATTGGTTAATAAAATTAAATAAGTTTCAAGTGTACAAGTCTACGATGTATCACCTGTATATTCCATTGTGTGCTTACCATCCAAAGTCCAATATCCTTTTGTCACCATATATTTATCGCCATTACTTTACCCATTACTGCCACCCCGCCCTTTTTTCCCTTGGTAAGCATCATACTCATCTGTGTCTGAATTTTTGTTTGTTTGTTCTTCTTGTTCATTCATTCATTGTTTTCAGTTTTATACCCCACATATGAGTAAAATCATATGGTTCTTGACTTTTTCTGTCTGACTTATTTCACTTAGCGCGACATTCTCAAGATTCATCCATGTTGTCACGAAGGCAATATTTCATCTTTCCTTATGGTTGAGTGGTAGTCTGCTGCATATATGTACCACATCTTCTTTATCCAATCATTGATTGAAAGACATTTCGGTCATTTCTATGTCTTGCCCACTGTGAATAATGCTTTGATGAACATAGCAGTGCACATGTCTTTGTGAATAAGTGTTTTAAAATTTCAGGGGGCAGATTCTTTAATGTGAGTATTTGAAATTAGAAGAACAACCAAGATAAGTAGAAAAGCCAACTTCCAGGAAGGAGGAGATGGCCTTTGGATGTTGGGAGCAACCCAATTGGAGAGAAATGAGGGGATATCTTAAAGACAGGTCCCACACAAACCTAGGGTTAGAACACATATCCAATGAATTATGTTTCCAAATACAGTCAGTATGTCTTTTCAGGTAGTTTAGCCTTGTTGTTTGCTGAACTGTTGGCTTCACTTGTTAAAATAAGAATATTTTATATCCAAAGCTCAAAATTAATAACTAGAAACCAAAAAAAAAAATCCTTTGTGGTATCTTCTGTCATCAATCATTATGGATGGATCTGGAGAGCATTATGCTAAGTGAGGTAAGCCAGGTGGTGAGGGACAAATACCACATGATCTCACCTTCAACTGGAACATAATCAACAAAAGAAAAAAGCAAACAAAATATAACTAGAGACATTGAAATTAAGAACAATCTAATAATAGCCAGAGGGAGGGGAAGAGGACAGTGAGGAGAAGGGTGTTCAGGAACCACTGCAAAGGACACATGGACAAAACCAAGGGGGAGGGTGGAACCAAGGCAGGGAGGGAGGTTTGGCTGGGGAGGAGAAGTGGGGAGAAAATGCAGACAACTGTAATTGAACAACAAAAACGTAATTTTAGAAAAACTTCTGAAGTATCACCTTATATGCAAAGGATTTTGTTCACTTTAAAGCAACCTCTCTCCCCTTTCCAATTGTCAGTGGATAACTAGAATTAGTTCTTCAGAAGTCATTCTGGCATACAGAGGAGTGAGCATAGGGTGTCAGAAGACCTATGATATGATGGTGACTCTGATGCCAAATATCTTTTTGAATTTTCTAGGTTTTCATTCTCTCATTTGTACAATGAGACCCACAGTTCCATCCTGTGCAGAAATTTTATGATTCTAATTAAGAATGATTTTCCATTCTGATTCATTACAATGAATTGAAGCACATCTACAGAACAAATTTGGCTGCATTCCAAAATGCTGCCTCTGGGAACTCTAATCTCAACAATTTCACAGAACATTCAGTTGACCAAACACTCTCTGAGCAACTACCAAGTACTCAATTGCTTAATGTTCTAGAGGATTTAGGACCTACTACCAACTTCTTGAGATCTTATAGCCTAACTGGAGAGGCAAGACATATAACCAAACAGGAGATGCAAATACAAGGCAGAACAAAACACAATTCAATATCAAAAGTGCTAAGCAGACAATATAGTAGTGAACAGTCACCAACAAAGAAAGAGCCTGGGCTACTTGAGGGAGTTCAAAGGCAAGTTTGACAAAAGTGGAGAGTGTGACAGAAGAACAAGACATTGAGCCAGGAGATAGTTTGGCCAAAATAGTGAAAACCCTAGAATGATATTATAAGGAAACTAAGCTTTATTCACCATGCAATGGGAAACAATTATTAGGTTTTCACAAGAAAATGATAACTTCTAAGGGTCATGCAGGATTTCAAAATTGAGTCATTTGTCATGACATACATTTCATACAATCTGAATGAATTGCTAAACACTCAGAAATCTAATCTTCATCTCATTTAAATTGGATGGGTTGAACAGGTTCTCATAATCCACAGAGCTTTATATCAAACATATAAATCACATAGACATTCCTTTAAGTGACTTTTGCTTTAATTAAAATACTTTCAATTTAATGTGAATAAAGATCAAAAGTATTGGCTAGTGGCAAACTACAAGCATCAAAGAATTCCAATCTGTAGAACTTTCACTTTCTTCTCATTTGTTTTTTAACTAGATACAATTTCATGAGGTGCTACTGAATATTCACATAGCTTTCACAGTTCCATACAAGTGTCGCCTATTCGTTTCTGCAGTCTTACAGTAAAGTTAAAACTCGGTCTTCATCCCCAAAAAGCGGTTGGTTACAGAAGCAAACAAAAGCTTCCAGCCTTTACCACTCAGGGTTAGAGAGAGAAGAAATCTCTATTTATTAGCATGAAACTTTGCTGTTTTCTCTACTGAATTAACTACAATCATTTTCAAGAAAGAACATTTCAATACATTTTTCTGACAGGTAGGAAATTAACTACATACCAGAAGCTATTGAATTCAACTTTAACAGTATCAATAAACATTTCTGATTAAATTATGAAATTGATTTTATAATTTTGACCATTATGTTTTTACATCAATATCATCATATGACAGTAAATGTAGTTACTGCCTCCTTATTGATCTCAGACATGGCACTCTGAAGTACTCATTTGACTATATTACAAAATCAAACTTGATTTCCTGTAGTACTGCAGTAACTTCAGGTCATAATCTAGTCTAAAGAATCAAAATAGATGAATTATTCAGGTATTAAAAGATATATTTTTCCTTGGAGGAAAAGGAACACTTTGGCCAAGCCATCCTTAATGGTTGCGTTACAGGCTATTTCTCCACATGGGATTACTTTGTGTCAGTCTCACATAAATACAGCGCCGCCTCCCCTGTGAGTGTTATCAATCATGTTCCTGGTGAATAACATAAACACCACTTGGAGAGAAAGAAATGTTTATTCTTCCTACATAGGAATTCAACAATGAAAGAAGTACAATGTTTCCATGACTTTAAAATTCACGTTTTGGTCTCACCAGCCCATCCCATCAAAATAACACTAATACATTGAGCTGTGTCTCTGGTGTCTTTCCATGGACAAACTCTCAAAGCAAACCAAAAGACGATGCTCCGAATGTCTGGCAGAGTCCGTACAAAGCTGTGAGTGCTCATCCAGGAGGTCTGGCATTCCTGGGTAAACCCACATAAAGACATTCACGATTGTCAGAACTTATTCCCCAAAAGAGTTTGTTTTTAACTTATAAAATGCAGGGACATGGGAAGATCTCTCAGTTGTCATGTCTACTACCCCTTTTGGTAGATGAGGACAGCAAGGCCTAGGGTCATTAAGAGGGCCATGAAGGAGACACAGCTGGTTCATAATAGACTAGAAATAAACCCCAAGTTTCTTGTCTCCCAGCCCTAATGTTTTTATTTTTGTTTCTGTTTTTTTCATTTCAGGTGAACTCAAATTATAATTTTTGAAGTAACTTATGAGATAAGAGTTGAAATATCAAATCCAAGGTAAATTACATCCACCCTAGGGCCCCTAAAGTCAGTCCATACTCAAGAAGTTCTAAGGCTGGACTACTGAGATGCTATTTTTTACATTATCCACTTCCTATTTCCATGAAAATAGGAACCCTGTGTAAGAACTACTAGAAATTTTTTAAAGGATATCTTCGATGCCTTTCACAAAAGACCAAAGTATAAATTCACTGTGGGTCAAGGAACAAAAAAATTAATAAATACAAACATTTTTCTCTATAAGGATCTGCCACAGCTTTGACTTTAGAGGGTATTACTTCATCCACTCCCTCTTTCTTCTCTTCAGCCTTTCCTTCGTTTTTACTAAACATATCTTCTCTGACAAGGTTTCTATTTTATGGCCAACCCTGAAAATCAATGGGAATAAATACATTAACTAAGAGATTTTCAATAAATAAAGCTCCAGAATCTTCAAGTTGGAAGCAGTCACAAAGCTCACCTCATGCAACCCCCCGCAAAGCAGAAATGCCCTGTGTATCAGCCCAGGAAATGCCCACCTGCTCTGCCTCAACAGCTCTGCCGCCAGAGGACCTTCCTCTGAACAATAGTGAATGCTGGAAGTCTTTACTTATAAAACACTAAAGCTTACTCACTGATTGATTTGATGCCTCCAGGGGAGAAAAAGTGTTATTAAAACTGTGACTTTAATAAAAGTGAGTCTAGCCCTTGATATTAGTCTCTCATATTATTATAAGAATATCTCCCTGACTTAGTTTGCATAAGATATGTTGGGAACCGCCCTGCCTGGTATCAGAAGCTGCAACCCCCACCAATGCTAAGGCTGAGGGAACGACCTTGGAACCATAAGTCAGCAAGGAGACAAAAGCTTATCTCCCTGGCAGGAGTGCCGCTTCTGCTCCTTTTTACTTCAACCTGCCTGGTCCCCAGTGCTTGGTCAGTTAGCCAATGACGGGTAAGATTCCCCAAGGGGCGAACGACCTAAGACAGGCATGATCACATGGGAGGCCCCTAAGGAAAGGTTTTGAGGGCTACAGCAAAATGGGGGTGATGGACCCTCACCCCTCGGCTTTGACAAAGCCTGAGTGCTCATGGTCTGCAAGAAAATCTCCTTATCTCTTGGTTGCCTTAGTTCCCTTGCTCCACCTAAGCCTGAAATAAAGACAGAGGGTGGTGCAGCCCTGTGCTGGAAAGGGCGGGTTCCCGGGTGATCAGGCCAAAGAAAGAATATGTAAAATCCTGTGAAACCTGCTTTGTTTAGAATGCTCTCAATTGAATGAGAAGGTCCCAAGGAGGAAGTAAATTTGTTCCTCAAAGTTTTACAGTTCTTTGACCCTGACTCAAAATAGGCCCTCAGAGTTCCTTGTTATTTGATCCTTACTTCCCTGCAGTGAGTAATGAGCTTTACCTGAATTCCTGTGTAAACCAACCCAATAAAAGCCATTGAGGAAAAGGCTCTTAGTCCTTCTTTTTTGAGAGATCGGCCACCTTTCCTCCCCAAGCAGATCGTGTCTTGGTAGACTTATTCTCATCTGTGGAGGCCGGGGAGGGGGGGTCTCTGTGGGTGGAGCCCCCCACAAAGATAAACAGATCTCTGAAAGGAAAGATATTTGCAGAAAGTTTGGAAGAGGAAAGGCAACAGAAATCTAATACTTTGTATTTTACTAACCCAGATGGTAGATTTCTATAGAGCAGGAGACTTGGCAAGGGCAGGGCAGCACCTAGTGCTCCAACTTAATTACAGGCACTGCTCTAACTATGATGACACTTATTGTGGCTCCAACAAGGACCACCTACTAAGTGAAAAAACTCTGAGATAGAAACATTAATTCAATAATTGACTTGTTAGGCAATTCCATGGAATGTGTTCATCTACAAGACCCTCAAGTACAACCTGAGCATGATCTCTTCTCTCCAGAGTTCATAAGCCAGAGGGAGAAACAAACCTGTAAACCTGCCAAAAAGAACGCAGTGAGTAGCTAAGTGCAGAGAGAAGGTTCGGTGATCAAAAGGAGAAAGCCCAGATTCCACCAGGAGTTCTATTCTGCTTTGCTTCTCTTGGCTGGATTACAGCAACTGGCTTCCTAACCATCAAACCAATTCTGTTCCACTCGAATTCATCCTTCACGCTGATTCTTAATGATCTCCTAAAATACTAACTGATTCCCTTGCCCTTAAGTAAAAGCGCAAGCTCCTTGACACAATGAACAAAGTCGTTTCTAAGTCCCTGCTCGGCTGTAGCCACTTCTCTCAGTGCCAGTACCAGCCCCACCTCAATCCCTTGTCCTCCAACCACACTGGCCTTGTGGGTTCCCACCCTCATCTCTGGGCTTTCATGGAGGATAACAGTCCTTCCTACACACTTCATGGAACAAATTCTGAGTGAAGCTTCTGGTTGTAGACCAGGTAGTATCTTTCCAGAAAGTCATCCTGACCCATCTGAGTCTGGCATTTCTCTTCTTGGTACAAGGGCCCCGTGTGTGGACCTCGATTCTGATTGAAAGCTATTGAAAACCTATAGCTGCTATGGTCTATACCACTTAGGTGTTGTGATCACTTTATCCAAAGGGAGAGAAAGAGAGGAGGAAGGGAAGAAGAGAGGGAGAGAGAGAAAAAGGGAGAAAATGGCATAAGTAAACTCCTTATTTAAACTTCACAAAAAAGTTTTCTCTGATATTGAAACTTTAGGTCCAGCTTTGCAGATTAAAATGACATAATGGATTGAATACTCCTTTCACGTATGTTTGTGATGCTCCCATGGAGAGAGGACAATAAGCTATGTGAGTTGGAGGCATTGGAAACTCACTCTGGAAGGTAAGCAAACATTAGTCAGGAAATCATAAAATTTCCTCAAGAAAACTCACAAAATCTAAAATGGAAATGTTAATAATTTTCTAATATTACTTAGCCAGTGTTCTACTGTACAGATTCATCACAACTCTTGGAACAGAAATTGGGAAGGGTGTGGTGTAGGCCAGGGTTTGGTATATGTTTTTGTAAAGGACCAGAGAGTCAATACTTTAACCTTTGCAGGCTGTTTAATCTGTTACCGCTACTCGACTCTGCCATTGTAGGCAGAAAGCAGCCACAGACAACATGTAAACAAAGGAGTGTGGTTGAATGTCAATAAAGCTTTATTTATGGTCACTGAAGTTTGAATTTCATACAATTTTCCTATGCCACAACATGTAATTCCTCCTTGGATTTTTTTTCCTCAACTATTAAGAGCCATTCTCAGTTGCCAAGTTATACACAGGCAGCAGGTTGAATTTTGGCTGTGGGCTGTGATGTACCTACCCTTACTTCAGAATATACAGCAGTCTCCCTCTGGGTTTAGGGAGAAGCCCTCCTATGCTGGAAGTGAGGTGATAGATAAAAGATTGGACAGCTCCCTCCCCACAACCCATCCTCCTTCAGGTACCTATGAGAAACCTTGCAGAGACGCTCTAGGTAATACCCTGTTGATTCTCATGAAGGGATCAAAATGAATTCCATTTTTGTACATGTCTGCTTAATCTTGCACTTTTCATATGCTGCCTCATTTAATACTCACAATGGCCATATGAGGGCATTCTCTTTATTCCCTCTATTTTATAGAAGTGTAAACTGAGGCAAGAAGGGTTGTATCAGTTGCCCAAAGTTACACACCAGTGAGCAACAGGCACAGGATTTCTACTCAGTCTGCCTGACTGTAGACTCCATTCTCTTTCTACTCTGCCACCCATTGCATAACACCCAGAGCCTCCCATTTTGTTTGCAATTTACCATGTATATCAGTAAGCAAATGAGTGGTGTAGGTGTTACTAACACTGGCATTCAACACCTTTTTTGAACATCCCTCCATGAACATCTGTGCTGCTTTTATCTCGTCCATGTTCCTCGCCCACTTTTCCCTTACATGAACTCTTTCAATCTTGAAGACGTCCTGCTCGTGTTTTCACTCAGCCATAAATTCCTGGTCTCCCAGGCCCAGTTCAGGTGCCACCGGTACCACAAGCCCTGCCTCAATTCCCTCTACCAGAACCTGAAAATGTTTCTTTTATTGTGTGACTACCCAAAGCACCTTGCACCCCCTGGCTGCACTCAACATTGTAGTCATTGGTGTTTCGGGTTTATCTATCTATTGATCATTATCTCCCTGAGGGCAGAAAAATTATCACAGGAATCTTTGAATCTTCATATATATTATATAGGTTAAGTACTCAATAAACTTGGTAAATGAATTAACAATAAGATTCTTTATCAAAATGAAAGCCACTATCATCCTCAGTAAAATAAAATGTCGACCCTTTAACATGGGCAACGGAGGGATGCTCTTCAACGGGGATGGGTGATTAGACCGCTCAGTTTTGTCTCTGGCATATGAAATAGAGCTCTCCCTTGGCTATCTGGCTCCACAGCATTAACCCTAAGGGGAAGAAAAGAGCTTCTCCCCACTTAATACTCAGTCCTGAGCACTTAACCTTTTTCTGAATTCCCGGTAGCACAGCTAAAGTGAGGCAGAAGCATTTAAACAAGAGTTTATTAGAGGCTAGAGGATGACAAAAGGGAAATAAACATAAAAGGGGACTAGAAAACAAGATTGCATGAGTTATATATAGCTTACAGCTCCACAGCTTAGTTTAACCACAGGGAAGCCTGCATGAGGCTAAGGCTGTCTAACATTCCTATTCCTGGGAGTGCACGTCAGTGTCTCTGGATTCTCTGAAATTGAGACTCAAGAAACATGGCCCCAGAGAGTCCAGAGTTTGCTTCTACTCTGGCTGCAAACTGCTGCCAAGACTTTCAGGTCTGTCAGAGAATCTATATGTTTATTAGAAAAATAAGTTCTAGGATGTCCAACTTCTTTGGGTCATAAATCATCCTGATCTGATGCAGAAAGCTCAAATTTGGAGAAAGGTGAGAGGAAGGAAGCAGAATCTAATACTGGATAAAAGAAGAGAAGAGCTGTTTGCTAACTTTGTTGAGAGCAGAGTAAAGAGAAAGTGGCTCATTACACAGAGGAAAGGATTTAGGTTACTTATAACAGACACTTCTTATGAAAAGGATAGTTGGACCAGAGAAAGGATATAAAAAGTCTGGATATGGGAAAATTGTTCCAATAAAATTGACATCGGTCACTCTCAGACTGTCCCAGTTTATGACAGTTTGAAAGCAGGGACCCAGAGTCCAGGCAAAGACTAGGTAATATTTAGATTTCTTTCTAGCTTTGGATGTCTTTAAACCAGGGGTGTCAAACTGATTTTCACCAGGGGCCACATCAGCCTCACAGTTGTCTTCAAAGGGCCAAATGTAATTTCAACTCCTCAACAGTTAAGGAGTGGTTATATTTATACAGTCCTACAATTATTTCGGCCCTTTGAAGACAATCATGAGACTGATGTGGCCTCTGGTGAACATCAGTTTGACACCCCTGCTTCAAACCATAGATCGTGGAATATGGCAATTGAAATGAGAATTCAGCTTCTACTGTAAAATCATGGGCAACACTTTAATATGATTATATTTTCTTTTTAATTATAGGAACATATACTGAGTCGTAAGTAGAAACACAAATAAGATGCCTACATTTTAGTGAGTTATTTAGAATAGTCGAGACAAAGAAAGAGAAAGAAGGAAGGAGAAAGAGAGACATAGGGAGAAAGAGTGAGAGAAAGAGAGAGAGAGGTTGAGAGACAGAGGCCAAGAGCACACACATACCTGGAGAAACTGATTGCATGACCATAAGGAAGTCGATTTCCTCTGAGTTTCCTTATCCATAAAATGGGAAATGTTTCCCAGGGCCTAGTAAGGATCAAATGAGATATAGAGGTGAAAGAGCTTTGAAAAGTAGAAGGCACTATCCCAAATGGAAGGGATTATTATTAGCTAAATGCATCACAGACCCAGCAGCATCAGAAGGGCTTAACCTCAGGCAAACAGCAGTCCAACAGGTGATTTGAGTAAGGGTTGAGGTTACATTTTGATTAACCCACATGAAGCCCTTACATCATATAACGCAATATGATATACCCAAATGGAGCCCCTTAGAACCCAATTGGACCTCTAGTTTCATGTTGTTGTGATTGTGTTTTTCATTAATTTCCATGACCCTTGCTGTTCTTCATCTAAGGAACTGGGGGTGGGAGACTCTGAAAGGAAGACTGGGACAAAAGAGAAACCTTTGTGTTTGGGCTGCTTAAAGCAAAGGAACATAAACTTTTGCAAAGGAGTAAATTAAAAAACATAAGCAAAATCATTAGGTCAGTTAAACCAGTAGGACATTGAGACCTGGCAAAGGATGTGACAGAATAAAAAAGAACAAATGGGGGGGTGGATTTGTTTAGTTTGTCCCCCAAAGAAAACACCTGGCAGAGTTATGCCTTGTGATTAATTTACCCCATGGTTAATTTCTTTAATTGGTTTTATGTATAAATAAAACAAGGGTCCAAATCTAATTTACTGGGCAATTTGTAATAAAATTCCTATTAGGAAAGATAAGAGTGGCGAAGTATTCTTTGAATGTTCTATTTTTTGTAAGTTCGTTATTATAGATTTGTAAAAGAGATAGGACGACTATTTGCAGAGGTAACACTAACCCAAGACCAAAGCAAGGAAAGAGCCCTGGTTTGGACCTGTTGGGTCTGAAGAGTGGCATTTAGTTCAGCCTGACTAGCAAGATAACCAGGTAAATGTTTCCTCAGGCTCTTAACTCAGCAGTGTATTGCTGTGCACCCATCAAAGAACCATTTACAGATCTTTTGAAGCAGTGACTTCCTCTGCAGGGCAAGAATAAAACAGGAAGATCAGGCACTCAGGTTTCCTCCATGGGTGTGTTGCACATTATTCCTTTCAATTCTACTTAGAAAATATTTATCAAACAATTCATTCTGTGCTACTAAATGACACTGGTTGCTGGCGGGGATGGGAACACAGGTGAGGAAAGGAGAAGGGGATAAGGAAGGAGAAGCCATCCCTGTGCCCAAGGAATTTATGATCTAGTTAGAAAACCTGGTTTACCCTCATGAAAACAATTGTTCAAGTACAAAGCACTATACAAATCCAAAAGCGAGAGCACAGGATGTAGCACTAAATGAAAAAAAAAAATGTAGAACACTAAGTATATACTCTGAACCAAAATACGATTTAATAATTATATATAGTGTGTATCTATGTATAAGACTTATATACATACTAACAGAATGATTACAAAATTACATACTGAAAGCTAATACTTGTTATCTCTACATATGGGATTATAGGTGATTTTTTTTAATTTATACAAATTTCTATTTTTGCTTTGCTTGAAACAAACAAAACTCATTGCCAGAGACAAAGGAAAAAATTACTAAAGGAAAAAAATGGATGTGCAAGCATCAAACACAGGTGGCAGGGAAGGATGCTGTGAGAGGGATGAGGAGACCCTGATGGGGGGGGCGGGTGGGCAGAGGCCCTGGAAGATGGCTCTTCCAACATAGGAAGTCTGAGAGGGGACCATTTCCACTTGTGGGGGGAGTGAACAGTCATCTCCACAGGAAGAGAGGATACCATAGAGAGTTCCAGATTCAGATGAAAGGACCAGGATGGCATAAAGGGGAGCTCTTGGTGAGCCTCCCCTCAGGAATGCAACGATCATCAAAATGATTCATTATGCAGCAGGCACAACTTGTGTGATCTCAACCAGCTTCTCATCCTCCTCTTCACACACCCCTGCTAAAGAAGACCCCCTTTGGTGTGAATCCTGAAACTTCCCTTGTGTTGTGATAAACAGTAGAAAAAGCTGGCAATTGAAATGAGTAGAGTCAGGGTAGCGTTTTGTTATTTAGGGGAAAAATGAAAATTACTAGCTGGAGAGAAGAAGTTGCTTCGATCGAGGTTAAGTGAGGGTGGAGGAGTTAGGAGCTACTTCAGCTGAATTTCAAGGAGGGATTCTTTTTTTTTCTTTTTGAGAAAACAAAATAGATTTTTCTCTGTTGGGAGAGGCTAGCTGTTACCCCTATTCTGATTTTGACAGAATAAGAGAAAAGCTGTTTTCCTGCACACTAAGAAAGCCCTTCTGTGGTGGGGGCCAGCAAACGTTTCCGGTGAGGGGCCAGATAGTGAGCATTTTTAGCTTTAAGACCATGCAGTGTCTGTCACAACAGCTCACCTTTACCATTGCCACTTGTAAGCAGCCATGGATAACGTAAACAAACATGACCATGTCTCAATAAAACTTTATTTTAAAAAAACCAAACTTTTATTTATTTAAAAAAAATTAGCCTGAGAGACCGTTTGCCAACTCCTGTTCTCTGAGAGTAGTGTGATTTAAACATCTTTCTATTATTTTTTCCCTGATATACTGCTCTTTCTTTGAATCCATGCTATACATAGACAAAACCGTATGGTGTATTAGTTATACTCAGGTTACAGCAGTGCACACAGCAAGTTCTTTCATTGGCCATGTCAGAGAAAATTAAAGCTACAGGACAGAAACATGACTGTGAGAACACTGTAAGATTTGTTTGTTATTTTTGTTTGTGATTTCCTATAGTGATCAGAAGGGAAAAACTTCTCGATGAGAAGGCTTATCTTCAGGGGCTTAGTCTGCTCGGGCTGCTGTAACAGAGTACCATACACGAGGTGGCTTACGAACAACGGAAACTTATGTCTCACAGTCCTGCAGGCTGGAAGTCCAAGATCAAGACACCAGTAGAGCTGCTTGCTGTCTGGTGAGGACCCACTTCCGGGTCGGTGGACAGCACCTCTTCTCTGTGTCCTCACGTGGCAGGCAGCAAGGGCGAAGGAGCCCTTTAGGGTCTCTCTCATAAGGGCATTAATTTCATTCGTGAAGACTCTGTGTTTACCACCTGATCACATTCTCAATAACCCAGCACTAAATACCATCACTTTAGGGATTAGTTTTCAACATATGAATTTTGGGGAGACACATTCAGTCTGTAGCAGAGGCAAAAAGGAAGAGGGGAGTTGGTACATTGCAGATCCTTAGTCCACCTTACATGAAAGAACTTCCAGGGGCAGAAAGGGCAATGACAGGTAAAAAGAGGGAACTAAAGTGATCCAAAGAAGAAAAGAAGAGGACCTGGAGAGGCTGGTATGGCTCAGCATAGAAAAGTCTACGTGTGATTTCTCGAGAGAACATCACTCCCTCAGTCAGTATCTGTAAGGCACCTCCTGTGTTCACAGTGCTAAGGCAGGCTGCAGAGCGCAGGAAAGAAAAAAGAATTCTGCCCTCGAGGAGCCAGTCTGACAGAGCGAGAAGAGACCACCATAGAAGAAGGGAGGAAAGTCACTGCTGCTGAGAGGTGAAGATCTATAAAGAAGAAAGTCAATGGGGCACTGCTCCTCGACCAGGAAAAGGAGATGTAAATCGCCTGGTATCGCCCGTTTTTGCATCAACATATATTTCTTGAGCCAATGACCACAGAAGAGGCAGGAAAGAAAGGCCAGTTTTTGCCCAAAGATAGATTTGCAGTCCCAGGGCAGAATAGCCAGCTCACATAAGATGAGTCTGGACAGGTTATTCTCACCCATTTATACACAGACTGGGACATCTACGGTGGCAAGAAATCATTATTATTTCCTCCAAGACAAAAGTGCTCATCAGCTGAACAGATGTTTGCTGTGCATGCTGCTAAGGATCTGGATGTTTAGAATCATTTAGTGAACTAGCTGACTTTTTCACATTTCAGCTTACTATATAGGCATTCCTCAGAAACAACCTGAGATGAGATTATTTCTATGCATCAAATCAACTGTATTGTTTGCTGGGGGACTTTCTAAGAAATTATTGTTCCCTATTTAAATAAGAGTATGCCCTTTGTGATCCCTTCAAAAATAGACATGGTCATGTCTGTGCCATTTTTTCTCACTACAGTCCAGTCCAGTGCCAAGGTCATGGGAAGACCTTCCTATTTATGACTCACAACAGGGGAGAACACATAGTCTTTATCTTGGTTCGCATCTCATCTATTAGGATGCTTTTCCTAAACAGCATGGTTGTATTTTGCACTAGCCAGTGTAGACATCATTGCTGCAGAAAATTCCCAACCATTGGCTTTGCAAAAAAAAAATTCTACAGTTCATGAGAGTAAGGACTGAGTCACAGGAGCCTTCTAACATATGCCAACCTAAAACTTGTTTCATTTACACACTGCAGAGTTTAGTGAGATCAGAAAAGTGCAGAACAAAGAACAACCAGCATTGGACTGACCTGCTGGTTGATGGCTGGGGCCCCATTCCCCCTCCACAGGCAGAGACTGGCCGAACACTGCAAGACTGCCATAAATTGGCTTGACTTGTTGAGAAGTCTGATTGAAGTTTTATTGCTTTCTCCTCTTATGTCCAGCCACCACAAACACTTACTAAGGCACCCTCGTGTTGCCTTGCTTTCTGTACCCTATCAGGAAGGGGATGATGGCGATCTGCAGAGCACAGATGCTGAACAGCTCCAGTCCCCAGGAGGCTCACTCAGCACTTCAGATTTTAAGGTGTGTGGATTTTAACTGCATCCTTCTGAAAGTACTGGCCTTCACATCAAATTTTTCTATTCCTCTGCTCTCTGCTTCCCAGTCAGTGCAAACCCCTCCAAGAGGAGAAATGACTTTCAGGTTACCCAAGGAGTCAATGGTAGATAGAAATCAAATTCATATCCATCATTATACTCCAAGACTCAAGGACTGTTGGGCTAGAATCACTTTTGCACTCAGACCATAAACTATTGTTCCAGTATATCTCGTGCCTCTGGCCAGCACATCTCTGAAAGAAACAGTGTGAAATTAGATTTGTATACCTTTAAGGTCTTGAGTGGAGAAGCACAACCTATCAGCCCCTCCTGTGTCTTGGGAATCAAGATCAGTTCATACTAAGTCACATTCATCCCGGTATTTTTATGTTTCTCCCATCCTGAATCTAGTCTCTCTCTCTCCCCATTTCTAGGAGTTCCCCTCACACTTGGCTTAATGGTCATTCTCCATTTCCCTGACTCTTCCACTTACCTCTAAGACTGAGATCTCCTCATCTCTTTGATGAATTTGTCTTCCTTCTCAGTAGTTTTTTTGATTAATCATTTTCATTCCTCTCCAAGGAGAGCTCGACCTTCTTTCTCCAAAGCCTGCTGTCTCGCCACTGTGGTAATCTCTGCTTTCCCCTCAAGGCCAGCAATGGCCATCTAGTGATTCCTCCTGGGCTTTCAGATTGGGATCCTGGCGTCACTCGACTTTGAAATTTGACTTGAATACTGGAGTTAAACATCTGATGTTTCTTGCAAATTGCTTCTGATTCCACTTGGTCTGTCACCCTTTCCCCCTGGCAACGCTAACCTAACCTCTCATAGCATTCCATGAGAAATCATCTCCCCATTGGGTCTCCACCCTAAACATCCATTATTGCACTTTAAAATGTAGCTTTGACCTATAGAATCATTAAATCTTGGTCTGAGAGGGATCATTTAGTCCATTCTGCTCATTTTATAGTTGAAAGGACCAGAATCCAGATGGCACAGTGACTTGACCAAGGTCACACAGTTAAGACTAGTTAATGGCACTCAAGTCTAGAACTTCATCTCCTCTTCCTGCGTGTTCTTCTCACTGTACTCTCAGCTCACTCAGTCTTGTCAGTTTCCCTTCCAATAAAATTTTGCTTCAGAAATACCAATATACCAGTTTTATCCCTTGTAGGACCTTAACAGAAAACCTACTAAATTGGGCAATCCAATTCTTTGATTCAGAATTACAGAGCAGAATAAACATAACTTCTACTGATAGGTCTTTTCCTGACATCTAAACAGTTTCACCTTTCCTGTCTTTGACTCATTCACCTACCTTCTCAGGCAGGAAATAATGGTATTTCTGACCAACTTTCCCCAAAGCGTGCTCTCATGAGATACTTTAGTCAAGAGAGTCCTGTGTCGAACATGTTTGTACAATGCTGATAGTACATCAGATCCCTCCTGGTCTTGAGAATTCGTAATGCATGTCAAGGATTCTGAGAGTGCTGCAATCAAGAAATTTTCATGACTTGATTTCATTTAATATGTATCAAGCCTATTTGGCTATGGAATTCATTTCCTAACAATACACCTATTGAAATCTTGTACATTTTTGGGAAAAGTAGCTCTGGACTCCATATCTCTATTTCCATCTAAATCCCTCACTCCTTGCATTCTTGGCATATTTACACTGCCCTACAAAAACAGTCCCATTCTATGGACCATCATTTTAAGTTCCTGACATGTAAAGTATTCACAAGCCAACACCAAACTTGGAATCTAAAATGGGTCAAATCCCAGTTTCACTGGAGGCATGACCTGAACAAAAAGCTTTGCTTTCTGTGAACATTGATTTATTTGCCTATAACTTCAACATCACAATTGCTGTCCTGCCTATACCAATATTGCTTTGAGAAACAGCAAAATAAAGATGAGAAAGCATGTCATTCACTATAAACAGTGGTATAAATGTTAAAAGGTATGATGATGATAATAATAATGCTAAACCTCTTTCCTTAAATAAGACATTTATATTAGTGTCAAAAGTTCTCAAAGAGGATGAAAAACTGGTCATACTGGGTTTAATCTGTCCACAGAGCCTAGGGAAGTATGACTGAAGAATAAAAATAGAAATTAGCAATTTGCAAAGGAAAAGGAGAAGGGGGTTGTAACCCTACTGGGGAGAAAGGTTGGGGGAAATCTCAAATTATTCTCTGAGGAGGTAGAACTCTTACATAATTTCAATAAGAGATCCCTTCTGACCCAAGGGCAGGTGTAAGTGGTGAAGCCAGGAGCTAGGTGCCCGGTGGAACCATATATGAAATTGTTGCTAAAATGGAAGGCTTTGTCTCAAAGTGTGGTGATTCCTCTTCATTGACCCAAAGGAAGCAAGAAACCCTATGAGAACACACAATAAACAGTCTTTTGCAAGGTATCCCAGAGATTCATCTCTTTGTCCCAGAGGAAAGAAGGCAAATAGGACTGGATGTCAGTTACTGGAGTTCAACAATTCACAACTCAACCAGAGAAATGCTAGTTTCTCAGAGATGGGTTTATATGTGTGTATCCTTCTCATCTGCAAGGCTGGTGGCCAGTCAAACATCTGTTACACATTTTAATAAGGGTTTCAGTACACATGACACTGTAACCCAAAGGAGTGATGGGAATGATGGGGAAATTTAGAGATCACAGCCAGCCAGAAACTAAATGTGGCATTGGCCCTTTAAGGTTTTGTCCTTCTGACCATTTCAGGTTCCTAATCCTCTTGCCAAGTGGGCCAGAGGCCAAAATATTTTTAACTTTGCATTTATTTCAGGGTGTTAATCTCATAGGCAACCAGTTCCTATTTAATAAACTCAAACTCCCCAAGCTCTTTCCTTCAGGGATGCCTGAGCCTGCTCTCCTGAAGGCTCCCATACATGTGCCTGCCCTGTCTTTTTACTGCTTGGGGAGGGTGTTGACACAGGAGTGTCAGGGCATCACGCAGCTGTCATCAGCCCCATGCCACAGATGGTACTTCAATTATGCATCCCCTTCCCAAGGCACTTGCCTCGGCCTTTGGGTCTCACTTCGGGCGCTAGAAGCCAGGAGAGGCAGAGTAGCTAACTCAAGAAGGGCTCAGGAGCCCTAGCTCTCTTACCCACCACAGAAAGAGTGGGTTTCCCTTGCTTATCTTCAGCTTTTTTCTAAATCACTAACCACAAAAGGTAATGAGAAAGTACTTGAATTACAAAGATTTCCATTTATTACTCTGGCTGCCCCTCCACAAAGTGTCTCTTTTCCCCTTCGGCAAGAACAGATCACTATTGACACTTTTAGAAGGCCCTGGGCCCCTCTCAATTATTGGCCTAATCTCTGCCTGCTTGAAAGCAGGATTTTTTTTATAACTAGATTTTTTAGAAAGTTGAGGGACTACTCTTTGCTTTATTCATTGGAATGACTCCGTGAGCTAATGTATTCTCCTGTCAGTATATTTCATGGGTTCAGCAACATCTGCAGGATGTGGAAAGAACAGAAACAAACCAGATGTTTCAAAAAGGTAGCTCCACTAAGCCTCCTTAACATAATTATTGCAATATCGCATCCACATTTTATTGTCCCTCTTCTATATTTATATGCTGCTAACTTTTCCTGCAGAAAGCCAAACCAGTGGCTCTGAGTTCCTTCTAAACAGATTTGCAATCTTGAAAAAAAATTTTCTGACATATATGCTCCATTAAATCCAAATTTTCTTTATCAAATTTTAGAGGGGGAAAATAGATTAAGGAAATGTAGATATTTATCTCAGCCTTCAACATTTACACTCATTTAGTTAATTAGCACTTAATTACACTGTCAAAGGAGAAAATTTTACCACGGACAGACCAATGCCCACCCCTGGGGCCCTCACTTCTTTAGAAAGGCAGACCTTTGCTGGGAGCCAACTCTTCCTCCAAGAAGCATTTGTAATGATTACTTGACAAGGAGTGCTGGTACAAAATTGTGCAAGGGAGAGCCATCACTCACCAGAGCCCCGCTGGAGTTCTCAAGCTGGAGCAACAGTGCCCCCCAAAGCTAGCAGCCAGAATCGCCCTGCAAGCAGACTGGGCGACCCGAACTTCTATTTTCTGCTTTATAAGCTGAGGAGCTATTTTAAGAGTCGCTGGCCGAAAAGCAGGCTCTATTACAACCAGACGAGCATTCCAACCAAGCTGGGGAGCCTCGGCTGGAAACAGAGAATGTTTCCACCTATTTGAATTCAGATGCCAGGAATTCTCTAAGGAGGAGGTGGGGGTGGGGAGCAGGAGAGACACAGTAGAAAATTGGAAAACTTCAGAAGTTTGCCAAACCCAGGGAACAAAGCATAACTAGATTAATGCATAAATCTTATTAACCAAAATGCAGTTGAATAGAGTCGTTTGTCATCTGAGTTTCTCCATCTTTTAACAAATGGCAATATTTTTTAGTCTCACAGGTTCTCTGCCAAATGGAAGACCTTATTAAAGCTCTTGGAAAACAATAGTATTCTAATTAGTTTAATTATAATATGATGAATAATCAACCCAATTTTTAAACAATATACAATTAGCCTTTTTTTTAGCCAAAGACTCCATTTTCCAGAACAGGAAATGAAGCATAACACCCTTAATTTCATTGCTGGGGTAAAGCCCTAGATACCCTGATGCAGGGGTGCAGTGAGCATGTAATGAAAGCGACAGTCCCCACTCCTGCCGCCGCCCCCTTGACTAGGCAGCCTTTGGCTCTGGGAGTGGAAACTGCATTAAGCTGGAGCCTTACCCAAATTGTCTGTTTCAAGTTCTAAGTCCTGTTTTCTGTTTTCTCTTCTATCTTGGAATAGGGTCACTCTATAAAATATGAAGTATCACATTTCCGAAAGATAATGAATTGATGATGTCATATCAGCCTGCTTGGCTTGTACACTGCTCTTGGGGGTACTGCAAGAGGAAAAAAAGTAATGTGGTGTTGGAAATAAGAAATGAAAGCCAGGAAACCTGAAAATCAAACTTTTACAACCAAATTATATAATCAACAACATAATTATAACCACTTATGAGAAACTGCTCCTTTCCTTCCCCTCCCCACCAAAAAACTACAATGAGAGCCCCACCCAGGATACTCCCACCAGAATGGCTAGAATGAAAATGACTGGTACACCAAATGTTTCTAAGAATGGGAAGAATTCTCATCCATTCTCATCCATTTTTAGTGGGAATGTAAATTGGTACCACTACTTTTGGAAAACTGATGGTGTTTTCTAAATACATAAATCCTAAAACCCAGCAATTGGACTCTTCAGTATGTATCCAACCTAAATGAGCACATATGCCCACCAAAAGACATGTACGAGGGTGTTCATGGCAGTTTTATTCATAATAGCTCTGCTGGTAACATCCCACAGGTCCATGAATAGTAAGATAAATATATTATGAGATATTCATTCCATAGAATATTACATAGCAATACTTCCCAGACACAAATCAGTGTGTATTATATGATTCCACTTACATTTTGTTCAAAAATAGGCAAAACCAGTCTGTGAAGATAGAAGCCATCATAACAGTGGTAGCAGTAATGGCGGGGCAGAGTGGGAGAGAACCCTCTGGGGTCTGAGGGATTGCATTGTATCTTACTATGGGTGTCATTTCTTGCATGCATGCATATGTAAAATTTTATGCAGCTGGACAGTTAGGATGCATGCGCTTTTGGTATAGTGCACCCAAAAAAGTAAAAGCAAAGGCAAAAGGAATGCGAATAAATAAATAAAAAAGACACAGTGGAACTCCTATACTAAGGAAATATTTCCAGTGTAGAATTTCAAGGTTGCATAAGGACAATTGGTGTTTCTATTGAGATATTTTTATAAAATGAGCAACTTGACATGAGATACAAGTGAGTTCCACTCAATATTTTTGAGTTTTTGTTGATCAGCAGTTACAAAATAGCTGCGGGGATGAAAAGTACAGCACAGGGAATACAGCCAATAATATTGACTTAACTATACACAGTGCCAGGTGGGTCCTAGACCAAACAGGGGGATCACTTTGTAAGTCATATAAATGTCTAACCACTATGCCTCCCTCTGAAAGCTAGCCATCAGCTTCAAAAGTGTCTCATGTAATGTCACATCCCTACATCAAGGCCTCTCACTTGTGTTGACAAGGACATATAAACTCTTTGCCAGGCATGTTCTGGGCCCCTCCTACCTGAACATCTCTCACAACTGGCTCCACTTCTTGCTGACTCCCTTCCCGCCACACTGAAATTTTTCCCCTCTAAAACACCAAGCTCATTGTGAACTATGTCCTTGGCACATGCTCTCCACTCTGCATGGAGCACTCTTCTCCCAGATTCCCCCAAGACCACCTCAACTCATCACTCAGATCTCAGCTCAGATGCACGTCCTCAGAGAGGCTCCTGCTGACCTCCCTAGCTAAAGCAGCCCTGTCCTCTCACCACCGTCCCTCTCTCACCCACCACTCTACTTATCCTCTTTAGTATTATATACAGCATGTATCATTCTCTAAGATTTGTATTTGTTTTGTTACTTACTTATTTTTTGTGTCCTCCACTAAAATGCATGCTCCTTAAGAGAGTAGACAAAGTCACTCTCCATGTCACTCTCTCAAGGCCTGACACCTAGTAGACACTCGATGGACATTTGCTAAACGATGAATTAAGAATGACTCAATGAATGAATAAATCCCTGCCTTCAAAAGTGAATGGGCCTGGTAAAATTAATAAGGGGTCACATGACACACTCAAAAGAGCCCTGTATCAGGAGATTAAAGATTGAGACATTGGGGTAGATGATTACCTGCTTTAACATTTTTGATATCCATCTATCTACGTCTAATTGGGGGGTAGGACAGATGGACATGAGAAGATAAAGAACAATCCAAAGCAGCAAAGTGCACAAGTAGAGACCTCAAAAGAAGAAACCATGAGTTCAGGTTGGTGTGGTCAGGGGACGTTGCAGCAGCGGTGGGGTTGTCACTGAGCCTGGAAGGCTGGGTGAAAGTGATGGGAATAGAAGGAAAGGAGCAGGAAGTTCTAAACGTGAACTTGGGTCAGCAAATGTGCAGAGATGAACAAACCCAAGGCGTCACCAAGTGCCAGGAGCAGACAGCTATCGCCAAAGCAGAGGATTGGTGGAGAAGACTGGAGCCCCACCAAAGTCCAAATAGTAACTGCTTCCTCATTTTGAACACACCCAGATCTTAGAAAGGGGTTTCACAGTTACAGTTAACCAACCTTCTCCCAAAGAGAAGCAGCTTGTATGATGTAATGGATACAATGAACACTGACCTCCCTTGAAACTGGCCTTAAAGGTGATACAAATCAAGTGTTAGAAATTTGTGTCAGGCAATATAGAAATTTAAAACATTTTTCCTTGTAGGAAAGTGAGAGGTCTGTACACAATACAAACAACATGTGGAGATGTATTCTTTTACTCATTCACTCTAATATTTTGTCTGGAGTTAATATTATTGCTTAACTTTAGAAGTTAAATGCTACCTTGTTACCTCCATGTACTATTATCAAGCCAACAATAAAGTTTAAAAATGCACAACTAATTTTCAAGCTGTGTTTCCAAATAAATGATTTAACAGAACAGAAATAACTTGATTATATTGAACACGTTGCCCAGGAATTGTGTATGTGTGTGTGTGTGTGCACAGAGTGTGATGAATGACAGACTTGCCCAGTGATTTCGAGGTAAAAAAGCATTTAGAATCTAGGCAAGCTCAAACTACCAGAAGTGCAATGGGAGCAGAGGCTGAGAGGAAGTTCACTGACGCCAACTATCACTCATTTGAACATATTTTGAAGTTTGATCTGGAAAAAAGGGAAGAAAGAGGACTTGATTCAATTGTAACTTCTTCAGAAATGATTCATTTCTTCTTACTGCACAGCTGGAAACACATGGAAAGAACTGAGGATTTCATTGATGAAGGCTCAGTTGGAAATAATTTGCTGTTGAGCTCATAAATTGTGACTTTCAAACCTCCAGTCATGAAGTCGGAGCTTAAGGTTGGCAATGGCCACCTTTTGGTCACAGAACCAAACCAAAAAATTCCAATGGGTCATTTCACTGTGGATTCACTCCCCTATTCCTCGAGGTTCGCCAAATCAAGGCTGTTGACCACAAGACCGTTTCTATGAATCATACAGTTAGGTTAACCTTTGGTATCTTTAGAATCTGGTACAGATTTCAGAAAACTCTCAATGGGTAGGGCTACCACCGTTTACATCTTTACCTTCTCATAATGCTGAAAAGGGTTCCAACTATCAGATCACAGATGACCACCACAGTCAGAAAAACCAGTAGTACGTTGAAAAAAAAAAGGTAAAAGAGAAGATGGAATAAAAGATATTTTTCATTTATATGAAGTGGTTGAAAACCCTCAAACAATGAGAAAAATTTCAAATTCTGCTTTCACCATTTGTCTTAGGCTATGTTTACACGCCTGGCCATGAAAACTTTTACTTAAAATGATTGCTATGGTGCATGTAATGTATGACATCAATTCTCCAATGTTAATCAATATCTCCACAATGATGATAAATTGGTCTCTCTGAAGGTTGCCATTTAAAGGTTTTGCACTATCATTCAATCATTCTAAGCTGTCCAACTCTACCTCCAGCTACCTGTTCAAAGCCAGGTCTCTTCAAGCTTTATTTACTAATAAGCCATCGTAGTTTAGTTATTGTTCCCTGAAAACTATACGTGGATCCCCACCTCCAGGTCTTGGCTCCAGTGCCCACCCTCTGCACAGTGCTTCCTCCTTCCCCATCAAAGTGCATTCCTCTGAGTTTGCATTCCTTGGTCCATCCTTTTCCTCTCCCTCTGAACTTCTGTAGCACTTGCTGCATTCATTTAGTTCCTCATGTATGTTCCTTTTATTGTCACTTGTTTTTGTCCTTGATGGCAAAGACTGTGATTTTATGCTTTTTGACATTTTCATGACTGGTAAGATATGTCATCCATAGTAAGTGTTCAATCTATTAATGGCCTCACCAAAAGCAAAGCAAGTTTGAGGCTCAGACAGGCCTCAGTCAAATCCCAGCTCCACTGCCTACTAGATTCTTCTTTTCTCTGGACACTACAACCAACCTCCGACCTGTCATCAAGTCCTATCAGTTTTACTTCCAAATATATTGAAATTAGTTACTTCTCTTCCTCTTACTGCCATTGTGTCTATTCATATGCCCATCGTCTCTCACCTCAACCACTGAAACAGCCTCATGTTTAGCCTCTTTGTTTTCATTCTTGCTGCTTACCATTCCGTTCTCCGTACTGCAACAAAATTATCTCTTTCATTTAAGACAAATTTGACTGACTCATTTCTTTATTGAAACTCTTCAATGCTTTCCCACTGTTCTTAGAATGAAGTCCAAATCGCTGCCCATGGCGTCGTGACTCCATGATTTGACCTCTGCCCCAACATCATGTCCCGCCACTCTACCGCTTCCTCACTATATTTCAGCCACACTGGACCTTGGCCAGTTTCTAGAAATGGCCGGATTCTTGTCCACTTCAGAGCCTTTGCTCAGAAACTATCTCAACCTGGAATCCTGTTCTTTGATTCCAACTGGGGTGGCTTCTTCTCAGCTCATCTCTCAGCTTTCAACTCAAATGTTTCCTTGTCACAGACAACTTTATTGATCACTGTCTGAGTTACTTGAGTGTACCTTGTTAGTCTCTGTTATGGACTCCTGTTCATTTCCTCTATGACACTTACAGCAGTCTATAATTATCCTGTTTATTTGTGTCCTTGTGTGTTAACTGCTGACTCTGTGAAATGTACGCTCCATGAAATCAGGGATCTTATCTATCCTGCTCTCCATTGTGTCTATAACTACTAGAACAGTGTCTAATGTATATAGATTTCCAATAAACAGTATTAGCAACACTTGCTAAACAGTAAATGTTATTTTATGAATGGATTCACAATGCATTTGCTTCCATTTTTCCCTCTTGACCTTTGTGTTATTGTTGTATTGTTTTAATTAGCAACAATCACGCCTCGGATAAACCTCATTGGCTACAATACTGCCACTATGCAAACATTGTTGTCTTGTTTTACTACCACCTGTTATGACCCTCACACTGCATTATTATTTTTGAACAATTCATTATCTTTTAAAAATATTTAGGTAATAATAAAAATCTTATATATCTATCCTCTTAGTTCATGTTTCTGATGTTCTTCCTAATGTCACATAGATCTGTATCCCTGTCTAATACCATATTCTTTCTACCTGAATGATTCTAGTTAACATTTCTTGTAGTACAGTTCTCTTGATGATGCATTTTTTCCAGCTTTCATATGTCTGAAAAACTATTTTGCTTTCATTTGAAAGAAATTTTAGGTTTTGTTATTTTGTAATTTTAAAGACATTGTTCTACTGCCTTCTCACATGCATTCTTTCTAATGAGAAATATGTATCATCTTTATCTTTGTTGCTCTGTATATAATATCTTTTCTATGCTTGTTTTTAAGGTTTCTCTATTACTGGCTTTGAGCAATTTGCTAACAATGTGTTTGGTCTAGTTTTCTCTCTTTTTTTTAAATCCTTACTCAAGGATATGTTTATTGATTTGGGGCAGGGGTTGGAGAAGCATCGATCAGTTGCCTCCCTCATGCACTCTGACCAGAGATCAAAACTGCAACTTAGGTATGTTCCCTGATGGGGAATTGAACCCATGAACTTTTGGTGTAAGATGATGCTCCAACCACCTGAGCCACCCATCCAGGGCTGGTCTAGTTTTCTTTATGTTTCTTGTGATTAGAGCTTAGTGAGCATTGTAGATCTGTGGATTTACAGTTTTCGTCCAAGTTGGAAATTTTTAACTTCAAATATTTTTATGTCTCATCCCAGTTCCTTTTTGAAATCTTCAATAACATGTATTTTATGGAAACTGCAATCATTCTGCAGTTTACTGATGCTCTCTTCATTTTTTTCTTAAGCTTTGTTTCTCTGTGTTTCCTTTGGGGTAGTTTATATTGCCATGTCTTCAAGTTCACTTATATTTTCTTCTGCAATGTCTTATCTGTAGTTAATTCAGTCAAATGTGCTTTTCATCTCAGGCATTGTAGTTTTCATATTTAAAAATTTGATTTGGGTCTTTTTTACATCTTCCATAGCTCTACCTAACTTGTTAAATTATTCTTTTAGCTTCTAGATCATATAAAATACAGTTATAATAATGGTTTTTAATGTCCTTGTCTTCAGATTCTAATATCATTGTCAGTTCTAGATAGATTTTAATTAACTTTCAACTCAGATGGTTCATATGTTCTAGTTTTGTTTTTGTTTTTTTTGCATGCCTGGTAATTTTTAATTGGTTGTTAAGCATTGTGAATTCCATTTTATTACATGATAAACATTTTTAAATTTTCATATTTTTTAACTTTGTTCTGAGACACAAAGTTATTTGGGAAATTTGGTCTATTCTTGTCTTGTTTTTTGGCATTAGTAGGTAACATTTGGTCTAGAACTATTAGCTCCCCATTACTAAAGCAAAACCCTTTTAAAAATTCTACCTGATGCCCAGTGAATTATGAAATTTTTCAATCTAAATTGTGGAAACAGGCACTGTTCCTTGTCTTGTGAGAGTGGCAGGTCCTGTTCTCTCTAACCCTTCTCAGTGATTCTTTCTCCCTCCTAGGTAGTTTCTTTATACACATGTGCTGATCAGTATTCAGCTGAACATTCAAAGAAGACTGTCTACAAATCCCCAGGTTTTTTTTTTTATGTAGCATTTGCCTCTCTGGCTCTCTGCCCTGTGACCTCTAGCTGCCTTGGTCTTCACACATTTTAAGCTTTATCTCTTTGTTTAAAAGTCTTGTGTCCCTGTGGAACCACCTATAAACTCTCTCAAGGTTATAAGCTGTGGCAATTGTAGGGCTCAATTCATTTGTTCTCATCTCTCAGTGGTCTTTTTTTTTATTCCTGACCCTAGGATATGTTTACTGATTTTAGACAGAGAGGAATGAAGCAAAGAGTGATGCAGAGAGAGAAACATCTCTTAGTTGTTTCCCATGTGTGCCCCAATCAGGGATCAAACCTACAACCTAAGTACGCACCCTGACCAGAATCAAACCCAAAACTTTTTGGTGCGTGGGACAGCACTTCAACCAATGAAGCCACCCAATCAAGGCAGGGATTTCTGTTCTTTAGTGCCTAACTCCTAATGTCTTTAAAACTGCTATTTCACATATATGTTTTTTTAATTTTATCTTTAACTGTTTGGGGGGAGAGTGTATCTGGCCATGTTATTCCAGCAGAAGTCCCTTTACTGGCAGCAGAAGTCCCACGGTGCATATGAACATTGCCTAATCTTCTTCCTCATAAATTACTCTCTGGGAAACAGTTCAAATGGATAATAAAGTGGTAAAAAAAAAGAGTAAAACATGAAATAAAATGATAGAAGGAAAAATGTACAGTGAAGCCCCACATCCTAGTTATGTTGGGGCTGGATATTAATAAAGAAAGGAGGGACTCATCTTTACTGATTACTAGATTATTTGGAGTATATGGAACAAGCCATGCTACATGAAATGTTTTTCTATTCTGTTGGGAGGGGGGATCCAAGGTAGAGTTAGGATGGTGAAAATAAAGGCACTCTTCCAACCTGACCCTCCTGATTTCTCTCTCTCTCTCTCTCTCTCTCTGTCTGTCTCTCTCTCTCTCTCTCTCTCTCTCTCTCTCTCTCTGTCTCTCTCTCTCTCTCATACACACACAACACACAAACATAAACACACAGCCTCTTATCTCATTAAGTGATGTGACCGCCTCACGAAGGAGGGTCACCAGCAAACACAACAGTTCGTGAGCACATCACAGGATGTGCTCATTATAGCACAAAGATAGGGTAGGGACCTAGCAATCACAGGGCAACATGGAAAATTGTTTTATAAGCCGACTTTTACAAATTGATTTCAAAACTGGAGAGCAATTACCATTAAGCAAAATAATTTGCTGCCCCAAAGAGGGTAGGGCAAGGCAGTAGGTCCAAAGATAACCTAAGCCATCATTAGAGAAATCCAGTTATTTAGTCAATTTTACTTATTTACAGGACTAAAGATTAATGAGTTCAGATACTCACACAGACAGTAATTAGGTTTCAAAAACACTATAACACAATCAATCATGGCTCTTGAACATAATAGTATTAGGGCAGAGCCCTCTTTCAGCTCCAGTTATTAGCAAGTGATTGGTGAACACTGGGCTTAAGCTGAGATGTTACCCCAGGGCCCTAAAATAAAACAAAAGAAGAGCCTCAAATAACAAGAACCTCTAGCTGCCTTGGTCTCCATATATATTTGATCGTTTGTTCTTTGCGTGAATTTTCTGAAATACTGTGCTCAGGATGTAGGGTTCTGTAACAGAACTTCAAGGTTTGGTGCAATTTCAACAACAGTTGGTGTTTTACTTTAAATGTATCTTTACTTAATAATCTAGCTATGTATAGTCCTGTGACTCTAATCTTTGGGGGTGTCATCACTTTCTTTGAAATTTCTTAAAAATTTACTTTCTCATGACTTTATAAATAAATATAACTTAGTTTTATAAATATACTAAGACCTCATGGCACCAAAGAAAAAGCCAGAAAATAAAAATCCAAAGAGCTTTTAGTTCAGGGAGAAGTTTCCATTGTCTGCTTTTGCTAAGTAAAGAAAGTTCCTGCTTGTCATGAAACAAGGAATTACAAAAAAGTACAAGTACTACCTACATTCATTGAATCTAGGATGGAAGAAAGATAGAAGACATAGGAAAAATCAGTAATCATTTGGAATAATTTTAGACTTACTATTTGCAGAAAAGCTGCAAAGACAATAGAGTTCCTACACACCCTTCACTCCGCTTCCCCTACGACCTCACAATACCATGATACATGTGCCCAAACTAAGAAATGAACATTGGTACATAACTGTTAAGTACACTCCACTCATCACTTTGATTTTACTAGTTTTCTGCTAATGTCCTTTTTCCATTCCAGGATCCTATCCAGTACACCATCTTGCATTTAGTCATGCCTCCTTGATCTCTTCTGGTCTGTGACAGCTGCTCAGTCTCTCTTTGTATCCCAGGCCCTTAACAGTTTTGAGGAGTACTGACCAGGTACTATATAGAACATTCCTCACGGGTTTTTGGTAAGAATACCTCAGAGGTGAAGCACCCTTCTCATTGCATCATATAAGAGGTTATATCGATATGATTTATTACTGGTGATGTTCACCTTGAATACTTGGTGAAGGTTGTGTCTGTCTGATTGCTGCACTGTCAACTTACTATGTGTCCCTTCCCATACTCTACTCTTTGGTAGCAAGTCATTATATCCAACTCCCTCACAAAAGGGGGGAGGGAATTAAACAATATCACCTGGAGAAGAGGTATTTATTTATATTATTTGGATTTCTTCTTTAAGGAAGGTTTCCCCATTATCATCAGTTTATTTACTTGTGCAGTCATTTCCCTCACCTACTTTTCATAAACATTTCTCTCTATATGTTGGATTGTTCATCAAAATATAGGAGGCACAGTAGCTCATGTGTTGCAGACCCACCAGACCTCCTTGGAAGACATAGGCTGCCCTTCATGAAACCACTGTGCAATTCATTGAATTTGTAGCTTTATCCTTTACATTTTTTCCTTGATTTTTTGGTTATAAAGCTTGTTTTTCTGTGGTTGTTTGTACGGATTCCATGCTTCCATGCATTTCCTCTTGGAGTATTAAAACTTTCTCTGATGTAGTTAATTTTTTCCTACAGATTGTGCAGGCTATGGAATTAATCCAATATTGGGTAAACTTAGTCTGTGTCTCCAGAAGTTTCTAAGAACAGTTGAAAAAAATAAAAATTCAGTATTAGTATCACTTAGTCCATCAATTGTTTGGTTTCCATAACAGCAAACAAAGGATTTGACTGACTTTCTGTAAAGTAATCATGTTTCTCTCTTTCCATTTGGACCTATAAATCCTTTTACCATGTGACAAGTCCTTGGGGAAAAAATGGAGAATTGACATCTTTTTCCCTACATAGCCTCCTCCCTGCCTAACATTTCCCCAAGAGGAAAAAAAAAAAACCTTCTTTAAACATTTAGATTTAGTCCTGAGATAGACAACCTCAGAAGAGCAGAAGGATTTGCATTTTATGTTTGGTTTATCTGAGGCTCAGTAATCGGCTTTCTGAATGAGTCGAACCAAACTTCTTCTGTCCTGTGCCAGACTCCTGTGAGTCATGAGTCCAGCTCTGGTTTCTCACTAGCTTTTCTAGGGAATAACATGAGACTCATGGGACTTCCTGCATTCCAGTGCTAAGAAAGAGTTCTGTAAACAAGGCACTGATTTCAAGGATGAGTAAAGGCCTCCCCTTGGTGTGTCACCCTACACAACTATTGCCAATGTTAACATGTGTTGTGAGCCAGGCTTTCCCTCCTTCTGTCAACAATTAGAGGTGTGCAGGAGCTCCAGGAGGAGCAGGGAAGGCTGCTACCCCTGTAGGATGCCCGTCAAGTCCTTGACATTGATCAAGACCTGCTGCATACAAAGAGAATACAGACACCTTTTTTTTTTTATCTCTGCCCACAGAAGCGCCTGCTGATAAGAGAGCCTTGTCTCTTTCCTTCTCAATCCCATTCATCTTTCAAGGCCCAGAACACTGGATCTCCTTTCAGAACTTTTCATAGCTCAAGGATTGCCATTCCGCAGAATCTGAGTTTCCACACGTGTATACTTTTTATCATATATTACCTTGTATTTGCTGTTGCAGATATACTCCTTTACATGCCAATTTAGCTTTAAGTAGTTTAAGGATTTTAAAAAAGTGTCTTCTAGTCCTCTCTGCTAAAATCTAAACATCACAAAGACCCTGAAGGTTTGCTTACTGCTGTGTTGGCTGTGCTTACCACAGGACCTAGAAGATAACGTGGGCTCGAGAAATATTTGTTACATGGGAAAGAAAAATGAAAGTCTCCTCTCAGCATCCAGTACATCACCTGTTCCCAGTGGTCCTACTGCTGCCTGATTAACTCATGCCTATTCTCAGTAGGGTTGAGATCTGGAGTAGCCCTAAGATAATCACGCATAGTACAAGGGGCGTACCCAAGCAATGGAAATATCTTCTGGAGGGCGGATTTCTAGTAGTACAGGTGAGTGTTCTCAGAACCCACCTGTATCAGTGTACCAGCTGGCATTGTTGTGAGAGGCTGTGTTCAGCTTCAGTGAATTTTTTTTTGAAGACTCTTTCAACATATTTGCCCATTTCATGATGCGTGATTTACAAACACATCTGTCCACACTATGCTGCGTGTCCAGCAGTTTTTAACGAAAAACAGCATGACCCCCACGCCCCACCCTCCCTATTCACCTAATCTCACCCTGAGAGACTTTATTTTTTTGTTCCCCAGATGAAAAAAAGTCCTCAAAGGAAAACATTTTGCCAATATGGAAGAGTTGAAACAAAAAACAGCAGAAGCACTAAAAGCACCAAAATTGACAAGTTCAAAAACTGTTTTGAGTAGCGGAAAAAGTGTCTCAACAGGTATATTGCTCAAAGGGAGAGTTATTCAAAGGTGACTGAACTTTAAACATGTAGGAATAAATACACAAATTTTTATAAATAAATTCATTTTTGCCCCCCTATATATTTCCAGTAACAGCTAACTGAAAATGTTATATTTTACATTTATAGAGCTATTTAAAGCTCCTCCTTGCCCCCAGATTGCTCTCTCATCCTCTGAGCAATTCTGTGATACAGTTTTAGTGACTGATTTCTCAGCGTCCCACTCTGGGAGAATATAACTGAACACCTTCATTACTTTTGATCTGTTGGCACTGGCAACACCAACTGTTAGTCGTCGTGAAATGGCTAGTTGAAAAAGGAAAGTTAATTTCTGGCATTATTAAGTAACATAAGGGTCACTTGAACACTGAGGTATCACGACAGTCAATCTGATAACCTAGTGGGCTACCAAGTGAGTAACAGGTGGGGAGCGTATACAGCACAGATACACCGAGGCTCTGGGGTGTCTAACACGCAGCCCGCAGCTGCATGTGGCCCAGGATGGCTATGAATGAGGCCCAACACAAACTCCTAACTTTACTTAAAATTTTTTATTTTGCTCATCAGTTTTTGTTACTGTTTGTGTATTTAATGTGCAGCCCAAGACCACTCTTCTCTTCCAGTGTGGCCCAGAGACAGCAAAAGGTTGACACCCTCCCTAAACAAAGGGATGGATTCCCATCCCAGGCAGGATAGAGAGAGATGAAGTGGGAGGGTGCAGAATCTCATAGCACTACTCAGAATGGTGCACAATCTAAAACACAGATTGTTATACATTTGCAGAATGGAATACGACTCAGCTGTAGAAGAAAAAAGAAGGAAATCTTACCTTTTGCAACAGAACAGATGAACCTGGAAAATAGTATGCTAAATGAAAGCTAAACTATGAGCCACTCAGAGAAAGACAAAGACCATGTGATTTCACTTATGTGTAGAATCTAATAAACAAAATAAACAAACAAACAAAATAGAAACAGACTCGTAGATACAGAAAACTGACTGACAGCTGTTAGAGGGGAGGGTGTTTGGGGGACTGGGTGAAAAAGGTGTAGGGATTAAGCCAAAAAAACACCTCACATAGACACAGACGATAGTATGGCGATTACCAGAAGGAAAGGTGAGTTGGGGGACATAGAGGAGGGTAAAGCGTGTAAATGGCGATGGAAGTAGACTTGACTTGGGGTGGTGAACACACGATGAAATATACAAAGGATGTATTATAGAATTGTATACTTTTATTAACAGGTGTCGCCTGTCACCCCAATGAATTCAATAAAAACTAAAAAAAAAAGTATAAATTGCTTATTTCTGGAACTTTCCACTTAATATTTTTGGAACATAGTTGACCACAGGTAACTGAAATCTCAGAAAGCAAAACCATGGACAACAGGGGTCTACTCTATCCTTATGCTTCTAATTTCACAAAATGACTTTAAAGTATAATAGAACTACAAAAATATATATTACATATTGTTACATATATGCAATATTTTTTCTTCTCAAAATTTGATTTGTCTCCATTAAAAAGTTTTTACTATGAAGGATTTAAAGCTTTTCAAAATTTTTAACAATCTCTCACCAAATCCTCCCATGCAAGTGTAATTTCTGAGCATAAAAAAAAAATTTGATCTGGTCAAGAAACTACATTTAATTAAGAGTCTGAAAGGCAATTTGCGACAATCTGTGAGGGTCTTGGTTGTGCCTATGTGTTCATGTATATTTATAAAATATACAACCATATGTGGCCTATTTTGAGATTGGGGTTTATCACTTGACTTTCTCATTTGTACTTTCTCATTTCTCCTTAAGCTTTACCCTTACCTCCTTTCTTACCTAACCCCTAACCTTACCCCACTCCTAGCATCCATGAAGCTAAGACTCCCACTTTTATTAATTTGTCTTATTTCATGACAAATGGATTAGATAACATGGCCTCCTTAAATCTCCAACTTAAACACATATGTATTACACGGGGAGTATCTAGCCCTCTCCCATCACCACAAGCTTATCAGAACAGCCAGCTGAACTTGGGGAGATGAGAGCCAGTGTATGAACATTTCAATGGACAATAGTAGTTGGGTCATCAGGAACAACCTCGTTTAGGACCAGAAAGAGGGCCAGTTAGCAAGCGTCTGAGGTACAGGTAAGCAAAAGAGGCAGACTTGACAGCAAGTCATCGCTGTGTCTCAGCTGTGCCTGTATAGTCTCCAATTCAAAATTCCTCTGTTCCCACATCCATGGATGCTAAACTCCAATTTCAGGACTAGATATTTTTCTTTTTCTGAACAAGAGGAACCCTATACTTACCTCTGCCCCACCACAGTGGATACAGTGCCTAAGGAAAGTTAGCTGGGCAAGGATCAGGTGTTTGAATTTGTCTCTGCCAAGGCCAGAACGTCTTTCAGACACAGCGGGGACCCCCGTCCATCAGTCCTTCATGTTCAGAGTTTCTTGTATGCTGTTCCTTCCTCTCTGCCAATCTGTTTAGTGACAACTAACCCTGGGGAGAGAAGGAATAAGAAATGAGAGGGTACCAAGGCAGAGCTTTCATTTTCAAGGCATAGAAGATGAACTTGAGGCTACCAAATCCACAACCAAATCGAGGCTCTGAACTGGTTTGAGCTATTGCTCAATGTTCTACACTTCAATATTTTAAGAAAAGTTTATTATGACAAGTCAATGAAAGCACTTTTAGTAGGTCAATAAATCATGGACATATCATATCACAGAGATGACAGCTACATAAGCATCACAGGAAACTTGGTATTTTTTCAACAAAATAGCAACTAGAGCTTCTTGGCATTTACTATAATTTTAAGTCAAGGTTTAAAAAATATTGCTATTAATATTACTGAATGGGAAATTTTCTTGGGCGGGTACTGAGAAACAAAGCAATTCTTTGCAAAGTTTAAAGTAAGAGGGAATACATACTAAGTGGGGAAAGGATTGTAAATGCTGCTTCTTGTAGTAATGTTCTGGTTATATTATATAATAATTTGCTAATATCAGGGTAAAGGAGGGAATGAAACTGAAACCAGATGAAAAGCAGGATACAAAGATTGTCGAGAGCTTTCTTTCTTGGCTTCTTTCCAAGCATACGGAAAGAGAAAAGATGTTAATTTTTTTTAATAAGGTTTGGAGCATGGTAGAGTAGAGATTGGGGGCTGACCCCACCTTGTATTTGTTACTCTCATAGTGGAAACGTCGAAGCAGCTGTCAGAGCTGAGGGTGACAGATGTTCGCAGTGAAGGGTGAAAAGGCAACAACTCACTCCTCCTTTTAAACTGTGAAAATGATCCGGTGCCAACATTTTTCTGTTTTTTGAGAGGAGAGGGCAATGGAATGCCAGGATTAAGAAAGAATAATAAACCCTGATATTTGGATAGGACTTTCCAGTCTCCAAAATGCTTTCGTGCATTTTCTTTCACTTGATCCTCACATCAACTTTCCACAGCAAGCAGTTTAGGGGATGCTGCAGTTCCTTTCACAGAATGCACAGGGAGGTTAGGAACTTGCCCAAAGCTTCACAGCGGCCAGCGCGGGGGAAAGGGAGAGTGACCTAGTGTCTTCAGCATCAGTGCGCTGCTCTTCCCTCTGTGCACCCTAGTTACAAGTTATGAAACATAACCAAAACATCAGTGTGAGAAGCTTCACTTACAACCCTTCCTCCATTTAGTACTTTATTCCCTCTTTGCACTAAGCTGTTTGACTTTTCATTACCCCATCCAAGACTACGTCACTTTCATATCACTATTTCTTTTAACCTGTTTTAACCTGGGAACACTGGAATTCAGTAGCTCAGTGCCTAGGGTTGTTTGGTGCATGGAAAGATGGACCCTCATGTGCCTCCTTCCCAATCCAGGCCTTAGGGCTGCCTATTTTGCTCCAGTTTGGGACAACAGGGGAAGGTATTTCACACCAGGGGTCTTGGCATACACAACATCTTGACAAAAAGAAGGGAGGCCCCGCCTGCACTTGGCTCCTGGGAGATACTAATAAAGTATTCAGGGAGAGTGCTGCATCCAAGTTACTCTAATGTCTACCATGCTAAGGTGGACTCTTGGATCCCAGAACCTATGAGCAGAGATGAAGGAGGCAGTATAACTGAACTGGGTTTATTTATCATGCTAATACACGATTAGGCAAAAAAAAAAAACAATAATCAAAGTAAAGGAATCAAACTGTAGTTCCCCAAGTTATCACTCCCTAGCTACTTTGTATGACTTCTTTTTCCTTGTAAAATTGCTTTAGGAAATTATTTTAAATAATGATATAAATTTATGTAAACACAGGTGGGCCCTGTGCTGCTGTCCAGCACTCCCCACCCCCCACCACCCCCCAACCCCCATCCTTGCAGCGTGCTCTGTTCCTGGGCTTTCTCCAGAATGTGCCCCCTAAAAACAGCAAGTGTATCCCCTGCTTGATTTCTTTCGGTGGGCCAGGCTGGGGGAATAACTTGAGATAAATTCAGCATATATTTGTCAATAGCCCTGCCAGCCAAATCTGAGTAGATAAAGTACTGTTTCCCACACCGTGACTTTGACTTTTTGCTTTGGCTTCTTGGAGTTTGCTGGAACCACTGGAAATGGGCACAGTGGGCTTGCTTTCTCATGGGTGGCCATAAGAACAGCTCCCCAGAGCTTCAGGTCACAGAATGACAGCAGACATGTGAAGCAGCCCTGAGCCCAGGCACAGATTAAGCCAAGCCCTGTCAAGCCTGGACCAGCCAACCAACACACGTGAGAGCAAGAAATAAATATTTACTTTTGTATGCCTTTAGCTTTGGGGTTTTTTTAATGGACCATTCTTGTGGCAATTGCTGACTGGTGTGTGTGTGTGTGTGTGTGTGTGTGTGTGTGTGTAAAGGCTGAAAGGAAAATCTCTTGCCCCTCCAAATACATCTCCCCACCTGGAACTTCTGGGCTGAGTAGCAGCAACAGAAGCCCCTGGAGGGACGGGGTTCTCTGAGGCCCTCCCAGCCTAGCTAGGGTAGTAAGAAAGCCTGAGTTAGTTTCTGGTGATTCTCCCATAGCATTGGACTCATATACACCAGTTGGTTTTGCAGGTCCTGTCTCCACTTCAGTCAAAATCAGGTCAGCAGAAAGTATGATGTCATGAAATCAGAAGAATCAAGTGTCCTGCAAAGTACATTAAGTCCTCTTAAAAGTAACTGAAATCCAACAATGAGAGGGACTAAGAAAATACAGAAGCAAAAGTATGAGAGGGACAAAATATGTTTTCTTCAGCTCCTGGAGCTCCCTTTCTGTGTGTCTCCACTCTCCATTCTCTAGGCCTCTCACCCACCTTCCAGGGGAGTGGGGTATCTTCCCACCATGCTGCCAGGCAAGAATCCAGAATTGGTCATTTAAACTTTGGGGGAAATTTAAATCTATATTACCCCTCCTGGGGCTGTTTTTGTACTGAGCCTACCTTTAATAAAATGTTTTTCCTGCAAAAACAAATCAGAAACTACAATGAGCATAGGAAAGTTGTTTAATGATATTCTTGAGGGAGTAAAAGGGAAATTTCTCCCAAATTCCTAACAGTGTGCTCCTCATAGGCATCTTTGAAAAGGTGATCTAAATATTGAGAATAACATTGTACATATTTAAGGTACACTTTAAAGGGTAGTAGATGATTTGGCATCGTATTTCAAAGGAGATCATTTTGAAGGTGTGTAACTGAGACACACAAAAATAAGAAAGTTATGGCCATCAAAACAATTTCAAAGTATTCCTGGATTCTGGAATTTTCTGTAAGACATTAGCACAGGTAAAAGTTATCATCTTAGTCATCATATGCGAGGAATCCCAGAAAACTTCAGATAGTAGAGTTTTCAAAGGACTGTTGATTGGAAATCCACTAAGCAAGTCTTTAAAATCTAATGGCATAAATGCAAATCTACCTAACTAGTGTTACTGGGGAGTTCCCTGCTCTTTCTTTCTACTGCTTCCCTGTGCTATGTCATCTCACTCTCATAGCATCTTTGGGAGGCAAACAGAGGTTGAAAAACATTGCCCTCAAGACACAGAAAGTAAAACAGAGACACTAATCCCTGCCATTTACTGCAGGGTGACCAAGGAGTGGAGCACAAAGAATAATCTATGCCTTCTGATCCCCTTCCACAAGCAGCGGATGCTCTACCAACTACATAGGAAATCATAATTCAGGAAATTTCTTAACAGTCAACAGTGATAAAATCAAGACTTACTAAATAGGTATAAACCATGTCCTCAAAAACATTAAGTCTGTTTAACTGTGCAGACACAGGCTGTGTCAAAGTGATTATATGGCCAGCTTTATTTCTATCCTCAGAGAGGCTTCAGAATGAATGAGTGAATGAATGAATGAATGAGCGAGTGAATAAATCAATCACTCAATCAACCACAAAGATTATCTCCATAACAGACACTCCAGCAGAGTATATCCAGTGCCTGTTTTCTATGCAAGCAATTCTACAACATCTCTGGTGGAGGATCAGGGCCCATACGACTCCACATGGAACCTACAACTTCTGACAAAGGCCCTGGCTTGACATAGGAGTTTGAGGCAACACCAAGCATTGCCACTGTAAACAGTGTGGAAAGTTGTCCTAAACCCGCACAAAACCCCAGAAAAAAAGAATCAATGTAAATAAAATGGGCCTTTTTATTTCAATGTGAGAATTTATTCATAAGTTAGAATGAGAAAGAGCTTAAGCCTGTATTTATAAAAGATAATTCTTTTAGCCTACGAGTTGAGGAAAGCAAACTAAGTCGACAACTCAAAATCGTCTTCCTGAAAGAGGATGTACAGGCAGAGGTGGAGGGAGAGGGATGCAGGAGACAGGTTGTGACACTTCCTAATGTCATTGAAGAGTCAAGTCTCTGTGAGTAGAAGAAACATTCTAGAAGTAGAGAGAGAATTTTCACAAAACCATGTACTTCGTAGGGATTTTAACATCTTGGACTTCCCAAGCTGTGCTGGCAAAGTGAAAACTTGCGAGGAGCAAAACATTGGGGAATTTTTATTTGCAGCTGTAAGTTATCCCATATGGTTGGAGAGTGATTTCTTATACGATACATAGGAACTTGAATTAACTTGGTTGTTTATGGCAAGAAGAATGGAGAGACGGGTGGGCTGGATTTCTGTGTCATAGTGGGGCCTGCACTAGAAGCAGCAATGAATCCTCTCAAGTCAGAACAGCCTTAGGTGGGAGGAAAAACATGGCAGGAGTGACAGTGGGAAAAGCAATAGGATGGAAGGGAGAAACAAAAATGGGACAGCAAGGTAAGTGATCACCAGCCAGTAGGAAATGCATGGTGACAGTCAGGCCAGGGAGCGGGAGGACCTGAGGGGAGGGGAGGTTGATGTTGGGAAGATCAGTAAAAGGCAAAGAAGGAGCCACTGAGGCAAGGAACAAAATATCAGTTAGAAGAGGTCCTCGACAATTACAGATGAGGTAAAAAATAAGACAAGCAGTGGTGCATAACGAACACATGATAAATTACATAAGCAGTTGAAACAAATAAAACATTTTTAAGCACATAAGGAATAAGAAGAAGTCAGAGCAACAACGAGGGAAATTTACTGCCAGAAGAGGGAAAAAAAAATTAAGTGAATTCTCTCCCTAAGTGTTCACAAAGGATGGTGCAGATGCCAGAAACAGGCATAAATTTCCAGAAGGAGGAAGGAGATATGTTTAAGAAAACCATTAAAAATCTATTATTGATCTATAATAGAACCAGCTATCAAGAAATCGCGATGTTCCTAAGGCTCAGAAAACTTCAGAGCCAGAAATGGCATCCAGCCCAGAGCCTGAAGGGAAATGACGGAAGGGGTCTCAGAACCTTCTCCCAGAGCTTTCGCAAACTGGAAAGGGAAAGGCAGTTGACGTCCTGTGGAGTTGTCACATAGTTGGGGATGATGTATGATCCACTCTTGAGTTGCCTGTGATGAGGCCTAAATGCAGATGCAGGGTGACACCCAAGCCCTTCGTCATAACTGGTATTTTTCCCTTTGAAAAGCAGTTGTCAGTTAGGGCTGTGTGTCTGTAATAGAATGGCTGGTATCTGGATACTCTCAAAGGCCAGTTGTTTGCACCCTGGCCTTTAACTATGGACCCAACAAACTGTTGACTAAGTGATCACAGTGTCTTTTGACCCTTGAACCCTGCGAAGGCTTCTCTGATATGCTTCCAGAGAAGAAAGCTTCCAAGATGAGCAAGAGGAAAAAGCAAGGAGCCTCTGGGGATCTGACTTGTGGCTGAGATTGTGGACTAACCCCACTTCTCATTCACATCACATTTTTCTATTCTGACTCTCCTGGTGACTCACTTTTTATTTCATTAATTTCACCATATTGTAAACATCTTTGCAAGAAAGTCAGAGGGCTAGAAGGATAAAAGGGTGAAAGGAGGAGAGACAAAGAGCGGGGGAGAGAGAGAAATTATGAGTTGATTTCTAGGGCAGATAACAGCAAAAAAAAAACAAGTAAGTTGGTATAAAGGGGGAAGAAAATAGGTTGGAAACAAGATAAGGATCTAAGAATCTGAGGGTCATGGAATAAGGCAGTGGTCTTGTAGTGAATTTTGGGCATGGGATTGAGTCATCAAAGTATACCTTTGATGACTCATACACACACACACTGCATCACACACACACACACATAAGCACACTCCACATAGTACCTACATATACCACATTATACACATACACACACCACAAACATTTCTGTCAAAATAAACCAATCCGGGTTGCCTTTTAGAAATGAAGATGGGTAATTTATGAAATTTTCTAGTGGGAGACAAATTATTCAATATTCTAGTTATTTTGACACCATAAAATTGAGTACCTAAAATTATACACTTTACACAGGAGTGATTACAATTCCATATATAGATAAATTATAATTACTTTAAATGATGCTTTATTTATTAATTTGATGAAAAATTTTTAGCTGGTTTAACCAGCTCACCATTAATAAGGAAAATAGTCCATAAACCTTAAGAAATCAATCATTTGATTTCACAAAACTTCAGGGTTTAAAGTAGGAAATGGTGTGGTCTCTTAGGTTATTTCTCCATTAAAATATGCGCAGTCCATCAAATATGTCAGAATACTGTACAGTCTATCATGTCAACAAAGTTAAAGAGAGTCAAAAAGCTATGCTTTCCCTCTTCTCCGTGTGCACTGTTCATTGCACACTTCCTAGTCAGAAATGTCTTCACCCACTCCTACTGTCTAATCTTCAATGCGAAGTAGCCATCAGGTGGCTTCACTCCTGCTCTGCAGTTAGGTGAATGGAGTCCATGAAGAAAAGCCAGGGAAGACTAGTGTCACTGCATTAGAATGAGAAAAAGGGTAGCCCCACAACCTAATGAAAACAGAATTTGTTTATTTTCATGTACGAAAATAAATTGAGTCTGCAAATCACATCCCAAGGTGTCTTCCCTCCCCTCTACTCTTATGTATGCCCCTGTCAACACAAGGACACAGGGTACTGGCTGAAGGTGGGCAATCTGTGGTAACAATCAGCCGTAGATGCTTGTTTGCTTTTTGGACAGCAAAAATTTTAATTCACTAGCCAAAATTCTAAATCTCCCAGGAAAGATGACCTATTCCTGTTGAAAAATCAGAACTTCTGACATCAGCATTTCCTCCCATCGACCATCATCAGCTGCTGAGAAGGGCTGCCGACTTGGGACTGAAGCTGGCTCTGAACCAGTTCATCCCAGTCCCCACCCAGCAACATACGGCTGCCAGCTCGGCCCCTGTAAATACTTGAGTTTTCAGTGTCTGTGCTGAAAAAAACATCAGGACCCCAAACACATGGCATGACCCTTTACAATGAGGGTCGGCATTCTGGTCTGCTTCTCTGAGAAGGCTGAGAGCAGATGACAGGTCAAAACTGCCCAGCCGCGCAGGATGCTTCTAACACACGTGTTTACAAACAACAATAGCTACAGAACCAGATGACGGGCTTAATTGGCCCCTGCCTCACTTTAAATTACAGCATGGAATAGACTTCTGGTTTTTGACATTCCTTGACAAATGAGATTAAGAATTACATTATCCTTTTTTTCAAAACTTAGCTACTTACGTTCTCCCATTGTTATTTTTCTTTATTATAGTGTCTTAAACTTGATGTTAATAATCTTGCTAATAATTTTAATTATATTATGAAACATTTACTTTCTAATGTCTTCTTCCAAATACTCAATATATATCTTATTATGACTTTAGTAAAGATTATATGAATAAACTAATTTCTTATGATGTTGGCATTTTTCAACATTTACCTTGAAAAATAACACTGCGTCTTTTGAATGTAATGACCTGAAATTTCTAGAAGTAATTTGATTATTTATTTTAAAAATTATCAACCAGAAGGATGATGAACAATATTGTAACTCCTTAGTTCATTATGAGCTCTCCTACTGAACCTACGAGGAGAACCACAGACGAAGCATCTGCGCCCTGACCTGTAGTAACCTGGCTGCTGGCAAGGCAAGCACTGGTTAGAAAGGTCATACATTTGAGTCTCAGGATCTATATGCCAAAAATAGCACAAGGCACTGTGAAATGCCCAGTCTCTTAACTCATAAAGGTGAGGTACCAAATTCAGTACCACCACATGCTTCTTGTAGAGCACAGAATTTTTTTACTCTGAATTAAACATATATTCTTATTCTAGAACAGGCATTTATAAAATATTGCCATTTGCAACAACATGCATGAAACTTTAGGTGATTATGTTAAGTGAAATAAGTCAGATGGAATATAACAAAAACTGTATGACTTCACTGATATGTGGAATATAAAACAAAAAAGTAACAAACAAACTAAAAAAAAAAAAAAAAAACCCTCATAGATACAGACAATAGAATGGTGGTGAGTTACCAGGAGTGAAAGGGAGTAGAGGAGGCCTAATTTGGTAAAAGGAGTAAAATATATGGTCACAGAAAAAAAAAGCTAGACTTGTAGCAGTGAGCATGCAAAAGAGTTTACAGATATTGAATTATAATGCTGCACACCTGAAATTTATACAATGTTAACCAATGTTACCGCATTTTTATAAAAAATGCTGGAAACTAGACTGGGTCATGACTCCATTAGAAACATAACTTTCCCACCATCCCGCAAACACACATATCCCACACTGGGTTGCAGGCTGGACTGGATGCATGATTTGCAGAGCCTGGTACAAAAGGAAAATGCCAGGCCTCGTGTTCAAAAATTATGAAGAATTTCAAGATGGTGGCGGCAGCAATGCATGCCCTGTATGTACATCCTACAGGGCCCTGCCCATGAAACCAGCCCTGGATGCATGAAAGAAATTTTAGAAGTTTGGAAAAAGTAATCCTTTATTCCAAAGATATAAAACCATTTAGTCTTCAAGAAGACAGCATGCATACTTGGGAAGAGAGCAAGGAAGTACAATAGTGAATAACCATCTCCACAGGTAATTTTCCAGTGACTGCCTCCACCGTTTTTATCCTCCTCCCCCGACCAGGACAGATATCTTCAGGCATGAACCCTGTGCGTATGCACGGAGGGCAGGGGTTTGGAAGGACAGATGCCATTTCCCACCTGTGTCCAAATTTTATGTTTCCGTACAACATTCTAGTTATTCCTTGATTTGGCCTCCTCAGTCCCGTCTTAGCTCTGGGAATTTATACAGGATTTCAGGTGCAGTCTGGTGAGGTTTGGGGTTGGGAATCAGATTGGCCACATTGATATTCACAGGCTATGTGAGGCAAGGCCCGGCACCTCTCAAACACAGTGTCTCAGCTTCGTTCAACCAGAAGCACGAGGAAACAGCTAGATTGGAAGCAGTTGCTTCCCCTAAAGAGCACTGGGATGAGGCAGGCAGAGTTGAGTGGGTCATGTCTGGGCTGGACCCCACCCCAGCTCCAACAACAGACACACCCTGATTTTTCTCTTCATTTTATATCCCCTTGGTAGAGTGACAAGAGAAAATTTCTGAGATGTACTAAGTTAAGTTACAACAGTGGAAGAGTGACAGAGACAAGAGTAATTAAGTAGTTGATACCTGTGGGCCAACTAACGAAAGACCGCTCGCATTCCTAAATGTACGTGGAAGCTTTGGGTCAACTTCTGGGCATCTATCAAAAAAGAAATAGCAGACCACCAGATGCCACCGTATTGTGCTTAACCATGAACTTTCAGGACTGCCACCCATGACCAAACAAAAGCAGCACACATTTCTTCCTTCCAGACTGTGCACATATCCCAGGTACCGTCCCTACTTCACATTTTCCCACCCTCCCTTATTAACAGCCAGTGTAAATTCCTTCAAAACAACTTAGATCCTTTTCCCCAAACTTAATGTACAAAATAGTCCATCAACTCCAGGATAGCAGACAAGATGCCCAGAATCTGGTTCTTTTTCTGGCTAGCACTTGACTCCATAAACCCTTTCTTTCAGAAAAAATTTCAGCCATGCCACTTCTTGTTTAAGGGCACAGAGGTGAAGAGCTTGTGTCTGGAGGACATCCCCACCATGTCATGTTTGTGTCTCAGCAGCTCTGACACCAGTTTCTGGGACTTCCATCCTAGTTCTGCCTCTTGCCAGCTGTGAGACTTCACCCTTGTTCTTTAAGGTCTGTGCCTTGGTCCCCTTGCCTGGACAATGAAGATAGTAACACTATCTAGTTCTGGGGTTTTTGTGAGGACCAAATGAGATAATACATATAAAACCTTTAGCTCACTTTCCAGTTTGCAGAATTAGCTAAACAAATACTAATTATAACAATTCTGTTTGAATATTGGATTCCATAGCAAAAGAAAGGCTGATAAAACTTTGCAGCTGATATCCTCAAAAGTCTCTCTAGGACTAAAGTGCTATGATTTTTCTGACATTTCTTCCCTGATTTCCTTTATGTCTTCACTTCCTTTTGGCATAACCTCTGCCACTCAGGTTGAACCAAAGTCAAACAGGAATCTTCCTCTTGGCTGTGGGTGGTAACGCTGGAGCGGGTAGGTGTGGGAGCAGTGGGCACACCTACTGGTTTTGAAGTGTTCCTGCAAATGCTGTCTGGAAGCCTGGTATCATGGGGCATTGACTCACCTGTTGCAGTGGGTGCAACCGAACTCTGCATTCTCACCACCCATCCTGTGAGAGGAGCGGTGACAGTCTGTGCTTGCCATATGGGCAAGGCCCACATCTCTAATTGCCACTGCCACCAATAATGCCAATGCCAATGGCAAATACCACACCAGAGGAGAAATCTAGGTCAATTTGGAATCGATAGCTAAGACTGTGCCGAATACATATAATTTATGTCCACTCCATGGCACTAATTCACGCACCACTTTTTAGTTGGCAGCTAACTTTCCCGGCTTTTGCCTTCATCCTGGTTAGTGGGTAAACAGCCATCGATGACGGGAGCTCAGGATAAATCTGTCAGTGAGACTTATAGGATGAAATCTCCCAAGAAATGCTTGGGGAAGCCAGAAAATAAATCTCTGTGTCCCAAGAAGTAATAAAGTCACCCAAGTTTATAACATCTCCTTTTCACCCCTCTCATATAGGCCTTATCGACTATAATTATCACCAACCTCAGATGGCACCCTGACGCGGTGTGTCTCCTGCTACCATGAAGGCTGCCCCCACAGACCTGCATCCCAGATAACAACCTCAAGGGTAACAGGTTTTGGACAAGGGGTCACAGTTATCTTTTATCTGACAGGTAAGTTGGATGCTTCAAACCTTGCAGGAAGGAGCTGGGCATTAAAAATGGAAGTCAGGCAGCATTTAACACAAGTTAGGGAAAGGATTTCAAGATACTTAGAGACTTGGAAGACAAGAGGGCAGCAGGGTCTCTGGCTACAAGATAATAACAGTTCTATAGCTGTCACCCATGCCTGCAAAAGGTCCTCAATTGGCAGGTTTGACCACATACTGCATGCACAGTGATTCTAAAAGAGGTTTGAGGACACCCACAAAGGTTTGACCCTGTCCTTTAAAATTCCCTTCAATTTCCTCCTTTGGAGATCAAGGGCACTTAGAGCAATAGCCAAGCTGCAGGAACAGTGAAAGTCAGCAGCAAGACAAGAGCTCCTCAGAAAGTTACACTGGTTAGACAAGCAAAGGAAAGGGTGGGAGACGGTGGGGTATTTAAGGTGCCTTATCACCTAGGAAATTAAGTCCCGACTCCTGCACCTGACACTCAAGGCTCTACCCAATACAGCCAGCTCTCTCTTTCCCGCTATGCCATCATCGCCTCCCTGCTGCAGCTCCAAAGTCATAGCTATGGACCCTGGGCCGACCTCAGAATTAGTGCCAGGGCCACATATGCTCATTCACTAAGCTTGTCCTAGCCATCTCTGTCTTATTTTTGTATGTCTGAAACTACTGGGGTTTGTATGAAAGCTGTACAATATGGGTTCATTTAGAAATATTACTGAATTTCTGGTTGCACTTCATACTGAATGAACAATTACTTTTCTGAAGAAGTATTGTTTTATTGCTGTCTGTGATGGTGGTGGTTTTTTGTTTGTTTCTTTTTTACAGAAAACAGGCTTCTTCTTGGGAAACGGGAACTGCTGGACCACACAGGCCCACTTCTTCGGTTAGTCACTCTTTTCCTGACATCTCTCCCTCCCCCAGGGCTGCCCAACAGAAATTTATTGCAAGCTACAATTAATTTTCTACTAGCCATATTTTTAAAAAAGGAAAAAGAAACAGGAAAATTAATTTTAATAATATAATCTAATATATCCAAAACATCATTTCAGCATACGATCAATACACTTAAAATTATTAATGAGATATTTTTCAAATTAAGAGTTCAATATCTGGTATGTATTTTATTGTTATAGTCTGTCCCTATTCAAACCAGCCACATTTTCAATGTTCAGTAACCACACATACTGGACATGTAGCTCTATTCAGCCACACTTCAAAGTTTGATTCTTGCTGTGCGCCTACCTCCCTCCCTTCTGTGCCCTCCCTTTCTCACCGCTCTGCCTGTGCAGCACAGCCATCCTCGGTACCCGGAGTGCGAGACCCTGTCTAGAGATCTCCACGTTCAGAATGGTCTCCACTCCTTGCTTTTTCTAGCATTCAAAGTCTATGCCCCACACTGACCCCAATAACTCTATCTCAGCTGGTTTCATCAGTTAGAAATGCAGGTCAGGTCTCCCCAAGAAGTCTGTAGCCTGTTTGTGGATAGTAAATGTGCCTTTTATCTTTTTTCTCCTCCACAGGACTAAGCGGAGTGAAGAAACCACAGTAGGCTCCAGAAGTCCTCACACAGCCGAGTCCATTTCATTTTCTCAGACACTCTGCTCCATGCTGCTGGAGAAGTAAGACTTTTATGTGCTGAGGAAGACGCTGTGGTAACAACAACACAAAGAGATATAATATTCTTCCTCCAGGGGCCAATTTTCTTACTTGCAGATGAACATACTTTGTCATCAGGAATCTCTCAAGACTTTTCACAGCCTTCTTTTACCCTATCCCAGGTCTCTCACCACTGCTCACAGACTCCAAATTTGTATAAGCAGTATATTTTCAGAATAATTTCCAATGTCTATTTCCTTATGTGTCATACCCCTTCTCCTTTTTAACTTCATTGAAATAGAGAAGACAGGGTTGACTTTGAGAAAAAGGAGAAGATGGCATAGAAATATTCTCCCCTTGGAGGACTGAGGAAGAAAGGGCATAGAGACAGGGAGGGTGGCAGTCATAGGTGCACGTGTCACACACAGACTCTGAATGGAGAGTCATAGGGCCCTTGAGGGTGGCCAGGTGAGTCCATAGGCTATGTGGTGGATGGCCCGGTACAGGAACTCTTTGGAGGAGCTGATGGAGGGACAGAGTGATCTACAGATGAAGACAACATTAAGAGGAGCCCAGTCAACAGGAAAAGGCCCTGGGACCATGACTGAGCTATGAAACACACCACAAATTCATCAGCTGCAGCAGACCCAGAGAAATCAGCCAGCTCAGCCAGATCTCAGTGGACAAAAGCCAGCGTTCACCCAAGGGGTATCATAGGAGACCCTTTCTTCCCTAAGTTACGGAGATCTTTCTCATTTTCTCTGACACCATTTTAAAAGAGAACAGGGGTGCAGGGAGGAATCTGAATAATAACACAGAGATAATTCATCCTACTGGACTGTTTTGAACCAGCCCGCAACTATAGAAACTACTCATGTACTTTTTCTGCACACCTCAATGTAATATGAGTAATTCTCTGACCTGGATGTGTACAATACCTTTGAACAGATAAAGCTACAAAGACAACAAAATGTGGCATGCATATGAAGTGGCTGTAGGAAATGAATGATTTTCAGACAATGTTCAAATTCTCTAAAGAGTCTGTAGTCACAAAATGTACTCTAATGGAACAGCACTGGCCTTGAGCAAAATTCATCTTAGATATCTTGTTCAAAATGACATTCATTGAGCCCTTGTGCTGGCCACTGCAGATACGATTTTTTAAAGAATCATGCTTTCAAGGGACTTGTGTCTTAGCACCTTCTTCCTTTCCAACGCCCAAAGTCAGCCTTCAGAAATCTGCTTTCAGAAAGGTTCTAGTGTTTGTCATGTACACCTTATTGTACATTAAATGAATGTGTTACCTCTCCTTAATTTGTGATTTGATTGTTTGCTGCCACGGTTGTTGTTTACATTCGTATGTCATTCCCAACTGTAAGAGCAAAGCTTTGATCTCTGCTAGAGCAACTTTCAGGGAATAGGAAACACCTAGGGAGCTATATATCTTTTCATACCAGAGTTCTCCTTCCCTGAAATTCACTCAACAAATATTGATTAAGTACTGGCTCTGTTCCAGGTTCAAAATTAAATGCTGGGAAGATGGAGCTCCCTCCCCGACGTCTCCTTTTGAAAGTCCCATAAGCATCTCAAATTAAATATGTCCTGAGAAGAGGGCACGACTCCCCTCACCCAGGCCTGTCCGCCCTGTTGTTTCTGTCACAGCAAACAGCAGAACCAAGTACCCAATGTGCTGCACTCAGAAACCCTGGCAGAATTCACTTCCTCCCTTTTATTCCCATCGCCCTTCAGAAACACACGCCAACACACATGTCCACACGTGTACAGTTCAATTAACTTAACAAGGAGGCCATTAACTGATGTGGCTCTCATGCCAGGTGTCCTACATTAACAAATCAGAACCTAAGCCTGAAATTCCTCAAGATGACAAAATCAAAATCTACAGACCACCAATCAGGCAACTAGGCCTTCGTCTGGGACCAGTCAATAATTTCCTTACTTTAGTTTCACCTTTTCTCTCCCCAAATGCCTGTCAGTTGAAGCACTCCTGTCCAATTCCAGTTTGATGCTGCCTGATTCAGATAGGTTTTTGCTTTTAAAAAAACTCACCGTTTTACATACGTCTCAGTTTTCTCTTTTAAGCAGTACTCATACATACACATCCAAGGAACCATTCCTGCTGGTCCTGCAAATCAGATTTCGAATCTGTAGGGAAAAAGTTGTACCCTTCTACCCTCTGAGCTGTGAGCTGAGACCCTGTGATAAATGGTACGAAGAGACAATGAGACGGAAGCTCAGAAACAGTGCGTCTCATGCACACATAGGAGACCCAAGAAAAATAAGTCTGTGGGTGGTCCGAGGCAAGCCGCCCCCTTAAACACCATCTTCAACTGTAGACCAGGAAAAAAAGACTTCAGGAGAGAGGGGAGGCCAGTTACCCAAGGTTACCAAGAAACACAGTAAACAGAGTACGGTTGTTACACCGATTTAACTGGGTGCCTTCTCTATTGACAAGAGTTTCTTGTGACTTAGAGTCAACCCCCTTGTAACTGGAGACTTCCTTGGTAAATGTAAACTTTCTGTACCGAAGGATAACTTCCACTCCGTTTTCAGAGCTTCTGTATCTGCTGTTTACCAAAAAATAATCAGCTCAAAATAATCTTTAGGCCAAAGAGTCACATTTGGGGTTGCGTGCATATTCGGCTACTCTTCCAGTCTCTGCTCTCCTCTCTGTGCCTTGGCCATTGCCATCTCTCAGCTGCACCGACCACCCAAACAGACTCCAGAGGGCTTCTCCACTTCCGCCCCTGCTCCTTCCAGCACGCTCCTCTCAGCCTCAGAGCTGCAGTCAGCTCGCATCACACTCCCGCATAAACCCTCCGTGGCTCCCTGGGACACCTGGAATAATCGCCTAATGCTGTTCCTGTCTTCCAAGGCTCTTTGTCATCTGCTTTGCCTACCTCCCCATGGGACCTACCCTTCTGACCTTCCAGCCTCACCTCCAGTCTCCTTCTCCTTCACCTACATGTTCCAGTTACGATAGTCTCGGGCGGTTCTCAAAATGCACCACGTGCTTTCTGCTTCTGGTCCTTTGACTTGCTATTCTGTCTGCTTAGAATCTGCTCCCCTGCCCCACGACTGGATTCTTCCCCTCCTACAGGTCTCAATTGAAATGTCATCTCCGCACAAACACATTCCCCGACTGGTCTAGCTAAGGTTACTCCCCATTGGAACTACCACAACATTCTGTTTATTTCCTTAAAAGCAAAATCATAGGTTGTAAATAGTTCATTTATGTATTGGTAGCATAACATAAAACAGGGTTGGGCAAAAGTAGGGTTACAGTTGTTCACATGGAAAAGCATATAATACAGAATAAACTCTGTTTTGTGTGCTCACAACTGTGAACCTGCTTTTGCCCACCCCTGTAGTTAAGAGCCTTGACTCTGAAGCCAGATTCTCTGGACTCAAGATCCGGCTCTGCCACTTACAAGCTATGTGACCTTGGAAAAATTACTTAACCTCTCTGTGCCTTTATTCCCTTATCTCTAAAATATAAAAACTGAGAGTACCTGCCTCCCAGAGTTGTTAGAGGATTAACTGAGTCAACATACATGAAACACATCAAGTGGAGATGGTCTGCAAGAAGCATGATGTGTTTATTTGTTAACCAAACACAAAGAGAAAATACGATGATGGCAGGAGTCCTGTCTCTCTTTATCCAGCACTATCTCCCCAGGGCTTAGCTTCATGCCTAGCACAAAGTAGACTTTCAATAAATCCTCATTAAATACACAAATGAACAAAAGAATGACTAAATGAATGACTTTTGTCCTAGAAGTATTTGTGGTATAGCACAACAGGTTGCAAACTTTAACGTGCAAACAAATCACCCGATGAGCTTGTTAAAATGTAGACTCTGACTCAGTAGATCTGGGGCGAAGCCTGAGAGTCTGCACTTCTGAGAAGTGCCAGGCCTTGCTGATGCTGCTGGTTCACAGGCCCCACTTAGAATGTCGGGGTTCCAGCTGATCGCTGTCTGACCAAGGTCTAGAAATCAGCTTCCGGAAACTGTCTGCTGGCAACAGCCTTCCTATCACAATACATTTCTACCTGACAGAGAGTTGCTTCCTTGTAAGACTATTCCAGAGTTAGAACCTTCTGGCAGTATCGATGAGGTCTCAATGGACTCTGCCCATGATCTGACTCAGGTGTGGTGTCACCTGACTCAATAATCATCCTACCTTTACTTCTGACCACCTGGGGAGGTCTGGAAAAGGTCTCCTTTATTTTTTCCTTTACCATCACAGGGCCATCTATATATTTCATCTGAAAAGGATCTTTTCTCTTTAGGGCTCTCTTTGGGGCCTTAAAAGGTGTAGTAAATGTGTTCCCTTTACACCAGTATTTTCAGTAATTAATTCCAGATACCAGTCTTGTATTATTTAACTCTTAAATGCTTTCAGATTTCAAATATGCTTTGTATCAGCACATACAAACTATGTATGTTGGCACTGACATTTTAAGAACAAGAAGGTTAAAGTTTCAAAAGCAACACCCTGATTTCTTGGACATGATGAAGGTGTGATTTTTTTTCCAGGGCTGGGATGTGTGGGGCTGGAATTGCTCAGAACTGCTCACGGCCGCCTCTCAAGGATTGTCTGACTTTAAATTATTGCCACTGCCTCTACTGTAGTGTGAGCTCCAGAAAAGGCAGCCTCACCCCTTCCAAGCTCCCCACTAAAATAACCCCGGGGGCACTTTTGAAAGTAAGTATAATCTTCGTGCCACAAGACATTTCAAAGCACCACATCTGAAGTCTGAAACTCCATTGTATATCTTCTTTAAACAATGTCAGTCTGCAATGCCTAATTATCTGCTTCCAAAAGCATTTGGTTAGGCACACAACACATCTCAGTAATGAAAACGGACTCTAGTCTCCTACAGCCAGTTCATAAAAGCAATGGAGTCGTTTTAATATTGTCGATATTCTCTCTCAGCGGCACAGTCGTGCAATGTAGCAGAACTGCCTGATGGCCGAGGTAATGATCAGAAGGGATATGACAGAGAGAGACATCTCCTGGCTGATATCGCAGAATTAGCTCATTTATTCAGTTGGAAGAGTTTGGCCTGAGGGCTTCCCAGGACGAGTTTCCCGTCCCAGGGTCCCCTCCACCACAGCGTTGCAGGTCGGATGGTGCAGGACCAAGGAGTGACTGTCCAAGTCCTCTCTACCTGCTTCCTGGAACCATGAGCCCACTCGTCACTCCAGCAAAATCTTGTCCTCTCTCCGAGCACAGGCACTCCCAGCCTTCCTTACTGAGTCCCAACTATTCTACTTTTGAGGGTGCTAACTACAGCTGAAATAAAAATGAAGCCTTTAGAATTTCCTAGCTTAGAGAGTGTTCAGAACTGACAGCCCCCTGTCCAGCTCAACTGAACAAGATGTTCGATTTTCAGTTCTCAAGTTCCATAATGCCATTATGCACTCCTTAAAGTGCGAAAACTCCAGAAAGTGCTATAGCATCCACCTCTCACTAATGTCCCATGGTCTTTGGTGTATCCCAAACTAATTTCCTTTTGTTCTGGTTTGTTTTTGTTTTTGTTTTTGTTTTGTTTTGGGGGATGGGGAGTTGAAGCAAATTTATTTCTTGACACTATACTCATTCACAATAAATTAAATTAAATACAAAATGCTTTTGTTTTTTTCTTGTTATTGTCATTGTTGTTCAAGTACAGTTTTCTGCCTCCCCCCCTTCCTTTTGAAACGCTATGATTCATTATTGTTCTTATTGATATTGGTTAATGTCTATGGTAACTACTCATAATTTCCTATCAACACTGGTTTCCCCAGAGAACTTGCTTTTCCTTGCTTCCATTCCTCCACCCTAGAATTGAAGGAGACCGGCAGCAATAGAGCGACACTGAAGCTCCATGTTTGTCCTGCCCCATATTGTTGGGCATAAAGGGGTGAACGGTGGCGTGCCACCCTGCCCCCTGCCCCCAACCCTGTACCCTAGCTCCCGAGTCTCAGAAGCACACTTCCATAGTTACGCAGGCAGCCTCATGATGTTCACACTTCTCTATAGCGGGCAGCCCAGATCGCCCTTGGGGAGAGAAGTCAGGTTTATTTTTTTTCTTCAACAAATATTTTCAAATGGAGGTCACTGATCTTACAGGTCACAGCACACTCAGAAAGTCCCAGTTAGAGCACCCAGCACATTTGCAGCATCAACTGGACATGGTTGATAAAGATCCCAGACTTAAAGCCTTTCTGCAAAAATAAGCAAATATTCAGACTCCATATTTAATATTAACATTGCTTGGAAGCGAGAGGCAGACATCCTTGCTCAGACTGTATGGAGCAGAGAAGATTCTAGACAGTATGTGGACGGTCCCTTAAGAAGGAGCATCAGTTTCTTTATACATAAGGATGGGTCTCAAACTGTGCAGTGTTCTCCTTCCAAGATGTGTGCCCCTCACCACCCATGTACTCCCTGTGTCCTCATAAGACCCAGCTGAGATCCCTCTGGCACTGTGATGTAAGACGTCACCGCCTGGGGACCTGGCCGACAGTGAGACAATGGTAGGCAGCCCCGCTTGTGAACATCTGTCCTACTCTTCGAACCCCGGGAGTGCTCCCCACACCTGGGACGGGACTGACGCGTGCCAGCAGCGCATCGTCTCCTTCCTCCCCAGGCTACCCAGGCAACTTTGGTCTAAAGCACAGAACGCTCTTGGTAAATATAAACATTTACCAAGGCTTTAAAACATTAGTAATGATTGTCATTGTTGCAGTAAATGTATGGCTTGGAGCTTCCCTTAGTTGGCAACTTCACCCAGTCTAATTAACATCACTACAAAGTGAACAAAAGAAAACATTACTTCAAGAAATCTTAATCCCTTTCTCCAAGAGTAGTAGTTTTCAAAGGGGGATGATTTCACTCCCATGAGATTTTTAGCAGCATCTGGAGACATTCTTGGTTGTCACAACGGGAGGTAGCAGGCATGCTACTGGCATCCAGTGGGTAGAGACCAGGAATGCTGCTAACATCCTCTGGGCCCCACAACAAGGAATTGTCCTATCCCAAATGTCAGCAGTACTGAGGGTGGGAAATCCTACCCCGTAGAAGTGTGATGATGAAAGAAAAGGATCTTCTCACCTCATTCTCTACCTGAATACTTATTTTCATCTTTTTGGGTGAAAGGAGTACTGGGTGTAGCAACGGAGTCCTGATCTTGGGATGGGAAGACTGGGTGTTTACCCTGGCCACTTTGGAATTGTGTGACCTCTGACAAATCAAAATTACCAGGCCCTAATTTCAAGTATCATGTTGTCAAAAATATCCTAGGTTGGCATGCACAAACACGTTTACCATAACTTAAGTCACATCATTACGCATCTTCCATGTATGACAGTGAAAAGGACATTGATCATAATTGTGCTGGGACGACACACATAATCTGTACTGTCCAGGGCAAAACAGGACATAGGCCATCCCACCAACAAGAAGATGGCAGTGGAAATGAGCAAAGGAAACAGCACTCTCCTGTGCTTATCTGGTGTTGTATTCATTTCAGGAAACTCACACATTCATAAGCCTATCTGGTCATTACATCCAGTCCTGGATTGGATGTAAGGATTATTACAAAAAGATTAGAAAGGATTATTACCTCTAAATGGAGGGCAAGCAACTGAGAAATACACAGGGAAACTGACAGCCCATGTGCCCCAGTCTCCTGATTTGTAGCCCAGTGTCCCACCCTTTATAATAGTGCCTACCTTCCCCAGCAGCATGGCGCTGTGAAGATAGGGGTCAGGGCCCCATGGTGGCAGATTTGTGGGTCCATGTCTGTTTCCTTAAGAGGTTTAACCAGCCTGTTATATGCATTAAGTATCAGCTGCATAAGAGAGCCTGTGACACCATCTTAATACTAACCAGGAGAGAAGCTGGTTACCATTAAGCACCCAGAGGGTCCTGAGCCAGGACAGATAGCCATCTTTTCCTCATTACTGCTCAACTTCCTATAGCATCTCTAGATAGCAAACCACATCCATCTTTATGGGCAGTTTAGGGAGAATAAAGGAAGAAAGACACGCATGGGTAATAAAGAACATCCTCACACAGAAAACTGTCGACTTTGGTCACCTGATTTAGATCTGGTTTCCTAACCTCACTTTCTGTTTGTTGCAGGGTCTGATCTCCTAGACCCTGATCTCGAAGCAATGGATTAGATTTTCCCTCTGCAGTTCAAGGTAACCTGAACTGATTATTCTCTCGACATGACCTTCTGGCACAGGAGTCAGTGCTGGACCATACTTTGACTCCAGTGGCTGCATAAAAGGGCCTCATCCTTTTGTCCTAATACAGGGTTGCCAGACAAAACATAGGATGCCCAGATAAATTTGAATTTCAGATATGTAACAAAAACATGTTTCAGTGTAGGTATGTCCCAAATGTAGCATGGCATATACTTATACTAAACTGTTACTAGCTGTTTATCTGAAATCCAAACTTAATTAGGCAGTCTATTTTATTATGTTCTAAATTTGGACTCTATCCTAACTTAAAGATGCCTTCACATCCTTCAAAGAGCGACCATCCTCTGGCCTGGCGTCATTTGAAAGTTGCTATATGCGGGTAACCACAGACCTACTTAAAATTAGAGACCCTGAAGCATCCAGAGCCAGGAAAAATCGGTAGGTTGTTGAACAAAAGAGCTGGTCATCACTGGCGTGGAATGGGGAATTTCTACTTGCCACTTGAAGATTTTAACCAAGTACTATTGAACTGTACTATTCAAAAGTACTATTGAATTCTGCTTAATTCAGTAACTGCAATTGGTTAAATTTTAACCAAATTTCAGGTTAAATTTGAAGCTCAGGATTTCATGTAACAGGGAAAACAATAGTTTAATAAAAAGCCAGAATTTGATGACTTGATGACCAGTGGCACCTTTCAGGGCTGGTCAGAAGAGTTGGGAAAGAAATAAGAAGAATATAGTCCTGGCTCTTGCTTGGGTGAAAAAAAATCTATGAACAGAGACACTATTACTGATATATTTGGGTGGTGAGTTAATGTCATACAAGGTCTGTCCAGAAAAAAGTTCAACCATCATTAATATAATGAGAACAGTTTATGCAACATCAACATAACCTGGCAGCCAAGGAGAGTGGACTGGAATGTGCATGTGTGAGCAAAGATGACCTCACTGTAGTAGTCAGTGGGGGCAGTAGATGCCATTGAGTGAGCTTGTGTACTGTGTGGCCATCACATTCAAAAAGACTGAGTGAGTAGAGCAACAAATCTGCATCAGATTTTGCATTAATCTTGGGCATTCCTCAGCAGAATTATGTGGATGATTCAGAAGGCCGCAGCTATGGGCAACTGGTGATTGGCAGCTTCATCACTACAACACGCCCACTCATGCCTCACGTCTCATGCTGAGATATTTTGGTGAAACATCAAATCATCCAGGTGACCCAACCCCCCTGCAGCCCAGATTTGGTGCTCTGAGACTTCTGGCTTTTCCCAAAACTAAAATCATCTTTGAAAAGGAAGAAATTTCAAACCATCAGTGAGATTCAGGAAAATACAATGGGGCAGCTAATGGCAATTGGGAGAACTGTGTAAGGTCCCACGGTGCCTACATTGAAGGGAACTGAGGTATTGTTGTCCTATGTACAATGTTTCTTGTATCTTATGTCTTCTTCAATAAATGTCTCTATTGTCACAGTATATGGCTGGATACTTTCTGGACAGGTATATGTGGTGAGTGGCATGTTTTGAGGAAAAGCTTTATATCCACTTTAAGTAAAGGATGCAGTGAAAAGGAATGGTTGGAGAGGCATTTGGGGCCACTTTTAAAAAGTTATGGGGCAAACTGAAGGCTTTTGAAGTTTCCCCCCCATAAACCTTTAGCAAATAACTATTTCTCATGTCTAAAGGGAAATATATATTTATAAAAGCCTATTAATGGCTCATCTGGCTTTTCATACTTTTAAAACCACAGCTAATATTTTGTGTTTTCACATAATTGCATAAAAACCGTGGAGCCATTTTTTAAAGAAGAGCTTAAAGACACAGATAACATGGGGTAGTCACCAAGCCCATGCAGTGGAAGAGTGGACTGCAATTCAAACAGGGACAGGATGTCTGATCAATGGTAAATGGGACAAAATACTATCCCCCTTGTGATTATATGACCCACACCTATAACTTCTACAAAGGGTTCCTGAACCAGGTCTCTTGTGGGACAATGTGGGCCTTGACTTTTCTGATTTTCAAGGAACTACTGTCCTGAGGAGTGTTCATCATATTTCCTGCTCTGCAGCGCCTCCTCTGGCAGCATGGAGAGGCGGCGGATTGCCAAGCCCGGCCTCACACAAAACTTCTGTTCCCAAAGAGCTTCTATCCTGCCACCCCCAGGCCCCGCGCCAGCTGAGGCGGCAGAATACGATGTGTGTGTGTCCAGAGATGTGCTCCTTGCTCATCTGCGGATATCAGAAATCATCTCCAGCCATAGTCTTTGCTATCTAAAACTCTGAACTTGGAAGCCACTTACCTGATCACATTTGGAATCAAAACATCCCCTCTTTTTTCAAATATAACCTGAATTAAAATCAAGGCTAAACCATGAAATGTCATTTAAATAAAAACAAAATCATACCACCTCTACCTCTACCTCTTCCTCTTCCTCTTCCTCTTCCTCTTCCTCTTCCTCTTCCTCACTCTCTCCCTCCCTCTTGCCCTGCCTTTAAGCTCAGCTCCAACAACAGGGAACAGCTGTGCTAAAGCAGCACTTGACTCTCATTATTTTATGACTCGGCCCCCTCCATCATTTTGCCGGGGAAGGTTTGTGAGTCTGTATGCATGAGAGATATTCACAGCATGGCAAGGTCCTCATAATCACCTGTGGTTAATGCTAAGCACCCTCAATGATACATCCTTTATCGATGCTCTTAGAATCATAATATCCGATCTTGGTTGTATTATGTGTCTAAAGCACTTTAATCTGCCCTGGGATAAGGGCTCATACATCTATGCTGGTCTCAGAGAAACAATTGGAGATTTCTTTCACTGCCTGGCCCAAATATTCATTTTTCTTTCTATTTGCCTCATAACATAAAAATGAAAGAAGCAAAGAGTGTGTGTCCTCTGGAATCAATTGTAACTACTGCTATTACACAGGTCATTTGGCCCAAATTGAGACATCCCGCCTGGGTTTTCTATGCCTTGACTTCACGGCAACAGAAAATGGAACGGGTGGCTCACAAGAAAGCAAACTGCTCTAGAGGCACTTCCTGCAAGAGGTCACCAATGCACTGTGGCTCTTCCAGGACCAGTTTCAGTCTGCAGGGAACACTGCCAGAGGTAGAAACCTCCCGTGCCACTTGCGTATTCAAAACATCCTCATGTTTTTAATGTATGGATGCTTCCCACAGCAGGGGCTGGTGACAAGCAGGTTAAGTGGGAAGTATTTGCAGCATACCTGCTTGTGTTTTTAAATAAAGTGCATCCAGTTGTGGGCCTGGCGGTCAGCACTCTTCCCATTGTTTCTTTTAATACAGTGAGGCAGAACCACTGGGTTCTCCTCTCAGCTAACTCCCATAAGCGTATAATGGTGCATGGGTCAATTACATCTTGTAACCCTCAATTTCCCCGTATGTCCAATGGAGAGATTAAACCACCAGGACCATTAAACTTCAAGTTCTGATTTACTGGGGCTTCTGTCCCACCAAATTGCCTAAAGAACAAAGAATATGTCTCTATTCTGAATTTTTTTCTTGAAGACAGGCAGCCATATTTTCATCAGGGCAAGTAGACTGGTGCAAAACATTTCTTAAACTATTAACCCCAAGCTATTTGCACCTCAGGTTGCATGGGCATATCATAGTACAGAAATTACTCGAAAAATGAACAGTGAGACCACTAAGCTAAAGATGGTGACTTGACTGATTAAACTTGACATCTGAGCTTCAGAGAGAGAGGCGTCTGCTGATGTCCGTTGTGTGCATGCCTGTGTGTTTGTGTGTGTGTGTATTCCCCCACACTCATCCAATCATTCAGATAGAAAAGGGGAAGTGCGAACAGTCGGGATGGTATCACTAAGGAGGCAGCTGAACTCCAACCTACACACATGAGGAGCGGTGATAACAGGGATGAGGGGAACCGAAGTGAGAAATTTGAGTGTAAGTACTGGTGGAGTTTAGTTAAGGAGAACAGAGACAGGCATGTCGGATGGCAGTAATTCACTTAAAGTTCTTTGCTTTCTCTAGATATGCGGTGCTCAAGAGGGACCTAAGTGTTCTGAGAAAACAAGAGCAAGGACAATTAAGATCCAAAGCACTATTTTTGCTTTTCCTCTGATTTAAATCCTTTCTCAAAAGTTACCACTGAACTTTATAGTACACAGGCTCTTGATTCTGATCTGGTGATATCAAAAAGTTGTTTCCACAGTCTGAAAGTTAGCAGACCTTCTATAATAAACTGGCTGCAAAGAAAATGCAAAATAATTGTTGTAGTCAGATTCACAAATTACAATACTTGTACAATATAGAGTTTAGTCTCTGAAATTACAACAAGGGTAAGTGCGCCTAAAGCTTGGGGACAGATGTAGTATGTAGATGAGGGAACACCCTAAGCCAGTGCTTTTTAAGCTTTAGGCTCAGGGGTATCCAAACTTTTGGCATCTCTGGGCCACACTGGAAGAAGAAGAGTTATCTTGGGCCACACAGTAAATACACAAACACTAATGAAACTGATGAGCAAAGAAAGGGTTCTAGGTAAATTTATGATTTTGTGTTGGGCCACATTCATAGTCATCCTGGGCTGCATGTGGCCTGCAGGCTGCAGATTGGACACCCTGCTCAGGGTATGCAACGGTCTGACTGTTTATGCTCGTGCCCCAGAATTCATATGTTGAAACCCTAATCCCAATGCGAGGGTATTTAGAGGTGGGACCTTTGGGAGGTATTTAGGTTATGAGGGTGGAGCCCTCATGAATGGAATTAGTGCTCTTGTAAGAAGAGACCAGGCTGCTTGCTAGCCTTCTTTCCTCTATGTAAGGACACCCCTATGTGAGAAGTTGGCGGTCGGCAACCTGGTGAAGAGAGCCTCACCAGAACCCAGCCATGCTGGCACCCTGATCTTGGCCTTCCAGCTTCCACAACCGAGGAATAAATGTCTGTCATGCATAAGCCACCTCATCCATGGTATTCTGTTATTTCAGCCTGAACTGACTAAGCAGGGGTGCATCTGAGTGCCTCGGAGATCTTGTTAAAACGCAGGTTCTGACTCAGTAGGCCAAGAATAGTCCTGAGACACCATGTTTCTAAAAACCTCCCAGATGCTGCTGCTGTCACTCCTTATACCCAGACCCCACTTTAGGTCCATAAGTGACCAATTTTCAAAGAATTTGACTGTTACCATCTACACTCAGATTATTCTAAGGACAATTTCTTGATTTGGAAGGTACTTCTTGTCCCTGTTCAGCTTCAGTTTCACCAATAATTATTACAAGAAAATACTCCTATTATTTAAGCTTTCTTATTGTTTAGATTCTGGGTCATTAAAGGTCTATATTCAATACAGATGAGAAAAAGGCAAGGCACAAATGTGGAAATGAGTTTTTCCTTTCCCCCTACCCTTCTTCTTTCCCTCAAGCTCAACTTCACACATAAATTTTGCCTTGAGGAATATGGCAGCATCAGACTGCTGTCCCGAGAAATGTGGCTGAGGACCCTCTTCATCAGCTGCTGTGAGAGGAGAACTGAGACAGGCCTATCAGTGAGGAGGGCAGCCAAGGGGACCCTGTGCTCTCAGCTTTTAATGTCATCAGGAAACTGATCAAAGAAAGAAAGGGAGTTTGGCCTGTGGGTGACCTGACGATAATAGAGATAACTTGTCCTGGCTGGTGTGGCTCAGTGGATTGAATGCCCACCTGCAAACCAAAGCATCACCGGTTCAATTCCCAGTCAGGGCACATGCCTGGGCTGTGGGTCAGGTCCCCCATTAGGAGTGTGCAAGAAGCAAACACACATTGATGTTTCTCTCCCTGTCTTTTTCCCTCCCTTCCCTTCTGTCTAAAAATAAATGAATAAAATCTTTTTTTTTAAGAGATAACTCACATCTAGAAACCTTTTAATACCACCCTGGTTACTCTGATTTCTTTTTTTTTTTTTAACTACTTTTTTTTTAAATAAGATTTTATTTACTTATTTTTAGAGAAGGAAGGGAGGGAGAAAGAGAGAGAGAGAGGAAACATCAATGTGTGATTGCTGGGGGCCGTGGCCTGCAACCCAGGAATGTGCCCTAACTGGGAATCGAACCTGCGATGCTTTGGTTCGCAGCCTGCGCTCAATCCACTGAGCTACGCCAGTCAGGGCTGATTTCTTTAAAATAATTTTTATTTTACTTTGTTACCTTCTCCTGCCTTCTAACCCACTCAGAAAGTATTTTTGAGTACTTGCTTTCTTCCAGATACTGTTCTAGGAGCTGAGAACCTAGCAAGGACCAAAATTGACAGAAATTTTTGACCTCATATCCCAACGGAAGATGCCAGACAAAAAAAAAAATTTAAATAAAAAAATTAAAAAAAAAAAACAAGCAAGTACCTAATCTAGAATACGAGAAAGTGAAAAGTCCTGTGGAAACATGTTCATAGCAGCATGATTCACAAAACCAAACGGTAGAAGCAACCCCCGTGTCCACTGCCAGATGAATGGTTAAACAAGATGTGGTATCCTGCCAATGAAATGTCAGCCAGCCTTATAAAGACAAGAATTTTGACACATGGTACAACCTGGATAAACTTTGAGGCCATTATGCTAAGGGAAATAAACCAGTCACAAAAAAACAAATATGGTAGGGATCCACCTATGAGGCACCTAGAGCGGGCAAAGTTACAGAGACGGAAAGTAGAAGAGTGGTTGCAGAGACGTGGGTCAGGGGCTGTAGGGCGGGGGACAGGGGATTCATGTTAAACAGAATAGTTTCCATCTGGCAAGATGAAAAAGTTATGGAGATTCATTGCACAACAATGTGAATATACTTAATGCTACTGATACACTTTGAAATGGTTAATATGGTAAAATTTATGCTATGTGTATTTTTTTAAATGCTAGGGAGAAAAAGTAACCAGAGAAGTGGGTTAGTTAGGCCGAGCCTGGGGAGGTTGCAATTTTAAATAGGATGTTTAACAAAGTTCTCGTTAATAAAATGGCTTTGGCGCAAAGACCTGGAGGAGGTGGGAGATTGGGCCACACGGGAGCAATGAAGAACCTTCTGACAGAGGAGACGGTGATGGAAAGGGCAGGAAGGAAGAGGAACCCACAGCTCTCACTGTTTCGTCCTATCACCCTCACCAACCACATGGCTGAGCTGGAGCAGCTGTCTGCTCTGCTCTCCCCTGGACGTCCACTGACGCAGCGAACTAACCTTCTGTTGGGGGAATCGTCAGTAACCACCTAACAGGAGCACGCAAGTACTCCTTTAGGGGCATCTACGCTTCTCTGTTCCTCTGAGAACTACTTACTCCTTCTCAAGATTTTTTGTTTGTTTTTCTTTTTGTTTTAATTACTTAAGAGGTGAAGTGGAAGGGCCAGCAGAGTTGTGTGTTCTCAGTGAGCCTAAATCAGACTTTGGTTAACTGATGACCTGAGGTTAGGAGAGGACCATAAAAGCATATCAGGTCTGTACCCAGCTCAGGTCCTGGCGAGAGAGAAGGATCTAAGAAAAAACTCTCAGCACAAGGGACTAGTGATACCTGCAAGACAGAAAGGCTGCTGGGGAAAAGGGCCACCCCGTTCTGCAATGATCCCAGCCTGGCTGCAGCACAGGATGGCCTGAAGGCCACAGGAGGACGGTGATGGAGTTCTGACACTGGAGCTTCTAGGAGGTCTCAGCAAGAAAAGACGTTCACACAGACGGCCCTGGTCCCAGCTGTGTGGCAAAAGGGAGGCACGTGGCTTCAGATAGTTAAAGGGGAGCAAAGAAGGCTGTGGATAAATACATCCAAAGTACTCCTGGGGACTCTTAAAATAATACAGGGGTTTAAACCCCAGTGAAATGTGGGTGCTACTTATACTGGGACCTCTGTTGTTGATAAAACCCGAGAAATTTGGTTTATTGCAGGATTTCATTTCTAGTGTTTTGTGTGTGCACTCGAAGATGCTAGGATGCCTCGGTCTAATTGAGCTCTTCTTACCTTTAAATGCGAGTCAGCCTCATTTTCAGTCAATTCACTTATCCTGTTATTTTTTTTTTCAATTTCTTCACAAAAAGGAGGGGGCAACCATACCTGCCCCTTGGGATAGCTGTGTCAGATGAAATAACAGATGGAAAACCACTTGGAGTAGCTGAACATCCTACCTCTACCAATAAATAATCATGATTATTATTATGTTCTTTTCACCATCATTTTATTACAGAATTCTTCCTCCTTCTCTCCACCTTGGAAAACATAATTTGCCAATAGTCTGAGCAAAAAAAGGCTCTAAAGTTAGGTGTGCGATTTATTTGTCACGGTCTCTAACGAGGAATTTAGTTTTAAACCCTTTGAAACATCTGTTGCATTTCAGCTCAGAAAGTGCAAATAACAGAGAAATAGGAGCATCTGGGCTAGAAATGGAAAATGTCTGCTCCTATTTTAAAAAAGAGAGAGAGGGAGAAGAGAGAGAAAGAGAGGAAGTAAGACTGTTACATTTCTCATTCTGAATACTGAGCACTTATCACCAGACCTCATGCTCCACCTGACGCGCAGGAAGCTGCTTGATTAATGTGCACGTGCAGCGGCCATCTGCTCCTGGCTGGGCTCTGAGTCCCAGCGCCCCACGCTGGGTCAGCACTTTCCTCTACGGGTGCTGAGAAGTGCCTTTCTGTTTCCCACTCCCTCCCTAGTGCTGGTCCTTGGTCCATGAAGCTTCATTTGCCTTGAAAAAACAGAAACACCTTTGGAGAAATTGCAGGCTGTGGTCCTGGCAGAATGTAACAGAGAGGGAGCCTTTAGCCAGCCCAGCCTGCTGCCTACAGGAAGCAGAGAAAGCTGGTAGAAAAAAGTCACAAGGCCACAGAGGATACGGGGACAACTTGACCATTTTCAGAGAAACGAAAGCTTTGAAGAAAAAGATAATCTCCAAAGTTGCCTAGGTTTGGTTCTTTTACCCTCCTTCTGAGTGAGTTTTCTTGGGTTGTTTTGGGACCGACCTGACGGCTGTCAGCTCAACAGCACAGGGGAGAGCTGGCTAACTCATCACCTCCTGAGGCAAGCATCGGCCAGTGAAGTGATACCATCAGGACAGGCAGCTGTTGTCACAAGGGGAATTGAGCCCACTGGCATGAAGGCCAGAGAAGGTTGCTGGAGTTGGCCTGGGAGCTCAAGGAGCAGGGGTCCAAGGTGGGACAGCAAAGTCTTTCCTGGGCAACAGCAAATTCAGCTCAATGTAGTGTCCATCATCCAGACAGCAGGAAAGACCCTTCCCAAGAGGCACGAGGACACTTACGCACATACTCCTTGGAGCTCTTCCACTCCCATCAGGACCCCGTGTTTTGCCCAGACATTCACAGGCACATGGGATAATTGTCTCATTTACAAGGTGTCTTGCTTTTCGGGCCAGCCTTGGTAATAAGGAGCATCATCACTGTTGGAAATGCAGATGATTAAATGGACTTTAAGGACCTCAGACTTAATTTGGCCTGGCCCCTTCCTTCACTTGCAAACGGGCACGCTGAGGCCCACACATGCACGCAGAGCCCTCAGCTCAGCCCATTCCTGCAAGATACATCCAGTGTGTCCCGGTGACACTCATGGGACAACAAAAGGCTGCATTGACTTGAATGCATCTGCACATGTAGAGAAGCTCCCACATCCACCCACCTCATCCACAATGGAATCTGAAGGATATAGAAAACAAATGCTGTGATCACTGTGGACTAATAATACCTAGCATGTGCTCACCTGGGAGGCGAGGAGAGACAGAGAAGAGGGAGGGGCCACAGGGGGCCGGGTGGCAAAGAAGAGCAAAGGAAGAAGGCAGGAGAATGTGGTGTAAAAAAGGGGTGAGGAGGAGAGATGAGGGAGAGGCAAAGAGAGCCCCAAAACTCAGATGAGAGAGGAAAGTAGGAACATTGGGAGTGGGGGAGGGGAGCAAGATCTAGTTTTTTTAAAGGGAAAGTCAAGGAGAAAACTGAGCCAAACTTAAATTTTTAAGAAGCATCAGGCTGAGGGATGAGAGACGTCTAACCAGCACCCCTCTGCTGAGAAGACCAACCAGGCGTGTTCTGTGTGTGTCAGAAAGCGCACCGCCTTGAACTCCAACCCCAGTTTCTTGCTTTCTTTTTCTTTTTCTTTTCTTTCTTTCTTTCTTTCTTTTTTTTTTACATCACAAGTAGTGTAGAGGTCCCTGGTTGGCAAGACCAATTTCCCCCTAGCCCGCTGTGCAGAAGGCTCCTCCCAGAGGTATTTTCACCTGCACAGCCCAGTCGCTGCGGAGGACAGATGCGGAGGCAGCGTCTCTGGTTACACACCCGGGGCCAATAGGACTGCACAAAGCTCATATTATTCTCACTTTAATCATGGTTTTTGCTTCGCAAATCCTGCCTTGAAACCATACACTGTGCTGAAGTTTTATGGCAGCTCTTAGTGTGACTTACGGTTTGATCAGGAATTGTTCCATTAATTTCTGAAGTTATCACTGAATTTCCTTTCTTCCCTCCTCAAAATAATTATTGACAAATGTGTATAAATGTAAACCTGGCTAATGATGGCTCCACCCCTTGGATTTTTTCCCAAGTAAATGAAATCAAGCCCTTTGCTTTCCCATTCTTTTATTACTTTATGAAAGCGGTGGGAGAAGGGGAGAGAGAGAGAGAGAGAGAGAGAGAAGGTAAAGGAAGGGAGAAGGAGGCAGGGAGGGAAAGGGAAGAACAGTGAGAATAAGAAGCATAAATGGCATGTACAAAATAGACAGGGGGAGGTTAGGAATAGTACAGGAAATGGAGAAGCCAAAGAACTTATATGTACAACCCATGGATAGGAACTAAGGTGGGGAAATGCTAGTGGGAGAAGGGGTGCAAGGTGGAGGGGAATAAAGGGGAGAAAAAATGGGACAACTGTAGTAGCATAATCAATAAAATGTACTTTAAAAAATAAATAAAAAGTTAGAAAACCAAATTCTCACACTATTTAATGAAGCTTTTCCCTCTGTGTGAAGATTGAAGTCTAAATCACGCCAAGGTGTGACAATCAGAACAATTCTGAGTCAAGGAACGTTCACCTTAGCCAGAGTGCATGCCTTCAGTGCATGCTTATGCTCTAAGACCTGCATTTAGAATGGGGATTTGGGATGTTAGAGAAGATAGAGGCAAAAAAGAAACGTTGGTCTCTAAATCATATAAAAGGCGCTTCTTTAATTCAAAAAAGTATCCATGTGAAATTCAGTGAGAACTTGCTAAGTACTAGCACATGGCTGCCACTGCGGTAGGTTTTCCAGGCTGTTAAAGAGGAGGGCCCACCTGAAAGGCTTCTAATCCATCTCCACCGTCATCTCTCCCCAGACCAGGGCAAGAGCCTCCCTCAACTAGTTTATCTTTTTCTCTCTTGCTTCCTTACAGTCCACTCCCCCATATGAGTCAGAGTGATCTTTAAATGGCACATCAGCAGACATCACTCCCTTGCTCAGAACCTGCCAGCGCTGCTGGTCACACTGGGAACTAAAAGCCACACTCCCGGCCCATGGCCTGGCCCACCTCCACCTGCCTTGCCACCGCAGCTCCGCCCACACTCTCTCCCCTTTTTCCATGAAGTACGGTCGCAGTGGCCTTCGGTGCTTCTGTTCCTTCAGTGAGCATACTTTGTTCTATTTTAGAGCAATGTCCTTTAAATATTTTGGATACTCCTCCTGTAACTAAAATGACTGGAAAAATTATACAACCAGCCCAAGGTTTCATCCATAGGACAAGGACAAATAGTCTAAGAATCAGATTCCAAAGAACAATGGCAGGACCAATGAAGTCATTTGCTGCTTGCCACCTCTCAAGTTCTGCTCATTAAAAGCACAAATAACCACATTTCATGGTTTGTCTCTCCCCTTCACTAGCATGGAGGCCCCACAGGAACAGCAGTCACATGTCTGTCTCTGATCTCCCCACCTAGAGCTGGGCCAAGGACTCGGTGGACACTCCATAAGCAGTTGAAAGAGTGAATAAAGGAAAGAAAAAAAAAGAAGGTTGTTCACACATTACAACTTTAAATACTAATTCACAACCATTCCATGATTAGGTACAAGAATGAGGAGCACAGATACTAAATTGCAAACAAGCTCTTTTTTACTGAAAAGATGCAGGAACAAAAATGGTAGCATCTTCAAGCTCTCATGAATCTACCACAGAAACACCCAGCTTTCTGCAAACCTTCTGTCCGAGACCTTTATACACTCTCCACTTGACCACTCAAGGAACTCGTTACTTAACAAAAAATACATGACAAATGGCTCGTTTTCATTCGAGGTCATGATTTAGCTTTCCAAGGGACATTCATCTGTAGCCACGTGGCCGAGTGGAAGGTGTTGCGCAGCAGTATCTGCAGTGACGACCGTTGCTGTGACCCAGAGAAAAGCCTTGGAGTCTCAGGGTACATATCTGAAAAAGAGTAATAAGATGTGTCTCAGCTTTCTTCCTTAGCATTTCTGGGGATATATTAGATGCAGACCAAACCCTGTGAGCTTCTCTGGGAGAAAAAAAATGCAATATAGATCCAACATATACCTAATAAGCGAACCACGTGGTTTTCCAGTTCTCATCTCTGCGATTAAGCTAACAGGTGACAGACTCATTTCAGTATGGTAACCCCCTCCTCTTAGAACATGACTTATTATTTTTCCAAGCCAACAGAAGCCAGAGGTCCAAAGAGTTAGAGAGGGGGTGGGGGAGACAGAGAAAGATCGAGAGAAGGTCAGTTTAGACTACAGCCTTACACAAATCGAAGGGATAATTCAGCCAAGGACCAGGTTGAAAATAAGGATTCAGTCTCCTGTTCTTGCTGAGTCAGTTCTCCCTGGTGCATGCCTGTGGTTTTGCTTGACTTGATGCAAGCTCCAAAAACATCCAATTGATTCATATTAAACAGAGAATGGAAAACCAGACTTCAGGGGTGTCCAGAAGACCTCCACTACTGGGATCTCTTGAACCACCCCTTCCCTATGATTACATGAAACAGCACAGTTGTCTAATACATTCTCCTTCCACAGTAAATCTTAAATACAGGGCTGCGGCATCCCCTCCTCATAGCCTAACTGATGTGCATTCTTCCCTCCTTTCTGGTTCACAAAACTGATGGTTTTCAAGCAGCAAGGTGCCCAGGCCCAAGCGAGATACTCACTTTCCCAGCTTCCTCAGAAGTTCTGCATGGTGATGTGATGCAGATCGGGCTACTGATGTGAAAATCCAGGTCTATTGGGAGCCTTGGGAACAGGTTTGCTTCTCCAGATGTGAAGGGGCAGGTGCTGATGGCTCGGTCCCTCCCTTCATGTCTTGTACAGGAGGAGACAGATGCGGTGGCCACCTGGTAACCACCAGAAACAAGCATGAAGACAAGAGGCCTGGTACGGAGGACATAACAAAAAGATAGAAAGAGTCTGAGTCCCTGATGACATCCCTGAGCAACCAAATTTACACCAGAAACTCCCTACATCTGGTCTTCTTGACATCTGAGAACAAGAAACACCTATCTGTTTCAGTCACTAAAATTATGTCATGCAGTCCTCATAGACAAATCATTACTAAGCGATACTGTAACCATATTATTTGAGAGGAGAGAAATGGTTCTATAAATAGAGATAGTATCCTGGATCAACAGGAATGAAGAGCCCTTGTGTGATACCCTCCTTCCAAGAAAAAGTATCCCTAAATCATCTCTACCACTTAGTCCCCATCTTTCATGGTTCATGTATAATGATGCAGAATTGTTCCTTAGATCCTGAATCCTTGGCTTCTACAGCCCCACTGTTTCCCACTAGCCAGTTCCCTCAGCTGTTCCACATGTGCCCTTTATTATTTTCCATCCATTAATCACTTGCATTGTCCAGGTTTACAATTTTCCAAACTCTGCCCGTTTCAATTAGATGCCAGGGTCACAGACATAACCCGGCAGCCCCGACCTGCACGGCTAACATCGGAGACAGCCGGATTCCTCTGTTTCCATGTATGCCATCTTGAGTCCTGGACTAGATAATTTCACTCATCTAGAAAATTAAGGTGAATAAGAGAACAGAAAACGGGAATGGCATATGGTCTAGCTTCCTGAATTTGTGTGATTATCCATTTTCAAATAGCAGGCACTGAGTTATTAAGTCTATTGACAGATGCAATGTAATTTTCTTCAAACAGATAACTGATCCTGGACTTGATAAGGCCTGAATGTGCAGGCCACACTCCCTCATATGCTGATCATTCTTCGCTCTCTTCATTCAGTGGCCTGTGTTATCAAATTACCAGTGCAAATACATGCCCAGAAGTAAAGCAACATAGGATCTTAAAATTTATACTCAGGGCTGTCATTTAGGTACTTTAAATTGTCTGAATCTGAGCAGTATTGCTTGATAGTCCTGCAACCAGGAAACATAATAATAGTAGGAAAATTACAAAATGAAACATTAAAAACTCTGGGTCTGAGAACGGTTTGAGACAAATTGCATAGAAATAGGTGAGATCGGGCTCTACGCTTAGACAATTTAAAGGATTTCAAAGTCTGGAGACAACATTGTTCTGATACTGCTAAGTGTGTGAAGTGGTTGCCTTTTCTTTATGTAACCCTTGGCCAGGATGCTCTCATACACATACTAAATCAACACCGAAATGTAGCTCACAATAAAATCATTGGGACAATACCCGATACAATCTGACTGCAGAAGATGTTCAGCAGAGGTTTTAAAAATACCTCACTGGGTATGCACAGGAGGCTCCCAAAACCACAATGAAAGGGCACACCTGTTGTCCAGCATCTGAGAATAACCCTCTATTCTTGTGAATCAAACAAACAAAAATCCTTTTGTCCCACAATTTAGCCTTGGGCCCTGATTTCAAACTATTCTCTTTTTCTCTGATCTGTCTCTCTCACCAGGATGATTTCATCAATGCTCTGGGTCCTAGAGAGTTAATGACAGCAATGAAAAAAGAGTATCTGGATGTTGGCTTTGAACTGGGCAGATACAGTCTACATGTCGTGATTAAAATGCAACCACTGGAGGTTACATGACCCCTAGTCACCCGTTGTTAGTGATGTGGTAGGTGAGGCCCTGTGGTCTCTCCCCAGACACTGAACCTGGGGTTGAGTTCTCAGTGAAAACCAAAATATTTTAGAAATCCAGGCATGTTACCATTTACTCAACAATAATTTACTGTGTACTAAACTTTAAAATAAAGCATTGAATATACCTGACTGTAAGAATATAATGAAATACTAGATTGCATAAGAATCTTATTTCACACCGTAGGGATCACGATTGTGGAGATATCACATCATCGGATTTCATTGTATGCTAAAACGTTACGCCTCAGGTTTCTTTTTTTCTTAGTTAGAGGCCTTTGGTATTTGAGGATTTAGTTAAGATCTTTATTTTTTTAAACCCACTAGGAAAACATTTAATTTCTTCTTCAGTGGCCATTTTCAAAATCAAGGCGGTTAGGATGTTTGTTTTCTCCAATGAGTTGGATCTGTTTGTTCTATGTAAATGGAGCTCCACAGCAACTTTTTATTCTCAAATTTTTTTACGAAGTTTTCTCTGTAATAGATTCTTGGATGATTTTGATTGTTTGAGAATTTCTGGTTCCTACAGGAAGAGCCATGTGCAGATGTGAGTGAGAGAGTTCAATGGAGGAATGAAATAAAAATATTAATTACCCAGAGTTGCCTGAGTCCTACAGCCAGTCCGAGTATGTGGGGCACTGGCATAGACATGTAAGAAATGTCAATATTTATTATGAATATATGCACATTGGTTGAGCTATAAAATCATTCAGAGAAAGATATGCCATCCCAATAATTAAACTTCATTCAGAATACCAATGTAGCTACAATGAAAACTGAAAGTGATGATTTTGATTTAATTACTCTGTGCAGCCACAAGGTATTGAACAAAGAGAAAAAAAGTTAATGTAAGTCTAGGGCCAAGCCTTGCTGTCAGAAAGGAGAACCAGAGGTACACCAGTGTCTTTCTGAGGGACTGACCCCACATTACTTTAAGGGTTAGTGCTCTTTTGAATGAGTACTAGGTGGCCCTGAGGCAGAACTAGGTGGCCACACCCTTTCCTGTCTGTCACCTCTTCCACAATACCTTCCCTGGCCACACCAAATGTTAATTTCTCTCTTCTCTGAACTTCTATGTCTGTACAAGTTCATAGAAGTTCGTGTCAGTGGATATGAGCTTAAGGGGAGCTAACAGGGATGAAACTCACATTTAAAGAAACTCAAATGGGTCCTATTTACTCAAAATCCTTAACTAGCCAGAATCCCTCCCTACATTCTACTTAAGCAGAAAAACAAATCGCATACCCCTCACAGCCCACTCAGGGAGGACATGGGGCAGTTGACATGTTTGTAAAGGACTTTAAGAGTCTGTTTTGAGGTCAATAAACTCATCTCAGCTTTTCCAATTCTCTATATCTTTAATTAATAGTGCAAACTCATACTCAGATTGGGAACCCTGCCTGTGATACTACAAAGATATCTATTATTAAAGAAACACATAATTATCTTCATAATACTATATTGTCATAAAAATAAACAGAAAAGGTTTTAAACATAGATTAAAACAGAGATTTTTTGCAACATCAATGAAAACTGTTAATTCCTCAACATACCCCCTCTCATGATTTTGGTTAATCGGGGTATAAAGCATTGGATGATGGCCCCCCAAAATATATGCCCACCAGAACCTGTAAATGTGGCCTTACTTGGAAAATGGAGTCTTTGCAGATATGATTAAGGGTCTTGAGATGAGACCACTCATCCCCAAGATTACCCAAGTAGGCTCAAAATCTAATGACAAGCGTCCTTATAAGAAGACGAAAAGACACAGAGACAGAGGAGGAGGCCATGTGAAGACAGAAGCAGAGTGTGGAGGTTTGCGGCCACAAGCCAACAAACCCTGGAGCCACCAAAAGCTGGAATTATCCTGCCCTGAAGCCTGCAAGGGGAGCATGGCCAGCAGACACCTGGATTTCAGACTTCTCTCCTCCAGAACTGGGAGAGAGTACGTGGATCTCGTATGAAGTCACCATGTGTGTAGTAGTGGACTGTAGCAGCCCTGGGAAACTAATACATGGAGTTTTACTATACTTAATTAAATGCCACCCAATAAATGTACATAAAATATAATTAAAGATGAAGACTCTTTGGTAAGTCATTCAACAGAATGTATTAAGTGTTACTGCCGCCAGACACTGTGTAAGACTCTGGAGATACAGTAAAAATTTTAAAAGATATTACACTGCAAGGCCCTCATTGACCTTACAGTGAAATCTGGAAAGGCAATTTTTCCTCAGTCGTTGCAGAACAAGAAAAAAACTACCAGATATTTAAAAAGGAGCCTGTTAACTGGAGTGAGCAGGTGGAATTCTTCTGATATAGGTTAATAAGGCCATTTATGTGTGAAAAAGATATTCTTACTAGAGAATTGCAGAAAGCCTTAAAGACACTCTATTCAGACTCAGAGTTTCTGTCCCCAAAGGATGTAAATGTTCCTGCGTCACCTGGTAATCACAAAGGGAAGATCAGCAAGCACCTGGAAACTGCCAGCACGACCTGCACCCTTTCCCAGGTAAGTATCCTGATGAAGAAGATTGTTTCCTCCATCCTAACCAAAAATTAAAAAATTAAATTGTCTTCAAGTCCTCCGTTGTTTCTCTACACTCTCCAGATGATATTCTGCATGATGACATGTCATCCCATGTTGTATCAATCACATTGCAATATGTCATTTAATGTAACATGAAGCAATATGATTGACACAATCTACTAGGGCTTGTCACAACATTGCATGTCAACTAGGACACTTTTATGGGTTTTGTAAAGAAAAAAAAATTGACATGTTTCACTGAACATTCCACCTGGGGGGGCAGGGAGAGGTGGGGAAGAAAGGCTCTCGGAAGATTTTTGCAACATTTTTGCTGAAGGAACTGATAAATATCTGCTAAGTAAATGGAGTCAAATGTCTCCCCTACACCCATATCGAGTGGGCATGATGAACGACTGCCAGCCTGTCTCAGGTTCATGGTCAACTCTGCTTGCTCCTTGTTCCTGCTTGCCACATTTAATTCAAGACACCTTACAAGATCACCTTTAGAAGAGGGAACAGGACTCTTAAGTGGAAGGCCCACATCTGAGCCAAAGAAGGTAGTAAAACCAGGTAGGGCTTCATGGCAGATTAGGAATGTTCTAGAAGCCGTCATTGGTGCAAATGTGGTTGTCGATAACATCTCAAAACAACTTACGCAAAAAGGGGGGTTTATTAAAAGGATATGGGGATTTCTCAAGGAATCAAGGGCAGAATAAAACTAAACCTTAGGAAAAGACTACCGGCCATATTTAGAAATACACCTGCATTCTCTCCTCACCTCAGTCTCTGCCTCTCTGGCCCACCCACTTTCTCCTCCCCACTTTACTGCTGCTCCATCCATTTGGTAGAATTAACCCCATAATAACCACCTTTACAAGTCAGAATCCCAATCACATAAGCAATGTTAGTGTAGAGTTGCTGGTTTCCTTTGTGGGATATATTTCCCCCTTCCTAAAGTATTCCCATTGCCCAGCAAAGCAGTGCATCAGGGATGGACTTCGCCAGGAATGGACCTCACCTCTAGCTGCAGAGGGAAACTTAAATTATTAGCTTCAACCAACTCGTGTATTCCATTGCCCTGGCCGGTGACTGGTTCAGGAAAAGACAGTTAGACTGAATCCAGCGAAGATGTGTCTAGTATACTAGGAAACAAACTCACTCATCTCCCTTGGGCCAATCCGAGTGAGAACGCGAGCTTGAGACTGCCGAGAGGAGAGTGCCATTGCAACAGGCTGCGTTGAGTTTCTCTTAAATGGTTGGGGACGTTCTTCAGTTATTTTTAAAGCCTCTCCTAGATAAGTTTCAAGTTTCTCTTTAGGCACTCCCCAGTGAGCTCCATTCTACACAGCTCACAGAAGATTTCTCTGCAAAGCAAAGAAACCTACTGTGCACCTGCATGAAGAGCCCAGCCCTGTGTGAGCCAGGCCGCGGCAGAAGTCTGGGAAGCCGGACCTCTGTTAGCGTGTGCTCCCTTGACACGCCAGCCTCCCTCCCTTCCCCCTTTCCCTCCACTTTGTTTTCAGTACACCTCTTCTTTTGGATGTGTTTCACCTCTTTTCTTGATTTCTGTACTGAGGGAGGGGCAAGAACCCCTCATTGGTGATACCATAAGGGGAGCCAGCTTGAGGGTTGAGCAACCCAGAGATAAGGGAGCCAAAACTTGGATCCCAGAGATGATATCTGAGTCCTCAATCAAATCATCCTGTAGCCTAAATCTCTCCTAGAAGAGTCTGGGTAAAAGAGGCAATAAAATGCCCTATGCTTAAGACAGTATGAGTCAAGTTTTCCATTCCTTGCCACCAAAAGAATATGAACTTAAATAAGAGACAACTTTCTGTCTTCAGAAAAATCTCTAGCTGACCCAGCTTGAGCCAGCCACTCTAATCAGCCATGGCAAGGGTACAAGGCACTGTTGCTAGGTGCCAAAGTCCTAGCTTTGGCTGTGAGAGCAGTTCTCTGAAAAGGGGGTGCATGGCATTTTGAATAAAATCTGTTATCAGTGAAGATCTCTATTCACTAGTAAGTCTGGACACATAGCCCTCTGCACTTTGGTTATTTTCATTTTTAAATTGGTTGGTCACATCCCTGCCCATCAACCCCTCCCTGGTATACCAATACTCACTCTATAAAGGTTTTCATACCTCACAGGTAGGTTCTAATAAGAAAAAAAATTCAGATGGCTTTTTAAACATTTTTCAGAATTCTTTTCCTCTACTGTCACTGTTTGTGCATGGAGGAAAACAAGGAATTATTTCTTTTTATTTTTGCATTTTATGATTCTGCATATCCCCCCCAACCCTGCCCAGGTTTCTTTGGAAATACTCCTTTAAAAACATACCCTCTCGGGGCTGGTCGTGTGGCTCACCCACTGCTGCTGAGCGTGCAAGTGACTCAGCCCGTCTGGCCTTTAGATAAATCTTCAATATGATGTTAACAAGAGGCTTAAAATTGTTCATCCCTTTATTGAATGACCTCCTCTTGGAATTTAACACAATTTTAGCAGAAATAGAGGCCATGCTGAGAGTCATATGTGGTGTTGTTCATTCATGTGCTTTGTTTTTTAAACAATAATCATTAAAACTTGAAAACAATTACATGTTAAAAATATTAACCCTGTTAAATAATTTATAATTTATTCACATGGCAGGATTCTGTTAAGAAATACCTGGGAAATACTATGAAGTAAAAGAAGCAGGTGCCAAAGTGGGCGCAACGTGGCCATCATAAACTCCACACACACAGCAAACTGGAGAGAAACCACTCTTAACTGTGATCGCCTCCCGGTTCTCAAGATAGTAGAATGCTATAAATAGATTTTATTCCTTTCGATACACTTTTTGTTTGCTTTTGTGCCAAATTTGTCCACAGTGAACAAATACCACTTTTCTAATTAGGAGGGTATAAAGATCTCATTATGTTTTTGTGGGTATGGAATATATTTGATTCTCTGCATTTTGATTTTAGAAACAGTAAAAGCATGTTGACATAAAACAGTTTTGAGACAAATAAATCATATTAAGGAAATGCAGTAAAATAATTTTTAAAAATAACAACAAAAATAGGCATTAACCACTTAAGTAAAAAAAAAAGTGTTTTTGTTCAGGGTATTTAGTAGTTGAAGAATTTGTTTCTACTAGAAGAACAAAGAGTTCACTTTAATTTCTACCTTTGAAACTCCTCCAAATCAGAGGTCAGATAACTTCCTTTCTGCATCTTCATATTGTGGTCGCTGTATGATTTATAATTGGTTGCATTTTTGTCTCCTACAATATGCTAAAGTGAGTGAGGTCAGAGATTCTGCTTTCACTCAGTTTTCTTGTTTTGGTGGCTTGAAGTCAAATTATTCATATTACTTTAATACAGTTTTGTTTAGCTTAATTATATACTGAAAGTCTGGCACACATAATTAATCAATGCATTGCTAGTGACTGTGCAACAAGCCGTATCTGTTGGAAATTATATTAGGAAATGCCGGACGTGAGGGGAAGGAAGACAGGAACAGAGGCGAGAGACAAGCCCTGCCCTCTTTTCCTCGGGAGAGTGTTATTCCTGGGTCATGTATGTTGAGGCAAATCAGTGCATTTTTACAGATTTGTCCCTATTTCTGGAAAACCCAAAATCTATCTCCTATTGCTCTTTGGCTTTCCAGGCTGACGCTGACAAGACCTCCCCCCTGTGCACTTTAGTCCACCTCCCAGAGGTGAAAGGGTGCATTGTTCCACCAGTCACAGAAGAATTCGGGGCACAACCAGGGTGACGGTCAAATCCAGAGCTTTAACAAAGCTTTTGCCTTTGCCCTTGCCCCAGTATTCCGCTACTACTCTTTACACCCTTTACCTTCCTCCATATGAGAAAGTGGGGGAAATGACACTCGAAAATTGTTTTCCAATAAAGGTATTTTATTTTTAGTTTCCTTAGACCTTAGGAACTCCTAAGAAAGACTATTTTATGAAAGTGTGAAAATTGATTTAAAAATTAAAAATTTGCTTCAATGAGCATTGCCATGAGGAGCTAATATACAGATACCAGGAAATCTACTGTCTTTTGTGCACCCCTTTTAATTACAGAGTACAGTTTGTCCACCTTAGGCTACCTTTATTGAGTGTCTACTGAGAGCCACCACTGGGCTGGACCTCTAAATTTTGTTAGATACAAGATGAGAATCATTGTTCCTACCCTCACAAAGCTTACAGATGATTGGTGGAGTGGACAAATAAACCTGGAGTCACAGGTAGTATGATAACCGCTCTCACCAACGTGGGCACTGGGCCACCCTGCCTCCTAGTGGTCCAGAAAGTCTCCTCTGAGGACACGACACTTGACAGCAATTTGAAGGATAGCTCCAAGGCAGCCAGGTAATGAAATGGAGCCCTTTCATCTCCTGGTTCCTCTACAGCACTGTTACCTCCACTCCAGAAATAAGAGCACTGAGGAACAGATTGGTTAAAGGACTTAAATATTGTCACACATTCAGAGAGGAAAATGTCTGGCTGTAAACCAGGCTAACCTCTGCTCTTCCCACCAAGGCAAAACAAAGAACCTCTCATTTTGCTAGGTGTGCAATGCCCGCACAAAGGCACTTCACAGAAAGTGCATTATTTGTAAATAAACATCTTTATTGCCTCCCAGAAATGTCAAGTGAACTTAAAAAATTGCTTCCTGCAAGCACTTTCCTCAGCCAAAACCAACGCAGCACACATTAAGTACCTGGTCCTAGACGACGATAACGGGAAACGGGGGTCCCGGCACACATGCTCTTTTCGCTCCCCCCAAATGCTGATTGTTCTCTCAGGGGCTCCAGGGCACAGCCCAGTTGTCTCTCCATATTACATACCCCAACCTTGGACCTCCGACACAATCCCTTCACTCTTCCCTTTCATTGTTATTGTCATTGCCACTCTTGAGTGAAAAAGAAAATATCTCTAGGTTGACATGACACTTTATTTTGTTCTGTTTATTAAAAGAGAGAAAGAGAGCAGAAAATAATGTTGCTTGATGAAAGGCAACAAAATTATAAAAGTGGTCAAATTCCACAGACTCCAACCAAATATAAAGAAATGGGATCGGAACATGCTACTAATAGGACCATTGGTTTCAAGAAGTGGCTGTGGCCAGAACGAGTCACTGCCCCAGCAGATGCCAGACACATTTCAGCAACTTCAAGAAATAAAGACCGGAGTACTTAGCTAGAGTGTCCGGATTTGGTCACCACGGTGGTGATGATTTCTTGTCACTATTGAGCTGGATTTAGAAAGTGAAGACCCCACCAAAAAGAGAGTGCCCAGCGGGATGGGCGGCCCCTACACTGTCAGCAGTGGGTGCCCCCAGTCCGTCTAGCTCTCCAGAGGTCAAAGACAATCCCGTCCTGACCTCATCTCGTCCCACCCTTCGGGGGTCTCCAGGGACGGAGACTAATGGCTCAATAAGGAGTTAGCATCCATTCTCTCTCTCTCCTTCTCTCTCAGCTGTTGTTCTGGGGGGGGGGGGGTGTGAGTGTGAGTGTGTGTGTGAACTTTCTTTAAAAAACTTTCAGGCATGTGTAGTTGAGTCTGCCTTTTGAACACAACAAGTTAGAAACGAACACGATCTCTCATTTATTTGTCTTTTTAAATAGTTTTGTTTGCAATAAACAGCACAGGAGATGGTTTTTTACCAGCATAACATTTTCTGTACCTCGGAGAATGGCTGCTCTTTCATCTGATGCTATTAAACATGAATACATCACCATGGAAACCACCGCAAAGACGCTTTCCTCTATCATGGCCTTTGAGATAGCATTCGTGGTCCTTACTCTACACCGTTTACTTCTACTGGGCAAAACGATTCCACTGGGAAAAGATGGTCCTGTGTCCTTAGCCAAAGACAAGTTCGCAACCTTGGCCTTAATGGACATCACTTATAGTATGTTGGTGTTTTTACATACCTTCAAGCAAAAGTGAAGATTAGAAAAGATGGTATAAATTGGTAGTTAAAAAACAGTCACAGTATACAATAGGATAAGTAGAGCATAGGATATACAGTCAATAATACTACAATAAATATGTATATTGCCAGGTGGGTACTTGAAATATTTGTAGGATCACTTTATAAAATATATTATTGTCTAACCATTATGCTTTCACCTGAAACTAATACAAAATAATACTGAATATAAAATGTAACTGAAAAATTAAAAAATGAAATATTATCCATTAGCTCTATCCTTCCCAAAAGAAACCCATATGTGAATAAAGAGGAGGGAGCCAGCCCAGAAAGATATTTGGGGTTATGATGGCAGTGGGAAGGACGTGTGCACATGCGTGCACATGCCTGCACACGCTCACTGCCTCGTGCACGTGTTAATCCCTACCCCTATCCTAGGCAAAGATAACACATGATCTTTATTCATTTACAGTTAATCTCAAAGGTTAATTTTGTTGCCTTTATGCTGTAAACAAAGAAGATATTTCTTCCCTGGCATAGGGCCCTTTGCCATAAACGAAACAGAGAAGAAAGTCAGTGCGTCCTAAGGATTAAAGAGAGGTTGGAAGATCCAAAGAACCTGGTGCTGACAGACCTTCTTATTAAAAAGCATACTCTGGTGGCCCGGCTGCCGCTGATGGCCTGACACAGCAGGACTTCAGAAGGCCAAAGCACAATTGGTGGACTGTGCTGCTCTGGGGACAGCGGGCACAAGGGAGCCTTTTCTAATTTGTCAAAGTTGTATCTAATTCCACAGAACAAAGTTCGCAAAGAGAGATGAGCAGAATCCACAAATTATTGCTCATTCACCAAGCCCTTGATGGAGCGATAGGAGCCGTGCACAGCTAGGGTTTTGTAGAGTAACTCGACCCTGCCAGTCGGCTTTGGGTAATTCCGCCTTGTGGGCATAACAGTTTCCCTTGTTTTTTGTTTAATAGGATTATTTCTCAGAATATTAAAAAGATAACATCAACATCTTTCAGTGGCCCCATAAACTATTTCTGGAAATATAGAAAGAACGGTTCAGGTGGTTTCATTGCTCCTGATAGGACTTTTGTTCTCTCATAAACTAAAAAGAAAGGAATGTGATTTTGTGAGGGGTGTGCCTGGAACAAACAAAACAAAATGCTAAGTTTTCTCGAGAGGCCACACCATTCAAACTTGCGCTGCCCATTGAAACTCCCGCTTGCCTATTTGGAAGATGAGACTGACATTTCAAATGAGAGCCTGAAGTTCAAACTCTGAAAATTTGGGAGTGGTTCAGGGAGAAAGTGCAGGCAACTTAGTTCCCATGAGTCTGGAAAGGCTACTGAAAACACCACCTTCTCCAGAAGAAAACATGTAGAACAATCTTCCAATGGAGTAATGGAGTCTCTGGGCGAACACTGCCTTCTGTTGGGAAGCAGAGGCGAGTAAGAGCAGGCACAGATCTGTCCGAGTGCCCTTGATCCGAGTCTGGCCACGCCAGGAACCAGGGTGCTGAAGGAAAGTGGTGGTCAGGCCCACCTACATCACTGACTTCTCCATGGTAATACCTGAGGGGTTCTTTAACTCTCTTTCATAATGATAAAAGGACAACTTATGAAGAACTGAACTCCCATGATGGAACACATCACATACCACTATGAGACAGTTCACTGACATTGAAATACAAACTGCATGTGGACAGAACCACAGTCCGAGTCAGGTCTTGCTTCTCTACCCCCCTCGTCTGCTAGTTGATGGAACCCTGCCTGGAGGCTGTCCTGGGTCTCCACGAAGCCCCACCCCAGTTGGTTGGGCCTTTCTTCCTCCCACACCCAGACTTACTCAAACTGGTCACATCGTTTTTCACCCAATAGTAAAGACTCTTTGTTCAGACACTTAAAATTCATCAAAATTCACTACTTGCCTTATACTGAATTCACTCTATGGCTCTAGATACATATCTTACTGCACAGGCCCGTGAAACTGTAGTAATTCCAGCAAATGTGACTCTCTTCCAAAATGGTGCACTCAGCTGTCACTGCAAAATCTCTTTTGCCAAACGTCTGTGAGGAGATGGATATTAAGGATCATCCTGGTTTTAGGCAAGAAAAAGAAAAAAATATACATTTGAAAGACATTTTTTTTAATTTATTGGGGTGATATTGGTTAATATTATATAGGTTTCAGGTGTAGAATTCTATAACACATAGTCTGTATGTTGTATTGAGTGTTCACCACCCTAAGTCCAGTCTCCTTCCATCACCATTTATCCCCCCATGCCCTCTTCTGCCTCCCCCACCCCCTTTCCACCTTGTAATCACCATACTGTTTTCTGTGGCCATGAGAGGTTTTCGTGTGGGTTTTTTGTTTTTGTTTTTTTTTTTGGTTAATCCCTTCACCTTTTCCACCAATCCACCCAACCCCCCTTCCTTCTTACAGTTGTCAATCTGTTTCTGTATCTATGAGTCTGTTTTTATTTTATTTGTTTGTTAATTTTGTTCATTAGATTCCACATATAAGCAAAATCATATGGTGCTTGTCTTTTTCTGACTGGCTTATTTCACTTAGCGTAATTCTCCAGGTCCATCCATACTGTTGCAAAAGGTAAGATTTCCTTGGTTTTTTACAGCTGAGTAGTATTCCATTGTGTAAACATACCACAGCTTTTTTATTCACTCATCTATTCATGGGCACTTGGGCTGCTTCCAAATCTTGACAATTGTAAATAATGCTGCAATGAATGTAGGTTTGCATATATTCTTTCATATCAGTGTTTTGAGTTTCTTTTAATATATTCCCAGAAGTGGAATCACTGGATTATAAGGCTGATTGGTGCAGCCACTGTGGAAAACAGTACAGAGTGTCCTCAAAAAATTAAAACTGAAAGACAGTTCTTACTTGCAAACCCTTTGCTTCAATGACTTTCTTCTTTTCTTCAAACACACATTTGGATGGGCCAGCAATTGAAGGAGATCTTTGCTTGTTGCACTTGGCCTTTGGAGAAGCCGCCTACAGTCGTGGACAGGACTGGGATTTTAAATTAATGTCTGACATTACATTCTGGTTGGGGAACTTACTTCCTGTGAGAGCCAAGACATGACTCCTACAATATGTGGGCCTTGTTCTCATATAAAATGAAGCTAAAAATTATGATTTCTACGTCTCAGGGCTGATGTGAGAAATAAGTGAGCCAGGGTATACGAGGATATCTTGCAAAATATTCTACGTATGATAGCTGCTGATTTTGTTTTGTTCTTCGGCTTTGTTTTTTAATGCTTTTTGGCTTACTAGTTAAGTCACCTGGTTGGTCAGGCCACATAACACACTTGACCTGTGGTCCCTTGAAGACCCATTTCCCACTGTAATTAAATGTCCTGTGAGGGTGGGACTTTCATGTCCCATTCTATTAAAACATAAAATGTTTATATAAAAATCAACTTTGCCATTTTGATTAGATTTTTGGTCAAATAAAAAAATGTTTTAAACCAGCTATGTAGAACTGGGCATAGAATGTGTTTATATAAGAAAAACCACCCATGTGATATTATTTTATGGTCTTTACTTTCATTTCTCTCTTCCAATTTACAAAGGAGTTTTTAGAAAGCTTAAAATATAAAACACAAATATCATAAAAGTGAAAAATTATTAAAATGACTGAAGAGACAAAAGAAAAATAAAAAGTGAATCTATACTAACATGAATTTCTGCAGCCAAACACAAAACTCAGCACCAACTTAATGACAGTCAAAGCAAAACGGACCACGCTGTGAGTGACATTGTTTTACTTTTCCAGCATAAGGAAGCCTCAGAGGGAGAAAGTCATTTCCAGGCACTAAATATTCCAGAAGAAATTTTTCACAGCAGTCCTCACATGACTGATTTTGAACAACACCATTGTCTCCATAAAAGGCTTTCTCTAAACATGACCACTTATGTTAGTTATCTGCCCTATTGAAAGAGACTCTGAATTTGGAAGCCCAATTTGGAAAAGGAAACTTGCTATTGGCAATAAATACATAGTAACTCTTGTCGTTATATATCTTACTGTAACTTACATTTTTAATAATGGTCAATTTATACAATATAGATTTTATAATGTATTTATTTTGTTATAATTAGCAAAGATACGTCGAGTTCCCATTATGAGTCAGGCAAGTGCTAAACCCTTTAAATCTGCACTTAATCCTCCCAAAAATCTTATGCTACAGGGATTATTATCCCACTCATTTTACACATGAGAGAAAATTGAGACTTATGGAGGTGAAGAATTTTGCCCAAGGGTCACAAGTCATCATAGAGTTTGACCTTGAAGCCAGCTCAGAGTTATGCACCAGACCCCTCACCATGGTGCAAACCCACCTCACACACTTTCAGACTCACCTTCTGAGTACTCCAAATAACCATCAAATGAACACAAAGGAAGTTTTAGATTTGATCCAAAAAGCAAGATCCCAGCCAACACAGATTCTATATTGTATATTGAGAATTTCTTAGAAGTAAGTTTATGGAGTAAAAATGGGGTGTTATTTGTGGTCTGCTGGTGGCCAACCTTGAACCGCCAACTGGGGTACCATAAGAGAAGTGTGAGCTCTTCCTTTAGAAAGCTGGGTCAGAAGCCCACTGGTCTTCTGCTTTGCTTCCCTAGGAAGTCAAGCACAACTTCTCTTTCCTGCTTCAACTTCCTCCTCCAGAGTCAGAGCCCTGTGTTAAGGTGTCGGCTCTCTGCTTCACACCCCGAGTGCAGACAACCTGGTATCTCTGCAAGCCTGCAGGCGTCATCCTGCCTCTATAGACAGCACAGTGCTGTGTGTGTTGTTAACCACCAACAAACATAATGATTTTCATTGATTCTCAGCCTCAGTTCCCTCAATTAAAAAGTGAAAAATTATTATGAATGAGAAATGGATCATGGTGCTTTCAAATTCTAAAATTATGTGACTCCATGAAGGAATATAACAAGATTTCACAAATTTCTTTTCTTCAAATCTAAACAAAATATTTCCCACAGGAACATCCTCAGGTCAAATATTAACACCGCTTTCTTTTGTTGTCTCTTACTGAGACTTAAGTTAGCAAAGGTCGTGGGTACAATGTACTTATAACAGTGTGACTTGGCAAGTTTTTAAGTGTAATTCCTCAGTTTATTCATCTGTAAAGTGCATGTAATAATACAATCTACTTCATACAGTTGATATGAACTTCAAATGAGTTAGTAGCTGTAATGTGCTTAGGGCCATGTTGACAACCTAGTAAATGCTCAGTAAATGATAGCCCTTTGCCATCTGTCTCCAACTCAACCCTCCTATTCATCTCAAGGCATCATTTGTGTTGTACACATTCCCTAGTCGCCTATCCTCTAGAGCTGTGACTTATCCCAGCCTGACACGAAGATCACTCCCTTCAATATCCATAGCCTGCCAAGGCGCCTCTCTTTAGCCAACCCAAGTAACTGGGACAAAGATTGTTCACCGTATCTACTCCACCTCCTTCACTCGCTTGCAAATGCATTTATCCTTTATACGTGTCACACGATGCTTATTTTAGAAGGGTTTGCCAATAGGGTTTGAAGCCAGTACAAGAGGGGATTGTTACCTTATTTTTTAATCCTTGCCTGAGGACATTTTTCATTGTTTCTGGAGAGAGAGGATGTGAGAGAGGAAGGGAAAGAGAGAAACATCAACTGGTTGCCTCCCATACACACCCAAATGAGGGATCATACACTCCCAGACTGGGAATTGAATCTGCAACCTAATTTTGTGCCCCTACAAGGAATCAGTCTCACAACCTTTTGGCTACAGAACAATGCTCCAGCCAACAGAGAAACACTGGCCAAGGCTGTTACCCTTTTTTGATATACTTCAGTTTTGATACACATTTATGGGAACATCATGTAAATCAGTATACTGAAGTGCAAATAAAGCTATAGTCTGTGGTTGTCTTGAATTAGAGAAAAAAATCTATAAATTTTACCTGAACAGGGAGAGAAAATGTGTTGTCTCCATTATTTCATCATTCAAAGCTCCTGTCTTTGAAGTGCAGAAGTCATCTATGGCTGTTTCACTCTCTTACTCCCAGGATCTAATCATGCTAAGCCCTATTAAACTCTTTTGTCCTCGATCTTTCTGAGATGTACTGAGTGGAACATCATAGGACTTGCCTTTAGCATTCCTTGTAGTCTGTTTCATATTAGACTTATTTACACACATGTCTGTCTTCCACACTAGATTTTTTGGACTGGGTGTTCCTGGAGCTTGATTCGTCTTTGTATTTCCAGCAGCATCTAGTATACAAGGCCTCTACTACCCTGTGCCTCCCCCTACACATACACACACACACAAACACACACACACACACAGTGCTGTTTCACTCTTCCAGCTTTTTAATGCCTGTTCCTTTCACCAAAATGGACCTCATCTCACACCCTCTCTACGTGGTGAAATTCCTCTTATGCTTCAAGCCCAATTCCTATTTCCTACTCACACACACCCTGCAGGGTTCCATTGTCTACATGACAGCACAGTGAGTATGTCAAGGATGAGAGTTATTTCAGATTCTGTTTCCCTTAGTTAACTGTAATGTCCTTGAGGAGCAGAACCATATCTTCTCCATCCTTCTATTCCTCACAGCACCTGTCACAGAACCCCACTCAGTGGACACTCAGAACTATTTGTGAAGAACTATTTGAATTCTCAGCACCAGCTTCAAGAGCAAATGCTCTTTAAACTATTACCCTGAATTTCTCAGGTAACTTGCCAGAAGAGTATGAAGCACAGTCTGTCCACCCATATATGTCACCCTATGGCTTTGACACACGAACACAGAGCTGGGGACAAAACATGAAAGTGAATCAACAGGAAACTCATTCCAAGAACTCTGACCCCACTGTAGGCTGCAGAGCCCAGTGGGAAAGTTAGAGAAGGAGGAAAAAGACCAAGCTTAAGGCTCATGTAAATTCACAAGCAGTAGCTTCAGAAATACTGCAAAACGACCCTGACCGGTGTGGCTCAGATGGTTGGATGCCATCCTTGAAAACCAGAGGTCACCAGTTGGATTCCTGGTCAGGACACATGCCTGGGTTGTGGGTTTGGTCCCCAGTTGGGGTGTATATAGGAGCCAACCGGCCCATGTTTCTCTCTCACAGCAATGTTTGTCTTCTTCTCTTTCTCCTCCCTTCCCCTATCTCTAAAAATAAATAAATAAAATCTTCAAAAGAGAGAGAGAGAGGGAAAGAAAGAAATGCCACAAAGTGAACTACACGTTGGTTTCTAGTAAATAATTGGTGATCCTGCTGGAAGGAGCCCAAAATTCTGCTCGGCCGCAAGCCATCAAAGGCCCTGAGAAACCTGTGTTCTGTGCCCTCGCTAACGTCAGGGCCTGGAACACCGGCCTCCCTGCCCCACAGGCAGCTTCAAGTCTCCCTCCTGAAAGGTCTTCAAGAAGAAGGTCAGGACTTGTCCTCCAGGAACGAAAGCTGTCCCCCTTGTCTCCAGAGCATGGTATCAACCTTCATTTTAGTGTGCACTACAATTCAAAAAGTCTACTCCAAAACATCTGACAGCCACACAGATGATTTTGTAATTCTTTTACTGAAATGGAAAGGAAAGGCTGTGTGAAGCCTTCGGGTGGAATTTCCACCCCTTCCTTTTTACTTTATCGGATTAAAATGTTTTCAGTGTTTTCAGAGAGGGTTCCTCTTAAGAAGATGCAAATTTATACCATCTTTCTGCATTCTTGGGATCACACGCTCTGCTTAAAATCCACACTCCACTTCAGTTATACACACGTAATTCTTCCTGACCTAGATGGAACAGAATACTCATACCAAATTCAGAATACAGATCGGCCTGAAAGCCAAGGAAGGAAAGCTAATGGTCTGCATGTCATTGCCACATACAGACTTCTTGGGGACTTTTTTCTTTAATTGAACCTCCTTTTAAAAGGAAAATAAGCTGTTCTTTCATTTCTTATTAGAGTCTAGGAGAGATCAGCACCTAAAGAGAAGGACTGCAATATTGAGAGACACATGTGGAAATCGCTTCCATGATGGCAATTTCCTGAAATGCTTTCAAAAGCCCTTTTTTGGCTTAAAGAGTCCATGGAGCCCTTTTAAGATTTTATACAAAGAAACTGATCAGTTTCATAATGTGATGAAATTAGAGCCCAGATCGCTTAGCTGGAATGACTTTATACACAGTAGCTATCCTTCTCTTAGAGATGGGCTATAATTGTCTGGGGGAAATCACCTCTCCAGAGGATACAAAACAAGGTAGAAGGGCATGGAGCAAAGAACGGAGGCTTGAACCTCATTTGCAGTAATTCGAAGGTTTGAGAGAATATTCTGACTCCCTGATTGAGAGCCCCTTTTTGATTCTCACGCTTAGGGAAGTAATTTCAGTGACAGAACATTTGCTTTCCTCTCCTCTGATTCAGTGGGAGCAACTTACATTTGTATTCCCTGTATCCTGGAAGCTGCAGGGCTGAGAAGTTGATGTACCGTGAGCCCTGGGTTACCAGTGCAATGCTACCTTTGACAAAACCCCCGTACTTGACCCAATCCCAGAACTTTTTAGGCCTGATGGCAAATAAATCCCACACCACTTCCCTGGTCACAGGACTCAAGTACAAACAGACGCAGCTAAAGGACTTTTCTGCATTCAGAGGCTGGGTCTCCCGACCCTCAACTGCCTCCCTGGTATAGGAATAAAACATTTTGTTTTGGTGACTTGCACCAATTCCCCTTCCTATGAAGTCACCAGGGTTAAGCAGCTCTGCTTATCTGTGGGGAATTTCCCTCCCAGTTCACAAAAGAAAAGAGGTACTTCTGCTTAAAAATAGTGATTTGTTTTGTTTGTCATATTTTTTTTAGATTCCACATGGAAGTGAAGCCACACAATATTTGTCTTTGTCTATTTCACTTAACATAAAACCCTCTCGGTTCATCCATGTTGTCGCAAAACGAAACAAAAAGAGATGCGTAGGAACAGAGACCTAACGGATGACTCCCAGCAGGGAGAGGGAGAGGGTGGGTCGTAAAAGTGAAAGGGAATGTAGCTAATAATATTGTAATAAGTTTGCACCATGACAGGTGATTACTAGAATTAGTGGAATGATCACATTATAAGGTATAAAAATGCCAAATCACTACACTGTGCAACTGAAACTAATATAACTAATATAATATTACATACCAACTATACTTTGACTTTAAAAAAAGTAAATAATGCCCTGGCTGGTGTAGCTCAGTGGATTGAGCGCGGGCTGCGAACCAGGCATCGCAGGTTCAATTCCCAGTCAGGGCACATGCCTAGGTTGCAGGCCATGTCTCCCAGCAACCGCACATCGATGTTTCTCTCTCTCTCTCTCTCTCTCTCTCTCTCCCCCCCTTCCCTCTCTAAAAATAAATAAATAAAATCTTTAAAAATATATATTTAAAAAAAAGAGAATTAAAAAAAAAGTAACACCACTATAAAATGTGACATGCACATTAGCCTCTGAAACTTTTCAGGCAGTCATAAACTCATGGCCACATGTGACCTTCACGGGCCACACAGACAGTTGCCTGGGAGGCCCTTTATTCATAAACAAGAAAATATTACAAATTATATTTTGCAACTGTATTATTATAAAAATGCATATATTGCCATTATATATAAAACATTTTTAATCTAAAAGTTTGTTTTTATTTTTCTGATTTAATGAAATTAAGAGATTTCTGTGGGCCCTTAAAATCACTGTGCACCCTCAGTCCTGCACCTGCTCTGTCTGCTGGATACGTCAACTCTGACAGCAAATACGTTTCTTCAGTTAAATGGTTCCAGTTTTCAGATTCCATCCCTGAAGCTGGCTGAGTGGGGCCTTACTTTTTCTCGGTGTAAGATGACAAGACTTGGACTCCCAAAGCTACATTATCTTGTCGGCTCTCCCCTAACCTGGTGGAGTAAGCATTATTCTAATTTTCCACAGACTCAGAGATTCTAAGTGATTGTTCCAAGTTGCTTCATCTGATAATTAACAGTGTTTCTTGGGAAAGGGAAGAGAATAAGAATAGAGAATTACCTATTGGTCTATACTAGGTGTTGCACACTCAGTCCACCCTTAGATTCGCACCAGCTGTGTGGGGTGATACCGGAATCACCCATGCAAGCCAGCCAGCCCATGGAGAGCTTGGCCGGGAATGAGGGCATTGGTGTCATTAGGAAAAGTTGGGAAAAACCCATGACAAAACCAAGTCCAAAGGGCCAGAGAAAGGCTCAAAACAAGGGACAGAATCAAGGGCCCTGAGAGAGACAGAAAATGGAGTGAAATAGGAGCATGGGGGAAATGAGAAGAGTGGTGACCTATTGCTGCCAACAAGCCAGCAGGCCACAGGGACCATGTGTCATAAAGGTGTAAAGGGAAAGCTAGATAATATTATTCCCACTTTGCAGCTGAAGAAACCAAGGCACAAAGTGCTTAGGTAGTCTCAGGTCACACAGCTAAGAATTGGCAAAACTACATTTGACCCCTATGCCATGTTCACTCCCAGAACAGACGTCTATACAGAGCCCAAGTCTCCATTATGAGCTTTATCCATGGCCTCCTCAAAAGATACCCATTCTTGGGCATTTTCACCCCAAGCAAACTATTGCCTGAAAACTTGCCAAGTTGGTCTCTACTCACCTGAATAACTGTACATATCCCCAGTGTAATATTTGTGGATCAAACTCATGAAGAAAGTGTGTAATAGCATAACTCTTGCCAACATTCTATGCTCAGTGAATACACAGAAGCTGTGGAAAAAGGTAAGTTTTCCCCTTTAGAACTTTTCAAAGAAAAACTTGGGAGAAAATGGAGTCCCAAAGAGGCAGAGAAACCTGACCATTCAGCCTGCAGTAAAGAGAGAAAAGGGACCTAGGGCATTTTAAGTCATCTATGTATTATGATGTGTTTGACATTTCCCAACCAGTCGAAGTGCTCAGGGTCCCATTTCTGTTGAAGAAACTAGCTCTAATACTGGGCTGCAGGGAAACTATCTGAATAAGAGCCCATTTCTGCTGCCTCTTTCCAGCCAGCTTTTCTGAATCTGAGTGGCCAGCCTCCTACACACAGCACAGAAGGGAGAGCGCTGCAAGGGGTTTGGAAGACTGGCCAGAGATGATGGCTGTAAGGAGCCATAGCATGGAAATGAACCAAGTAAGGTCTCTTCTATTCCTGCCAACAACTGGCTTTAGGAATAAAATCCAGTTCACTGGGTTTGCTTCCTAAAAGTCTACTTTTTAAAATAGAATCCAAAAAGGCATTTCACCAAAATCTACATCCAGCCTGTACCTATTCCTTTATGCATTTTCCTAAGGATCATCCAGGAATACATTACCTGATTAATTTGGTTACTTAACTGCAAATCCAAGCAGAGAGAGAGCCCCTTTATCAAATGTCTGCACCCTCTAAGTCAGCTAACCTGCTAAGTGACCTAGCTTACACACTTGAGAACTGTGCCACATCTGTAAATGGCCAAATATATTTTTCACAAGTCAAACAAATCCCTGGAGCCTGGTGAGAACTTTTTTCAGAGCCAAGAGAGGACACAAAGCCGTATTCTCTACTGCTTTCAGGAGGAGAGGGGGCTCTAGCCCGCACGTCAGGGTTCCTTTCCTTGCTGTTTGTTTGTTGACTCCAGTCTCAGGAGGAAGCTAGAAGGAGGGTGCACTGCCATTACAAGGCTAAAAACGAGAGTCTGAGAGCACAAAGCTTTGAAAAGTTAGTCCCGACTCAGTCCTGTCTCCGTGAAGGATAGAACCTAAGTGGTTCCACCAACCAGACTTTACAGCTCCCCTGAAATCTGATGTTCATTTACTGGAGCATTTATTATACATCTGCTAGCATATGTACATCTCAGCTTTAGCATGTGATCACAAATACGGGCTGGGAACACTTAATGCACCAACATCCACATGAAAAAGTGAGGAGTCCACCACCAAGAAGACGTGCATAGAGCCCTCCCGAGGCAGTTGGCCCACAGATGCTCCACACGCCTCACACTGTGTTTCTTTCGGACTCATGTCGGGATCCCAATTCTAACGGGCCATCCAACTCCACATTAATTTTCCTAAGGAAAGCTTGCGTGTGTCTATGTCTCTGCACTCATGAATTTTGGGGGAATGAAGGGGAATTGAAGTCACAGTTGACAACATATGAAATCTTTAGATGTGTCACAACTGCTCCAAATGGCATTTGTTCCCTGAGCAAGAATTCTAGAACATCACGTTTTTAAGGAGTCCATTTTCACAGTGCACTTCAATGTGTTAGAATGCTCTCTTGGAGAGCAAAGTCAATCCTAGGTCACCATTTCAATGTAGTTTCCTTTGTACTAAATCCTACTTTCAAGAAAATTCTTGCCATGGTTCACTGGTGTTTAACCTATCATATAATATCCAGGTTTACTGTGTTAGAAGAAGCAGAACAGTATTAAGCTTTTCCCACAAGCCTGTGATTGCATTTGACCTAGTAACCTGTATTAGATTAACATTTATTCTACAACCGCACAGCAAGCCCTGCACCTTGGTGAGCTGCAGTTTATAGAGGACACTAACCATTTTTACAAGTGGAGCAGGAAAAGGGAATTGAATCTGAGGGAGTAATTCCAAGCAAGTATGTTGCTGCAGCAGTTAAATTGTTTATACGAGGAGTAGGGGAATTACTTCTGACTGACCTCTCTTTTTATCTGCTTAAAAGACAAAGTGCAGGTCTCCATCGCTGGGGCAAACCCTGGGGAATGCAGCTTTAAAATGTATGGAGCCACAGGGCCTGCCAGTCCACCAATAAGGGGCAGCCTCACAGGCAAAGCAGAGCAGGAATGTAAACAGAGCCGAGGCCCTGGACTTAGGACAGTTCACAGTAGCCAGCATTCACATCACCCCCGGCGCCAGCCCTCCAGGCCAGGTGAGACAGAAGTGAAACAAGTTCAGAATGAGAACAGTCTTTTTTCCATCACGCATGTTTTGATGAAATGGCTTCTTGATTTTCCTTGGCCACAGTTCAGTGTGTGGTGGCTTCATTAAGGAAAAGTCTGGCTTTGAGGGAGGCTGAAAATGTGGCAACAAGGGATTGGTGGAGGCATCTGTTTGGGATCCCCCTGCCCAACGTGGAAAAAAAAAGGGTGAATCCATGAGGAAGCAATTCACAGGAAATCAAAATCAGAACTGTCTGAGAATCCACCCAACATAACAATGGGAGGAGGTGACCCCACATTAAACAGTGTCATGTAATGAAATCCGAGTTATTTTTTCAGTGAACACCGGCTTCACCAACATGTCCACATCACCAGCTGGGCGTTGACCCTCCTGATGGAGCCTGAGGGAAGCTGTATCTAAATGTTGGGCACCTCTCAGAAAGCCCAATTGTGCCTTGAAATGAAGCAGGCAATGCAGCACTAAAAGAAAGAGCCGGGGCCGTACAGTTGAAATTACACAAAGAGACTGATACTGTATTCTTTGTCACACCCATGCAACCATATCCCCTCCCATGGAAAAAAGGTATGATGGGATTACATCACAATTCCAGCATTTCTTGTCCACTTCACTCGGTAACTTTGACTGTTAGTTTGCAACAGAATCCTCCAGAGGGTTCTGAGTAGTCATTAGTGCTCATTAAAATAGCCTTTAAAAAATAGCTTATTAATAATACAATTACCCAGCCTCTTGCCCAAACACTGAATCAGAATCGGCCAGAGGAAGGCAGCACCTTCAATATTTTTACCACGCCCCCAGGTAATTCTGATGAACACTTTCTGCTGAGGACCAGTGTTCTAGATCCTACAGCATGTGAAAGACTTTCCAAATGAGGGTCTGTTAAAGAAGTGTCACCCAGAACTCTGTCACAGCTGTTTAAACCCAGCAGCACAGCAAAAGTCGACCCTGTTCTACTAAGAAATCAGCTCAATTAAAGGTTAATGAGACATTCACACCTACACCACAATCAATTGGTACAATTCAGCAGCTGGCAATGTCATGTGGTAAGTTGGCTCTGGAGATGCCAACCCTCCAAAATTTTCCTTCCCATTTGTGGAGGGAGGTGGGACCTGGAGATGTTGTGTGTAATGCTGTCACTCCTCAGGCCCCTCTCTCCCCAGATTTGAGATTTTGGCAGGCCTTTTTAAACTACTTCATTCAGAACAACAGAAAGCTATTTCTAAATTTTCTTAACAAACTTTTTTTAATATATTTTTTAAGATTTTATTTATTTTTTATTTTTTAGAGAGGGAAGGGAGGGAGAAAGAGAGAGAGAGAAACATCAATGTGCGGTTGCTGCGGGCCATGGCCTGCAACCCAGGCATGTGCCCTGACTGGGGATCGAACCTGCGATGCTTTGGTTCACAGCCCGTGCTCAATCCACTGAGCTACGCCAGCCAGAGTGCTATTTCTAAATTTTATATAAAAAGCATGAATAACTTTTAGCCAAACATCCCAAAAGAAGTAGCTTTTTTCTTTTTCTTTCCCTTTCTTTCTTCCTTCTTCTCTCTCTCCCTCCCTCTCTCTCTCTCCCTTTCTCTCTCTCTTCCTTTTTTTTTGATTTATTGAAGAATAAGGAAAGAGTAAGGACAGATCAGGGTTCAAGACAGGTAAGAAAAAAGAAATAAACAAGGTGCACCTGGGAATTTTAAAAAGCGTAATGAGTGAGTTCTGAGGCCTGGATAAGAATGGAATCTGCCCTCAGGATGCCACCTACACACAGGCCTGAACACAGAGAAAACTGTTCGGCCGAGCAACGCCTGTCAATATGATGATCTCTGGGATGAAAAATCAGTGTGTGCACATGTCCTACTTTTAAGCCCCTCGACTCAAAGGGGCAAAAGGAAATTCCAGGCAGCCAAAGAGACAGCTAAATGTAAAGGGTGTTATGTGATCCCCAGTCCTTGTCTCATCTACAGCTGCAAGAGCCTTAGCCTTCTGCTCCTGCCTGAGGTGTTCAGGGAAAGAGAAGGAGACAAAAGAAGGTGCTTCTCAGGGACAGAAAATCCGGAGCCCGCCGGCTAAAGGAGTTCTTTCACCCAAACTCACCTTAATCCGAGGCACTTTCATTCTATAGGTAACCTCACTCTTGCTACTTAACCCTTTGGGGGAAAAAATGGGGGAAAGTTTTAAAAATGTGAACATTGGTGGTAGAAATAGACATTTTTTGACATAAATTGCTAAGGTTGTGTTATTTCAAAGATACATACATGTCACAAACAGGCAAACTCAGGTAAGTGTCCAACTACATCTGCATTTATATACACACTCTCCTACCCAGATATATCCACATGAGCACAGTTGTACAGGGAGTGATAAAGGTGGCATGGCAATGAATTGCGAGACTCTCAGAATTCAAACTGAAAAAGACTTTTTAAAGATTATCCAACCCCACCCCTTCGTCTTACTGGTGAGGAAACTGAGCCAAAGAGAAGTAGGAAGTGACTTGCCCAAGGTTACAACCACCTCCTGGGAACTGAGTCTGGGCTGGAACCCCTTCTCCTTTCTCCCTGTCTGGCATTCCTCCCGCAGAAACGCACTGACTCCGTGAGGAAAGGGGGTGGAAAACATGGCCTCTAATGTCTCACTGTCAGTATTAGGGTGAGTCATAAAGCATCCAAAGGCGCTTCTCTATATGGTGTGCAGAATTTCAAGTTGTCTGCTGTGGATAATGTGTCCATTTAGCTGGAGTCTCTAGTATTAATTACCTCTGTGAGATACAATATGGCATCATGCAGCTTTGGAATCTGTACCCTTCATTAACCGTTTCCCCATTAACCTTGACTGGAATCGTATTCCCACTCTTACCGGTAAGATGTGTTCTATTTGTAAGCACTTCCATTTTCTCTTTGAAACCATTCTCATATTCTTATTTCATTGTAAATGGTCCTACTTGCAATAAAGTGCCATTGAACGTATTTACTATTTGCTGCTTAATTTTGTCCTCTTGGAAGGAGACCGATGTCAGCTCCAACAGTAGTTAATATACCTTTGAGCACACACTGTGACCTTTCTCCTGCTCATGCCTGACTTCATTCTCAGATCTCATTAAACTGCAGAAATTATCTTTGGAAAGAGCAAAACCAGAAATGTGCAGGTTTTGTGCTCAGCTATAGAGAAGAATTTGATTTAAATAGCCTAGACTGGCACGCACGTAGGAAATAAAAGAGAGGATGGTACTTTCAGCTAACACGGCCTGTTCTGTCCACAAACTGGGCAGTATTATATGCACTGACTTGGAGATGGAGAGGATTTGAATGTTTTTGTGTACCTGACTGTCCTCTTATGTGCTAGAATATGGCATTGCCAGTGGTATGAGGTAGGAATGAGCCTCTGGGATTTGTCAACAACCTAAGAGAGACTTGAGTGAGTGGGACAGGAGAAAGGAAATTTTGATTAGTAGAGAGAAAAAGTTAACATTTGGAAAAGATCAAGGAATGGAGTCAGCTTTGAAGAAAATCAGATCAAGGTAAGACATTGCAGAGGCCCTATGTGTTTCCCCAAATACCAGCAGTAACAAAAAGTAACCCTTAAAGCAAATAATAAAAACCAAAGATGGAGATATCTAGAGTCAACCCCATCCCTCAACATTGACCCTGTGTTAAGAGGAGAGGGTAGGGCCCTGGCCAGGTGGCTCACTTCATTAGAGCATCATCTGATAACCAAAGGTTATGGGTTCAGTTCCCGGTCGGGGCACATACCTAGGTTGCAGGTTCTATCCCAGGTCAGGTACATACAGGAGGCAACCTATCATTGCTTCTCCCTCACACGGATGTCTCTGTCTCTGTCTCTCTGTTTCTCTCTCTCTCTTCCTCTCTCTCTAAAAGCAATGAAAAAAATGTCCTCAGGTGAGGAAATAGATAGATAGATAGATAGATGACAGATAGATAGATAGATAGATAGATAGATAGATAGATGATAGATAGATAGATAGATAGATAGATAGATAGATAGATAGATAGATAAAATGGAGAGGGAAGGGCCAGAGATTTGACCCAGAGTACCTAAAATACCCAAGCTCTTTCAAGCTGTACCAACCTCCCAGTTTTAGCCTCTGACTCACTGAATTCTCTCCACCATGAACCCTGCGGCAGTGACTTCAACGTAGGTAATTCTTCCAAGCCCCTGGCCTCTGACTGCTATGGGTGATTTTTTTTCAATCCACCTCAGCTAACCATGCCCACCCTCGTACTATAGACTAGTGGTTCTCAACACTGGCCATCTGAATTATTGGGGACATTTTTTTTATTACAATTTCCAGGGCTGATATAAAGCCAGGACTGAGAACCAATGACTGGGATATTGTTATTATGAATAGTCCCCAGTTTTCAGCTCACTCATTGTAGTACTCCAAAATTCCTTGACGCCATTGGGACTTCCCAACAATATACTCCGCCACTTTTTAGCCTATCCATCCTACTCGTACCCTTATTTCTCTGTTTGTTCAGCTTAGAGTCCTTTTTCTATTGTCATCTGTCCCTTGAACATACTCACAAATGCCACGTTCCTTTCTCCTTTTGTTAGGTTTTCATGACTACAACCAGGTTTGCATCAGTCAGGGTCTTACCAGAAAGAGTGATAAAACAAAGAAGTAAAAGAAGAGAGTGTACCAAAAGGGCTATTTATAAAAGTGTGTGCAGGTAAAGGGAAAACAACAGGGATAGGGAACACCCCCAGGCTGACAGCAGTGGGAAGCAGTTACCAGCCCTAGGCATGAAAGAATAAGAAGAGGGGTGGGTTTCTGGGACCTAAAGGGAGCCACAGCCAGGAGAGGGCTGCCTGGCAGGAGCTAGGGTCTTCATGGGGGGATGTAGCCATGTGCACCAGAGAGTACTGGGGAAGAAGTGGGACAGTACTACAAGCACCTCACTGCCTCCTGCCCTTTAGTCCCCTGCCTGTGCCTGCCATTGGCCAAACCCAATTTAGAAGCCAAGGATTCCACTGAGTCCTTCATAAATGGCAGCCTCCCAGATCACCAAGCAGGGTCAAGAAGAATGGGTGGAGAATGGATCCAAACAGGCAAATGGAGAATGCCCAGCACATGTTTAAGTTCACCTTTTGCTTACATCTCCCTAGCATCCAGGCCTAGCTGGAAAAATTACACAACCATGCTGATTGGGCTCACCTGCAGCTAAGACTGCAGACTTCAAGTGGGCTCACAACACTGTCCAGCAGCCTTCTATATTTGCAGGTAAATTCACTTTCTCACCACCCCGGGGGGCCCTTAGCCCCTCCCTATCCTTATTCCCAACTCACTGACTTAACTGGTAATTCACTAACAAAATAAAACCAACCAGAAGAATTAATTCATTTTCCCACCAAATCTAGCAGCCCTTCCACATCTGTTCCCTTCTACTCTACCTTCCCTCTCATCCCAGGGGTCACCCATTCCTCCTTTTAGCCAAGGCCAGTCTCTCCACTTATACACAGAGTTCATCTAAAATAAAACTTGTTCCTGAAAACTGGCTACCCTCTCTATATCCTGCAGCATAAAGCAAAACAAAGTAATTTTTCTTTTTAAAAAGTATGGCTTACATCCCAGCCCCACTGATCAGCTTGCAATTCCATGACCGTGCTTAGCAAATGAATTATTTATTTGCTCTCCCATCATCTTGGGGTATTCTTTCTTAAACTATTGGCATGGCTCACCCCTTCCCTTCATTTAGTTCTCTGTGTTTAGCTTCAACACATAGAGGAATGAACACCCTAGCAGAATCAGCTAGCTATACCCTAATATTTATTCTTTATTATTTTGCAAAATAATAAAACCCACTATTTTTACCTGGCACATGGCATAGAATAAAGACTGCATTTTTTAGCCTCCCTTCGTTATATGGTCATATAACCAAGTTCTGGACAAGAGAATGTGAATGGAAGTGCCGTATTCAACTTCTAGGCTGTGTTCTTAAAAAATGATTAAGATTCCCCCCTTCCCTCTTTCCTCCATTCACTTACCTAAATCACAGATGTAGGGAAGCCATCATGTATCATTTCATTGGTATTAGGACAACACCCTAAAGATGAAAACAAACAAAACAAAAGGAGCCAGGTCTTTGGACAACCTTGTAGAACAAAGCTCCACGCCAGCCCTCGACCTCCTGCTTTCAGGCTATTATATGAGAGAAAAGTTAAGTCTGTATTATTTAAAACTTTTTTGTCTGGATCTCAATTTTATGTAAGCGAACATTTATCCTAACTAGTATAACAGCCAAGGTCAGAACACAAGAGCACCACCTCAGCTTACTAGTCCTTCAGCCAAAATACTTAGTCCTAAAATCAGTTATCTCTGTGAGTGAATATAGTCCCAGGGAAACTCCTAGGAACTACCACCCTCTAGCATTCAAAACTCAACCTTCCTCACCTTAAAGAGGGAAGTCTTTGGAATAAGACAGGAGCACCAAATGTGCAACCCCAGCTCTTCTCTGTTCTATCTCTGCGTGCTCTGCAGGCCCTGTCGGGGCTTCCCACCTCCAAAGCCAGCAATCACGGCCAAGCCACAGTGCCCCACACTCAGGGACAACCTCAGAATATGCTAAATTCTGGTGAGAAAGAGACAGTTTCTGAAATAAACCACGGCCTCTGTTTCCCACTGTACACAGCCTCTATTCCAGCTACAAGAAGGTTGTACCACTCCCTGTACCTAGCAGACCCACCCACCACCACCCCACACACTCTGCCCTGGTCCCACTCCTCCAACACATCCTACTAGATTTTGCCTCCAGAAGAGATTTGTTTCAGAGCGGAGGTGACCAGGAAAATGCAATACATTTTAATGGAATTTTAGCAAGTTTCAAAATAATTATACTATGCCTTATACAAATAATATTTAACAAGATCTTTATAGCATTATTTGATAACTTCCTATATATGATGCAGTTTTTCCCAGAACCATTCATTTGTACATTTGAAATCTCAAAAAGATGCAATGCCTCTGAAAGGGTGTAGGTGTGCACCTAGACACTCAATCATCTCTGTAAAAAGGTCGAAGGAAGCTCCCACGCTGAACAGATTGGTGGTCAGCCAGCCAGCCTTCACTGCCTTGACTTACTCCCCCCTGAATCCAGCTCACATCCATCTTGGAAGATTATAGGGTGGTAGAGCTGCAAAGAATCTTAGAAGTTATCTTACCTGGTGGTGTTTATTACAGCAAGGGTACCCTTAATAAAAATGAAATCTTATGTGAAATTGTAACACTTTAGACAAATAAAAGCACAAATTCACTAGAATATATTTATTTCATGTGTTCAATTGTGCCATATATATAAGACAAAGTATATCACTGACAACTCTGAAACTGATTGGTGGATGTAAAAACTTGGAATAATCACAATCATATTATCCTCAGCATAGATTTATTTTTTTATTTTAGTTTAGTTGAACATTTAGAAAAAACTGACTCACCACGCTAAGTAGTTGCAAGTGTTAATAGTTTTTGTGTTGTTTTATTTTAAAACAACTTACCTTACAGCTTGGGTTTCTACTCAACTAAACTTATCCAGAAGCCTGCAAGAAAAGTAATAGAAAATATCTGCTTCAAAGTTGAATTGTTAGTAGCACCTAATAAATTCTTGCATTTCTAATCATAAAGTCAGAAAGGAAGCATTCATTCTAGCTCTAATGTGATGTTTTCAAGATGTGAGAGAGTCCGTTATGGGTGCACAAACAAGTCTTATGCCATGAGGAGGACAAATGTGAATAAACTTGATCTGGCACTTAACTGAGTGGGTGCAAATGTACTGTGGCCACAAACACACTTGTGCAATTTTAAGTCAGTGGAGACATGCAGCAGTCATGCTGGAATTTAAGAGAGGCAACCAGACTAGTGCAAAATATCAATATCCCTCATCAAAAATGTGCATACCCAGATGTCAGAATTTTATTCTAGTGTTCACTTCAAATAAGTTAACCTACCAGCACATTTTAATATGATGATGCTCTTAGATATGTTAAAATGTGAAACAAAACACATCTGAATGTGTGTTATTTTTATTGCAGTGTTTAAAATAGTTAAAATGTCTTCCACAAGGGAAATTGAAATGAAAAATTTGAGGAAATACTAAAACCCATCCATGGAGCCCTCCAGGATCCCACAAAACCGAGTCTGAAAATCCCTCAGCAGGTCCACACAAGGATCTGAAGTCCAAAAAAGTCAATGCGTTTGCCTGAGGCCACACAGAAAGTTTGTGATAGAGTTAAGACTAAGGCTTGGGTTTCTGACTCCCATTCTCATGCTCTTTCCACCAGACCCACTTGCTTCACACAGAAACATGACCCTCACACCTCTCATCCAAGGGCACTTTCTAGATATGGGACCTAAATCCTCGGGGCCCAGTGAAAGAAACCCATTTAGATAGGCCTGTGCCCAGAAATGCTTGACTGACTCTGAAGGCTAAGGCCTTCACATTCCCCCAAACTGGGGAAAGTATCAACCTAGAATGTCTGCCTTTGAAGCGAGCACCCTCTTATAAGTTACTAGAGATGAGCTGAGTAGAGTGGAACTCCTCACAGCTCAGGATAGGTGTTTTTTAATCCATGGTTTCCTGTGCTAGAACTTGACTTCTAAGCAATTGATGAAGGTAATGGTAATATCCAGAGGACATTATATTAGTTTGCCAGGACCACCATTACCCAGGACCACAGGCTAGGTGGCTTACACAACAGAAATTTATTTTCGCTCAGTTCTAAAAGCTAGAAGTCTGAGACCAACGTGTTGACAGAGTTGGTTTCATACTGAAGCCTCTCTCCTTGGTGGGCAGATGGCTGGCAGATGGACGTCGTGTCCTCAAATAGTCTTTCCTGTGTGTCTGTCTGGGTCTTATTCTCCTCTTCTTATAAGGACACCAGTCATATTGGATGAGGGCCAACCACATGATTTCATTTTACCTTAATTATCACTTTAAAGACCCTGTCGCCAAATACAGTCGTAGCCTGAGGTACTGGGAGGTAGGGCTTCCACATACAAAATTGTGGGGTGGGACATAATTTATGTCATAATAGACAAATGGTCACCTTGGGTTGTCATGCTCCCTTAAGGAGACCAGAGTGTGAGTGTCAAGACAGCAACACCTGTCGGAGAGCTGATCTTCCGGTGTTCCTCCCCCACCCTGCTCTGGGTAAGCTCTTAGAAACCCCAAAGGGAAGGCTGCAAGTGTGCTCAGACACCTCCTCCCTCCATATTTCTGGGCAGATTCCTGATCCGGAGTCACCCAAATGACACCAGGATTTTAAAAGGTCAGGATACAGTTTGTGTACTTTTCCTAATTGCTAAATTAGGTTTAATATTTTTATAAAAAATGGTTTAAGATTAAGGAGGGTGGATTCTGAAGGTTTTTGAACACCCAGAATAATAGCAGAATGGGCAGTTGGATGCCCTATGCAAACTAAATTCTATGAAAATTTAAGCTTTTGAATCAGCTTTGATGAACAAAACCTAATTTTGTTATTAAACAAAGAGCTTTTGTAAGGGAATAAAAGGGACAAAGGAGTCCATTATAAAAATGGGCAGATGGCAATAACAAGTATATATAAAAGAGAAATAGGAATGGTTAATTTATTGATAAATGATGTTAAATATCAGTCATAACAAAATGCAAATGAGACTAAAATGAGATACCATGTCCTAGTCACCACTGAAAAAAAGATCCAAGTATTTGATAAGATGCAGTGCGAGAGGAGGTATGAAAAGCACACGTCTACAGATACATAATTTGGTGGGGAAATTTTGCAGCATTTTTCATCTAAAACCAACAGGAAAACTTCTAACATTTTCTGCACTAGGTAAAGAAAAGGTTTGTGCCTAAACTGCCAAGGTGACCCTGGCCAGGGCTCCAGAATCATCTATCATTCCCACACAGCTAGGGCTGGGTGGATGACCATAAATGAGAATCCCTGAGCACCCACTGGATGGCTCGGTTGGTTAGAGGGTCATCCCATAACAGCAAGGCTGTGGGTTCGATTTCTGGTCAGGGCACATACCTAGGTTGCGGGTTTGATCCCTGGTCTGGGAGCTTGTGGTCCCCAGTTGGAGTGTGTGTAGGAGGCAATCAATCAATGCTTCTCTCTCGTATTGATGTTTCTCTCTCTCCCTTCCTCTCTCCTCTCCTTTCTCCCTAAAAAAGCAATGTAAAACTGTCCTCAGGTGAGGATAAAAAAAGAGACTCTGAGGTTGAAATATATTTATTTAAAACATATTTCCCCCAACCTTTTAGATATTCTTAATGCCAAGTCAGTCAATAAAAGGAGTCTTAGCTCTCCTACAGTCATCTACAACAAAGTCTGGCATTTTTCCTTTTCAAATCCCTCCAGAATGAACCCCAAGCCATGCCCACTTCCCAGTGACTCACAGTGATCCATTTTCCACCACCTACAGCCCCACCAGTACAGCCACCACTAACTACCCTCTCTACCTGAGGCTCCGTCCCCCTGACTCCCCACTTATGTCAGGTATTTCTTGCTTAGGAACCTTCAGTGACTACCAATTACCTATTTCATTTCTTTCAAACTTCTCAAGGGACTTAGAAATATGGGCCCTCCAAACATTATTTCCTATTGTTTCTTCTAATGAGCTACAGCCCCTCTCACCCTAAACCCATGCTCGTCTGTACCTCCCTGCCTATCATGTCCCTACCAGCAATTCCCTCCCTCCTGCCATCCCAAATGCTACTTCTCCTCCAAAATCTAAAAATGAATTATTTGATTTTCACTGAGTATTATTTAATGTGTTTGTGGTCCATGATTTCCCGTGATAAATATCACAAACGCTTCCATTCCATCAAATATTCACCAAATTGGTCTCTCACTTGGACACCTGAAGTATACCAAACATTCTGATAAGACACTCGTGATACACAGATGGGCTCGATGGGACCCCTACTGGATGCAGAAGTGGAAGAAAGGTACTCTGAGCAGAAGGAACAGTGCCAGCAAAGGCACAGAGCTGTGGGTGTGGCTTATACAGAAAGTAACATCTGATGGAGGTTCAGAATGATGTGGATCAGGTAGGAGATGAGCATTTTTACATGGAGCCAATACATATTCCTCAAGGCACTGCAACAAGCATATTACCATGTGTCATTAGAGGGAAATATGCTTCCGTTACCATGTGAATTCCCAGAGTTAGGCCCTCTGAGGTCTCCCCCGGCACCAGCTTTCTCTGGTTTCAATTAGGTAGATACTCATAATTTCCTTCGGTAATTAATACGGCTTTAAGATTTAATGAATCAAAAAAAATATTCCAAGAGATATTTGCATGGGGTGTAGGGCTCAGGCAAGGCATGACCAATCATGGGCTGAGGCTGAGGGTAGGGAAGGTAGGGAAAGGTGGTCGGCAGAGTCAGTAGTTATCAGTGCTCCAGGTGAGGTTGTCCTCACCTTGGGAAAGGGGCAACAGATTTTAGACTGCTGTGGTGCCTTCCATCAGATGGTCTCAAAGCTTTATGCAGGCACTATTGGCTGTGTAACTTGCCAAATCCTAGACCCCTGACCCAAATCAGGCCTCAATGGGCTGGTGCAAGCTGCTGTGTGGGCTCTGGTCCAGGACTTACATGCTGTAGTGAGGGACAAGATTGGTGTCACTGAGTCTTATCAACCTGTTGTCTGGGTGACTGGGTATGATTTACATTCATACATATATCTGCTCCTAACAGTGCCAAAACTTGAAAATCCCAACCCTGTTTTTCCAAAAGTCAGGCGCTTAGTGTCCAAAAAATGAGAGTTTATAAAGAAATCACCATGCTTTTTGAAAATTCAGGTTCTATGACTTCAAAAATATCAGTTCTAGCTTCCTCTATTTTAGCTGGTCCTGATAATTTTACCCTGCTTAACTTTTAAAAATCACATTTTCAGGGTTACCAAAAGGCTCAGTAACCTGCCTCAACCATATAATTTACTGAAATGTCTGCCAAGCAGCTCAAGTTTCAACAACCCAAACGAACTAAAATTTACATTTCAGGAGAGCAATAAACTGCTCGAGATAAATGTCCTCTCTGCACCAAGGTTTTCTGTTGCTTTCTAAAACCATGCATTCAAGGTGATGTGTGCATCTGGAATGTCCCTCTTCTTGGATTGGTGATCTAAGTGGCAAACACCAAACATTTCCTGGATCAATAAGAACATCTCTTTCATGGACACCCAATCTCTGATATTAGAAAAATTCAAACCTTAGTAACCACAAAATTTTTCCCAAATTCACATTTCCCTCATGCAGTCTTGTTCCTGGTAGCAAAACAAAGCAAAGCAAACAAACAAAAATAAATAAGAAGCAATGGAGTATTCATGGAGTATTTGACTCCATTTGTTTTGTTCCTAAAAGCATTTCCCTGGGGACTCATGCATTCCCATTGTCATTGTCCCTTCTCTTCACTACGGCCTGGCTTTGGAGAGCTCATACTCTCTGGATTAATAATGACCAAAAAAAGGAGCTAGAAAAATTGCAGAGCATCTGCTCAGTGTGGTCTAAGCCCTCAGCAGCTGTTGTTTGGCTGGTGTTGGGTGGAGTAAAGGATATGGGACTCAGTCAATCCCTAACCAATTTCAGTCTTCAGTGAAACTCTTGGGATAAGGACAGGCTTCTCAAAGAATCTAGTTAAACAGCAGGTTGGAGACAGGCTGGAGCAGGAATGGAGCATCGCCATACTGTAGAACATACTTATGCCCTAGGAAGGAAAGGGAGCTGAGAGAATACAGATTCAGAAATCCATGAACCCTGGGAATAATTCTCAGGATCATTTCTTTCTTCACTGCCTTTGGATCAGTAGTAGCTGCAGTCTGTGAGACTTATTTTAAAGCTATGTCTAGTCCAGCACTCTGAGATTTGGGGTTCGTGGTTTACTCTTGGAGGAGTCAAAGACCTTCAGAAGGCTGAGGTAAAATAGATGATTGCTGCCCTACAGCTCTGTGGGCAGCTGAGCACCCTGCTCTGAACTTTATTACAGCATTCATCACACCGCTGTAATTAATGTTTATCTCTGTCTCTGTCTCCCCCCCACTGGACTGTGAGCTCCCCAAGGGCAGGAATCACTTCTCATTTATCTCTCTACCCACAGTGCTGAGCTCTATCCCCAGCACAGAGAAGACTCTCCAAAAACATTTGTTGGTGGGTGGGTGGCTGGCTGGCTGGATGGATGGATGGATGATTGAAGGAACTGGGTCTGGAGTTACAATATAAAAACCTGAAACAAACACACAAGAACAAGAACAAAAAAACAAACAACAATGACAAAAAGCACCTATCTCCCAACCTTTGCTGTAGAGGGAAAGCTTGAGCTATGTAAGGATTAGAATCTGTATTGAAGGACATTGTTTTTTTCAATACTATTCAAATATTTCACTCCAAATTTTTGTGACTTATCTTTGGAAAAATTTACTTTGATTAATTGTCCAACATATTCCAAATATTTTCAAACAAGGTTTAGGCAGAAATCATTTTCCTCTCTAGCGTCAGGATGGCCAACGGTACCACAAAAAGGCGACCTTGTAATGGGACAAGGGGGCAGCAAAGGGAATGGGGTAGGGAAGGGGCGATCTTGAAGGTTTAATTGGTTAGTCTCTGTGCCAGTTCCCATTGTACCACCCCTGACCCCCTGACGCAAGAGAGATTCCACCTGGGAGGAGAGTCCCACCCCCAGTAACTTACATCACCCACTCTTTATTCCACAAGTATAAAACTATAAAAAATAAATCCAAGCACCTGCTAAAATAATATGGAAAATCATGGGAATCCTGCTTTACACCAAGGATAATAACTTAAAGTAGAGCCAGAAAGTATTGCTGGTTACAACTGCTAGTTTAATCAGTTGTTGATACTTTTTCCTCACATCTCCTTTTCCTTCTTGAGTGTCTACCTCTTTCCTCCCCTTCAGCCCACTTACTTCTCTCCTTCCCCCATGACCTGTGCTTCAGCTCCCTCATTAGAACACACATCCCCCATAGACCTTATTTAACCCTACCTACGGCTCTCAGAACTAAAATGCGTTCTGACCTCTGGTCTAGACACATAAATATTTATTGCTATTTATTTCCATGGTCACTTTTCTAAGGGGTTTCTCATGTTTCACTATAATCAGGTATATTCCACGAATCCCAAGAAATCCAAAAGATGTGAGCCCAGTTGGACCAAACAAAATATCAGCCACAGCTCTCCACACCCTCTCAAAGCCGGCTTCCATCACCTCTCGACCCTTGCACAGGGCCCTCAGGCACCATAATTTAGAGGGAAAATGTGGTTCCTATTTAAGAAAACTGTTGTCTCCTGTCTTGGAAAGTTGTTTTTCCTTCCTCTATTTTCCAAACTTCAAACTAAATCTGAACTTTTGTAAAGAAAACAAAACAAAGGTCCTTTCCATGTGAGGAAAGAGAAAGACAGAAAGGCCTTATTACCCCGCGCGACAGCTGACACTTCATCTGCGCGGCCTCGTGGCTGATGGGGAGGGGACAATGGAGACGCCAGGTCTAACTGTGCTTTTTGGGAAACACATCTGGGCAAATATCTACCTGGGAACACGTTTCCCATCCCCTCCACTGGGGAAATGGAAAAGGAATCCCCAGTGGCCTCATTTAAATTTCATGGTATCTTAGAAATTGTAGATCTTTAGGTAAGTAAAATGTAGGAAATGGAAAGTGAAGAGAGAGTCAGGATTAACAGAAAAGTGTTACTTTTATGATTTCTAAATGTTATCCATCTAAATTTCAGAAGAATTGGGTTTTTATCACATCATCAAAGGTCATAGACTCCTGCAAGCTCCTGCATTGAGCCATTTCGTGTTTCTTGTTTGGAGTCTGATTTATATTGAAACAGCCAGTAATAGAGACAGAGAGAAGGAAAAATGTGAGGGAAGATGAAGGGGATATCTTGACCTTTTCAGCAACAAACTAAAGCATCATGTTATCCAGGAAAGCTTTCCCAACCACTCCACGGAGTCTGTCTCCTACTGCGCCAGAGCCAGTTCAACACTGTGTAGGATTTAATTGTTCTAGAAGTGCTTGACATGCAGGTGCCTTAGCTCCCCAACTACACGGAGGGCTCACTCGGGCCGGAGACCAGGTTTACACGTCCAGGGGAGAGCTTGTGGAAGCCAGCACATGGTCAATGCGTGTTTGCTGACTGATGACAAAGTGTGCCTCTGTTGACTTCATTTAGCAAAACAAGGTTGGTCAGAAATGACCAAAGCGATGTAGTTTATGCCCACAATTAAATTCCAGTGCCCATATTAAATAAGAAGTTTAATGAGAAAGTGCATATTGGAATATCACAAGGGAATTTGGCCATACGGAAACTACCTTTTTGAATAGATCATATAGTCCCTTTGGGCTCGTATATTTTGTGTGTACTTTAGACATTTGAGAATTTGATATTGTTCAGATTTGTCACATTATTTTAATTATGTTTCACAGGATCATGACTTGATCCCCAACTTTAGAGTCATACATGGAGCAAATTCATTCGAGATGGTTTTGGAACAGGACCAAAAATGCTGGAATTATATGCAAACAAATCCAAAAAATAACCACAGGAGCTTCAAGGCACTAGCCTTTCCTTCCAATTCAGCTTCAGTGTCAGGGAGAAGGTAAAAACATAGTCGGGGGTTCAGATCCCAAGAGACCATGAGCGGCAGCAAACAGTGGGCGCAAGGAAGCCACAGAGGGAAGTCAGGCTGTGCGCTGGCAGGACCACCTCCACCTCCCAGCATCACACACAGCGCAGGCTGAGAGGAGAGCTCTATGCACAATGTGGGCAGAGCTGGGTAGGAAGCAAAGTCTAAGCTTAAGATTGAAAAGAAATCAAGTTGGGGTCAGAAAATTAATGATTGTTAGTGGTTACAGCAAGCCAAGCGGAACTGTAATAAACCGCTATAACCTGCGTGGCTTAAACAACAGAAGCGTGTTTGTCGTCTCACTGTTCAGAAGGCTAAAGATCAGGGGGAAGTCTAAAGCCCAGGTAACAACAAAGTTGGTTCCTCTTGAGGATTGAGAGAGAATCTGTCCCAGGCCTCTCTCAGCTTCTGGTCATTTGCAGACAATCTGTGGCATCTCCTGGCTTGTAGAAATATCACCCTGATGTCTGCTTTCATCTTCACATAGTGTTCTTCCTATATGTGTGTCTGTTCCTGTGCCCAAATTTCTCCCTTTTATAAGGATGTCAGTAATATTGGATTAGGGCTCACCCTACTGACCTTATTTTAATTTGATTATGTCAGCAAAGACCCTACTTCCAAACAAGGTCACTGGGTTTAAAATTATAATATATCTTTGTGTGTGGTGTTGGGCGGCGGGGAGTGGGGAGTGAAAAATTTAATTCATAACCGACAAGAATTATAAAGTAAGAATCCGAGGTCAGGAGAACATTGGTCTGGAGTCCAGGGGCTCTGGTAGAAAAATCAGAAGCAGTAGTAATTAAAACCATGGTCTGGAACTATGCAAGATTTCCTTGTTCTTCCTGTCTTCAGTCTCCCTGTTTTCAGGTACCTTCAACAATGCCGCCAGGTTTCTATTGCATATAGAGAAGATCATAGCCATTCTTACACTCAGAACCGCCCTTGGTTTCTCTGCCTATCTATTCAAGTACAGAATGTAAGGCTATTTGATGGGCCAACTGTCTTCATTTTGCATTCGAAAGCTCAGGCCCAAAGAAAACAAAACCAGCTGTCACTCAGATCTCAAACCCTTCTGCTAGTCTGCCCTGCTGCGGGAGTCCTCATCAAGAGGAAACTCTAACTCACATTAGTCAGACTCATTCAGCAAAATCTGGAACCACAGGGCAGACTAAAGCCTCCTTTCTAAAAAAAAAAAATCTATTTTATAAATTATACTATTACAGTTGTCCCAATTTTACCCCTTTGCCTCCCTCCACCCAATACCCCTACTCCCTCAGGCAATCCCGTACCATTGTTCACATCCACGGGTTATGCATAGGTTCTTTGGCTACTCCATATCCTATACTGTGATGGGCTGAGGAAACAGAGAGAAAATGAAGTGGCGGCAGCCAGAAGCTGTCTATCTTCCTGGCCTCAAGATGTACTGTTCTTGTTAGTTACATTTTCCTCTGGGCCAATCACCTCCATAGGGATTCCCCAGGCTGCACAATGTGGGTGGTGTGGTGTGGGCAGGAAGGAGGAATGACATGTTGGAGTCAGCTATAGCTCCACAATCCATGTGTCACATCAACAGTACAAATTTTCACCAAGACGGTCACTGTCCTCATCATGGGGCCAAATGGAACACACCACGCACCAAGAACTAAGCCCAGGGATGGTCCCATACACATTTCTGCTACGGCTTCCCCAGAGAACTTATCTCAGTGTTCCACGCACAGAGCTGGAAAGGTCTTGACAAAATGTTGATTGGCTCTCTTTTCTTGGATGCTCCATTCTCTCTCATGTTCCTTCTTCTGCCTTTGCCTCATACCTGCCATATTTCTTAAACAAAAATCAGGAGACATGGTCTAGTAACTACTATTTATGAGAGGTTATTTTGTTCTCACCAAAAGTCTCATTCAGATAGAGATATCAACCATGTTTAATAACAATTAATGGCTTGAAAAGCAATCAGATCCTGAGTAGAAAGTCAGGCAAGGATAGATACCTCTTGATGGTATACTCAAGTCTCCTGAACCCAAAATACAGCCCTAAAATGTAGAGAATGCACTGAGAGGACTAGCACAGAGCCAACTCCAGAGCAGCTGCCAGAGCCTACCCTGCTTTAGGGTCAAATCCAGCTGAAAGTCAATAAATGCATTTGTTTTCACTTCACCTGCACCATGAAGCAGAGGCGATACAAAGGCAGAGACAAATCAGTTCTGCTGGCCACGCTCCGATGCAGTCCCCATTACAGAGCTGATAATTAGGCTCGCTAAATCTTTTAATCTCAAAATTGGAAAACATGACTTCACGTGGCTCTGTAAATGTTAATGACCAATAAAACCAGCTGTAGGCCCACATTTGGTTCAGTTTATTAATGTGCTATTCTAGATGAGCTGAAGTAAAAAGAGATCCCATTATCCCACTTGGGAAGGCCTCTCTTGTGTGCACCCATTTATACAATGATTTTACTCTATCAGAAACCCAGAGTCTCAATTTGTCCTTTTCCTTTTAGGGCTTAGTTTGGTTGCGGTTGTCCGGTTCAGCTGGTTGGTTTTGATGTGTGTTCGTGCAGCATCAGTTTGGCTAAGAAACGAGTAAGTAAAGACGAGCAATCCCAAGGGATCTAAATACCTCAACTCCCACAGTCATTGCTGCCTAGAACTAAGACGCTTGCCTTTCCTTCCTGCTCAAAGGCTTACATTTTAAAGTCCCGAGGATCAATCCTGTACTAGTGTGCCTGACCCATGGCAAAAATGAGTAATTGCCCCACTAACAGACATGCAGAGAGAGCCCATTCAAAAAAAAAAAAAACACAAAACAATCAATAGTTGCCTAAGCATATGTTTATGAGCACTAACTCTGTCCAGCTTGGGGTATAAGGCAATTTAATTAAGAATAATTTATTCCTTCTCTCATTCAGCAAATAGCTAAAGACCTACTATGTGCTGGTTAGTGCTCCAGATGCTGAAAAAACAGCAGAACAAACCAGACTACCCTGTGCCCCCACGAATCTTTTTTGTGTCAGTGAAACAGACCACAGATAAACACATAAGTATTGTACTTAATAGAACATTAAGTAGAAGTGGGTGCCATGGAAAACATAATAATCCCAGGTAAGTATGTAGAGAGTGATGGGATTGCCCATGTAGAAGAGGAAGTTGAGAAGTGAGCTGGATATAATTACAGAGTCAGCCCTGTTCTTGCAGAGGGAAAAAATGCGAGAGACTGGGGGTGTAAGGAAGGTTGTTAGCAAATGACAGTAGGGCCATATGGATTAGTCCTTTGCAGGCCACTGAAGAGTTTGGGAGAACACAGTTTTAGGATCTGATTTACACTGTAAAAGGATCACCTGACTGATGGGTGGAGAAAGGACTCCAGGGACTCAGGAGAGGAGAGAACAATAGAAGAATAAGACCATTTGGGAAGCTGCTGCAATAATCTCTAAGCAAGAGACGTGATGGCAGCTTAGCCAAGGTTGGAAGTGATAAAGGGGTCATAAATGGCTGGATTCAGGAAACCTCCCATGGTGGTAGCACCAATGGGATTGGCTGATAGATTTGAAATAGGAATAATAATAAAATACAAGGACTTCTTAAGGTTTAGCAATAATATAGGATGTTTTAGTTTGTAAGACACTTTCTCATTTTTTATCTCATTTAAGATTCACAGAGACCTTGCTTCTCAAAGTGTGACAAGCAGACAAGCATCATCAATGTTACCTGGGAGCCTGTTGGAAATACAGACTCTTGGGCCCACTCCAGACCAGAGATAATCCTCGTGACTGTTCAAGTTTGAGAAGCACTGGTCTGAGTGGCAGAAATAATGAAGATGCTAAGGGTGGTGATAACAGTGATAGGTGATTGATGATGATGATGATGATGATGATGATGAAGAAACCTCCTCCTAGAGGTTAAATAATGCACTTAAGAGCACGCCGTCAGGATTCTGGGATTCTGGTGGCAAACCCTGTGCTCTTTCCACCACTTCATGTTCTAGAGATAGAATTCCTTCCCTTGGGGGTTTACAGACTATTAGAGAACCAGAACCTACACTATGTAATAATGGTTGTCTGAAACATCACAGTTTCATTGGAGGTCACAAGTTAAGGACCACAGGACAGGCATCAGCGAGAAGACTGAATCCATCTTGGTCTTAGAGCAGAATGTAGACAAGGAAAAGAGCAGAGAGAAGTGTGTATGTGTGTGCGTGTGCTGGCAAGGGGGCGGAAGCTGTCATGAAGGAGAGTCTCATGAACAAAGCCCAAAGCTCCCCCTGACACTGATAAATCACCTTCCCCACTACATTCTGCCTACAAGACATATTGATCCTGAACTAATCAAGTAGAAAGAGTCATTGGGGAAAAAATAACGGTCTTAAAAAAATAAAGCCTCCTCACACAATTACTGATCCAGGAAGAGTGAGCTGTGCCCAGCTGATGGCAAATTTGCCAAAGGGCATGGTGGACATGAAGGACAAAGGAAGAAGGGACGGGGATGTGGGAAGGCAAGCCTCCACCTGAGAGAACCCGAGCCCACCATAGTTTGCCTTTAACCTGTATCCACTGCACCATCCCCAGTGTAACATCTGGGCTCGGTGCAGGCCTGATTTAATAATGTGTTGGGAGCTGGCATTTGCTGCAATCCCTCAGCAGCAGTAAATAGTGGCAGGGAAGATGTGTACCAGACCTAATTTGCCCCCTCTTTCTACTAGAAAGGCACATTAATATTTAATAGAAGAAAAATTATTCATGCAGATTTGAAAGCAAAATTCATGAAAAGGCACATTTAAAAAGCTGGGGGGAAATGGGTCTGTTTCAGAAATGCCCGACTTTCCCTCTAAATGAACTTAAAGGTGTGATTTGTGCTCATGGAGGCAACATAGGCAAATTTCACCCACCTGCCTCCTGGCTCCAGGGCTGTAAGCATCCCTCAGCTTCCCACCTAGACTTTGTGTCTGTCACCTCTGTCGGGTGCTGGCAATTCAGCAGCAAAGGCAGGGCAAGCTGCTCTGAGTGTCCGGTGGGAATCTAGGGAGAGGCTGAGTCTTTCTATGACATAAACACCTCTTAGAACAACTTTGGGGTCTGGGTTTAGGGCCCCCCTTTCTGTTAACTACAGGACAGAGGTGCGAAAACTGGATGGTTGGGTCCCTTATGAAAAGACCTTGCGTGGTGGTACTGACCTGAATGGGAAACAACACACCCCCCTCAGGGCAGGCCCTGAGGGAGAGAGCGAGGTGTGTCTCAAACCATTCTCATTCTCCACCTGGTAGCTTTCTTCATGGGTGTCCTCGGTAGCCAATCCCACCCTGCTGTACTTTCAACCTGTACTTGATCCTGTGGCACCCCATAGAAACAGAATCTATGCCTAGGCCTTTCCCATCCTCCCTATGTCCATCAAAACTTATCAGTTGACATCCTATCATAGCAGGAGTTTGCTCTTGGCATCCCACAGTGATGGTGCCAACTGATCCACAGTGTGTATTCATCAGCTCATTGATAGCACATCCAAGGAAGCACATTTGTATTTTATCAAGAGTCCTTCAGAGGCCAGGCCTCACCTTCAAAGCCTGGGTCTACAGGTGTAACTTTCAGGCAGTGGCATGTTGGCGGGAGCATTGGTCTGGGCTTTTGGGTCCCTTATGTTATACCATGTTGAGGGGTCTGACCCTGCTTCTTTAAAACATATCCTGCGGTGAGTCTCAACCGAGGACCCCCACGTCCTCTCCTCTCATGTCGCATTAGCTACTCTGCCACACCGGTGTCATTTCTCTCTGCATCCTAAGAATTACCTGTAAAAAGTAAGAATTACCACCTGCCTCATACTTCTACAGCTTAATACTTGACTCCTTCTGCCTGTGACATGTTCAAAGTTGCTTGGATGGTGAGAAGACAAGAAAGTCTTGAAAGTGGGCAGGTGGGCCCAGCCTACCCTTTGGAGACAGACAGCAAATCCCCTGGCAGAGGGCAAAAACTCAACCCACCCCCATCCCCAGCATGGCTGATTTAGAGTTCAGTCCTTTCCCAAGTCAGCAGAGGTAATTCCCAAGCCACTCCAGCAGGTTTTCATTTAGCCCAATTTTGCCTTATTTCCTCCAAAATCATTACTGCAATGATTTAATGTCCAGGGCTGAGAACAACACATCTTCTCCGCTCTGCCTCTCTTACCCCCAGCTGCCCCCCGGGGCTGTATCGGAGACTTCAGCACGGCGGGCCAGAATCATTGAATAAACGTAAAGCAACATGGTCTTGCAGGGCAAATGTGTGACGACATATTTTCCACGTAAATAATGTAATTTCTGTGAGGAAGGGACGTGGGATTTTTTTTTTTTTTTTTTTTTTTTTTTTTGCTATGAATAGGCCTATTATAGGCTGCACCTGACCAAGGATCATTTTAGAATTGTTCTTTCCTGAACTTTCTACTTGGCAAATACTTCCTGATGCTAAATCACCATAAGCCACATTTTATGTCACTGTGAATTTGCTCAAAATAAGTTTTATCCACTTCCTTGGACTCTACTTGGAAAGGTCCCTCAGCAGAGATTTGGCTGTTGAAGAGCTTTTTGTTGTGGCTGCTGCTGTTGTTGCGAGCCTGCAAGGCTGCGGAGGGTGACGGCTTGGGGAAGGAGGCTGGGATGCAGAAAGAGAGGGAAAAGTCAGAATCCCCAGAAATGTTTGCCACTAAAGCAGAGCTTATTTAGAATTTGCTTATTTTCTTAAAACCAACAGGAAAGAAAGAAATGCGCTCACACAGTGGGCTGCTCTCCAGCTAGCGGCCCAGTGGAATAATTTGCAGGGAGACTAGGTCAGCTCAGCCTGTCTCTGCCTCCAAGAAAAATACTCAGGAGAAAGCTACAACTTCTCCAGGGGGCAATATCAGCAGGTAACCACGGATGGAAACTGAGTATTAATTATCCCTTCCTGTGTTTTATACTTTCAGATTTAACAGACATTGGAAAGCCAGACATTGATAAAAATGACAGGAAATAATCTTAGTCAATTAAATCGCCACAATGTCAGGCCTAACATCTGTTCTATGAACCCTGAAGAAATGTGTGGCATTAATATTTAATAAAAAATAGCCCTGGTTTGGACTCAATGGCCATTTCACACTGTTCTCCCAGGACATTTACTTCAGATCTTATAACCTTATAGAATTTAAATACATATGGCTGTCCCCTGAGCCACCCTCTTCCTTAGTATTCAGAGGCATGCTCAGAAGAAGCATTGCTTTGACTCTTACTGGACCACACGACTTCCAGTTCTACTGCAATTCCCACCAGTTTCTGCTCAGTGAAGGCAGCAGTCACAGGATCGACCTTGAACCACATTCATCTAAATGGAAAGACATCATGTGAGGTGACAGGAAGCTCTACATCCCAGGGCTCAGCCCTACCAGCTGCTCCTTATCCCTGTGGCTCCTGTGCTCAGTTGTCTTCCCTGGGAAAGGCTGAGTTCGCTGGTGAGTCCCTTGCATACCATTTTCTTCTCTATTGGGCCCATGAAAAGTACCCCTCAAGTGGTCCCCAAGCACCTGGGCAGCTGTCACCAATGTGACTTTGCTGCCCTTGGGACTCTCCATTGTCATTTCCCTGTAGCACATAGAGTACCTCAAGTAGGGCCCTAAGAAAAATATATTAGGAAAACTCATATTGCTCTCCTTCAGCAGGGCCATCACCTTTCCTTCTTTCTTTTTTTAAACCTGGAATTTATATTCTTGGGCAACCAGAGGGTCAGCCCCACGCTACTCATAGCAACTCCCAGAATGAGTGCAAGTATCTTTCCTTTTCTCCAAAAGGCTTCTTTGAAAATCATTTCTTCCAAAACCAGTGATTTCTACCCCCTCTCCTTTCCAGTCAACTCTATTTCCCAGAATCTAAGGCATAGATTCAACTTAAGTTTAGGAAGGTGGGATGGGAATTGGCAAGTCCGTCCTCTCGGAACAAAAACAAAGCTTCCTTTACACAAAGTCTGGGCAGAAAGAAGGAGGGGCAAGGTCCACGCCTGGCTGGAGGTTGGTGCCATTGAGGAGATGGAACTGACACTACCTCTGGTCCAGATCTCTTTGGAGGGGTTGGGGTGGCACCTAAGTCTCATTCTTCCCTCCTGGGCTCTGACCAGTTGAGCCAACCTACCCAAGGATCATGAGTGAAAGAGGTGCCAAGGCAATTGTTTTATTATTTATTATTATTTTATTATTCATTATTAGTCTCCATGCAAATACACAATCACCCCCCAAGCCAGACTCTGATAAAACTGGATGGAAGAACACAGGTCAGACTTGGGGTGCAAAGTACAGGTTTCCTTCTCCATTTGCAAATCTCACCCTTGGGATGTGTCCGTGAGGAGAAGGGAGTCTAGAGGACCCATCCCAACACATGGCCCAGTAGCAGGCAGAGATGCCAGGGCAGGGAGAGAGACAGTGGAGAACTTGTTTAGTCTGAGGACCACATGCAGACAGAAGTATGTATGCCCACCAGCCCTGCCCACAGGCAGAGGCACCATGCCACACTGAGCAATGACATTTAATGACCCCGTGGAGGTCAGCCTCCCAGCAACCCTATTATCTACTCCAACCTTTGGAATGGAGAGAGTGGAGTAGGAGAAATCTAAAGTGTCCCATATTCCCTGCTTATAGGGAATAGAGAACTTTCTTTCCGGAAAATGTGAGGAGGAGGAGAAGAGCTCTATTCTAATATAATTTAAGGAAAGCCAGGCACCAGCATTCCTGAGGCTGTATAAAGCTTGATTAGAAACAAAAGGCTATCCAAGTCTTGGTATGACACTAGGCTGTCAAATAACCTCAAAAGAGAAGGAACTAATCTCTACAATCTAAGTGCATTCTGGAGCCATAATAATTCACTTTACCTGGAAAAGAATGAGTAAGGTGGGGCCTGAGGGAAGTCACACCCTAAAATGGGTCCCTATGCTTCCCTTCTCCTGCCAGCCCATTACCAGTAAAAAACCATCTGGGAAAGACAAAAACAGCTGGAATTTTTTCTCTCCATTAACAGGGTGGTGGCCACACTTGGGAGGTTCAATTAAAACCTTAATCTAGCCACATCCCAGAATACGAATAAACTTCTTCCTTCCATACTAAAATCAAATAATAGGCTCTGGGGTAAGTGGATAAAATGTGTTCTTCTGAGTTTATGTAGTGTATTAGGTTATAATTGCCTTTATCATGCTATACAGACTCATGAAAACTAGCCAAATGAATGTCAAGTTCAGAAAAACATTCGATTTAGTTCCTTGAATTTTGACATATAATTTTTAAGAGTCATCATTTAAAAGTGGAATCTTTCTGCAGAGGCAGCATGGGACTGTGTGAAAGAACACGTTAAGTATCACTGGGCATAAAGGTTATTTGAAAGCCCTAAATCCTCTGCAGTTTCAGTCTGCTCCTTGGGATCCTCCGATGTTGACATTCCATCCATCCTTTCATCTTTGCCCATAAAATGAGGAATATCTGGATTTAATAGGACTTTGCTTTGCCCCTCATATTTCACATAGAAAATCCATCCCAAATTCTCCCAGGAAGTCAAGCAGGTACACAGCTGGCAACACAAGGACTTGGCATCTCAACATAGGCCTGTCACCATTTCTGTAGTGGGCAAGTTGCTGGAGTCAGTATCAAAATCAGCTTGTTTTGTCAAACCCTGTTTTCCCATTGCCTTTAAATATTTACTATCAATAATTCTTTATCTTAGTTTCAGGTTGATTTTTGTTTTGCATAAGGGCCTACATCTTTAGTTTCAGGTTTCTCAGCCACACTTCTCCCAACCAAGAAGTTAAGGCTCCTTAGACTCACAGAACAGCTAACAACACTGAGTGCTTACTATGTCTGAGTCACTTGGTTGCACCCTTTTATCTTTTAACACCATTGAGTCATCTCATTTAATCCCCACAACTGTCTGCTGAAGGTACAAGTATTCTCATTTTGCTGATTTAAAAAAAAATTGAGGCAAGTAAGGGACTAAGATTCCTTCCCAAAATCACACAAAAGCTGTAATAGAGGCAGGAATAGAACTCAGACCCCTTCAAGGCCTGAACTCTAGTCAAAAGCCATAGGTAATCTTACATGCATCAGCACCTGCAGGTGAGACATACTGCGGTGCCCCAGGTAATCCTTAGCCCAGCCTAAGAGGCTTTCAAGTCTTAACACATCACTATTATTGATTTGCTCAGGAACTATACCCAGGTGCTCAGCAGAAGCTAGGAGAAACTTGAAAAGGACTCAGACATTACCTCTTTTTCAAAGGAAAAAATGGTAGAAAGGAACTCTATTTCTTCACTTCTTGAAGGAAAACCATAAAATTGGCTGTGTATAAAATGTTTTTCGCAGGTGGAGACTGGATTGAACAGGAAGGAAGCAGTTTCTCCCTCAGTCACGCCAATTACATATGCACCCCCCGGAATTCCTTGCAAGTGGCAAGAGAGAAAGAGCTAGTTCTCTGTGCACTCTGTCGTCTACCACTAGAGCTGACGATGATAACCAACTCCTCGCCTTTGCAGAGCATTTCGTCCTTTCAAAGCAGCTGCACATTTCATCTTTACAGCCTTCCTGCAAAACGTATAGCAGGAACTTTCAACCCATTTTGCAGATGAGAGAATGCCAAATCAGATACTGATTTGCTCAAGGTCTCTTCTCACAGAGAATTACAACAGGATATAAGAAGTCTCAGAAGAAAAGCTAAAAGAATTTTCTCTTTCCTAACTTTTCTCATTCACCCGTTCTTGGTCTTATGGACTAGGGATCACTTTAGGCAGATGTTGAAAGGGTCTGTACCCTGACATCTTCTACTTCTCTTCCCTTTATATCCTTTTTAGTGTCTCTCTTTTCTGGGGTCTCTGGCCTCCAGCCACCCTCAGCCCACCATGCAGGAATCTGCCCAGCTCTGTTGAACCCTCACAGTACTCCACAACCCAAAGTCCTTTGGCTGCCTTCCCATCAATCAAAATAACAAGTTCTTCAGGGACAAGGAGCCAAAGTCCGTGCTCAGAGGAAAGGGATCTAAAAGAATTAATTCATGGTGAAACATGGATGTTTATTAACCTCCAACATTTTCAAAAGTTGCAGCAGTTTTTTAGAAGATGAAACTAGCTAGCTCTCAGGAAACTCTGTTTGTTCAACTAACCAAAATTCCCTGAGTTAAAATGGAGAAGTTTGGGTAGTAAACTGCTACTCTTGGGTAGAGTAGTCACCCCAGAGAGTACAACCTTGCTGGGAGTCCAAACTGGGAACTGATCACAAGATACACTGAGCTCATTTCTTCCTTTCACCTCCCATTTCCAGCTTCCAGTGTGTTAAGAGCTTTAAATCACAGCTCCTGTGAAAGTAGTACCATGGCATTGGTGAAGGGTAAGGCCCCAAAATTCAGAGTTTATGGACCAGGCTGTTCTTCAGCACTCCAGCACTCCTTGGAAGAAAGACATGCTAATGACAAGGCAGGACAATGTCAAGCACAGATGGCCATGGTGACAGCTAAATGCCATCCCCCACCCTTGAGAAAGGGAAAAATACAGTACACACATTTCTGTAGTTCAATAAGAAAAAATAGATACCTAAAACGTTCTCTAAATAATACCTTTAAATGTTAATCGTCCATTTTTCTAAACAGGCTGTCTATATTTTTCAGTTTTATAATTCCAGGTAATTTCCAGTTCAACCAGTCTACCAAAGACTAAAGCAGCTGGCCCAGGAGATCATTTTTAAGGTTAATAATCTACAGATGGATATATATTTTTCCCGCTAAGCCTCGGAAACACTTTAGGATGTGAGAGTGTAAAAACAAAATGAAGGAGAGCAGATTGACCCATATACTCAGGAGAAAATTAACCAAACTAATTAGCTAGGGGAGTAGTAATTATAGCTTCCATTTATTGAATGACACCATATGCCATGTGCTGAACATGTATATCTCATTTAATCATCACAATATTGCATGGTAAGCAGTATTATGTTCACATTACAACAAATAAATAGGGACTCAAACAGAATAAGTAATTTGCCCAAGGTCACATGATTAACTCAGGATCAGAATACAGGTTTGTCTGGTTCCAAAAGCCCAAACTCAACTATGTACCAACTAGAAGTCTGTAAACCCTTGGCTCTCTAGACACATTCTCAAGGGTCCAAAATAATTATCCAATAGAATTATGATTTTTTTTTCTCTTTGACTAAGAAGGTGGTAGATTGTAGGGCACGCCAACTCAGAACTTTGCTCTGGCACTCTGGACAAACCCACCACATGCAGATTCACTGGGTGGATCCTGACTTCCTATGTACTACTTAGAAATGCTGATTAGCAATAAGCAAAGTAACAAATGCACAACAAATACTTTCTCTGCCCTAATTCAAGCAATAATTGGATTACATGTCCACCTGATGCAGGTTTAACTAACAATGCAGTACTAGCTCTCTTCCCTCCAATGAATAAGGCAGTTAGGAGAGTGAGTAGGAGACAACTCATTAAAATGGGCATTAGAGTGCTGCTTCACGCAGAGTTTGGGCTAAGAGAAAGGGCAAATTATCCTGAACTAGCAATCGAGAGCCTCAAGTTTTAAAGTAATTTTCTACAGCATTCTTATGCAACCAGGCTTTCTTTGAGAGTCACTATAATCAAAATACAGAAACAAGTAAGAGGTAGTATTAAACTTGAAGCTGTATTTTGCAACTATTAAACATAATGCACACAATTTTATTTCAACAAATTATTATCAATCATTAATTGCATTTAGCCTTTATATATGATTGTTAAAGAAATGTTTGGCATTGGTTACATAAAAGCTATAAAGTGAACAGAATTGTTCCTTAATTTCATGTACATACTTACCTAAAAACAATTATTAAATAAAGTGACCCAAGAGACTTTTTTTCCTTTGAGAAGTGTTCTATACATTCTGAAGTCTGAGAAACACAGGTGTTGGTCATATACTCCTTCAGATGTGTTCATAAGCAGACACTAACAAACAGAAGTATTTATTGTCAGAATAAATTAGGCTTTTACAATAATAATAAATAAATCCCCAAATCTGTGTGGTTAACAAAACGATGATTTATTCCTCATTTGTGTCCCCATTTGCAGCATATGAGGCAGTTCTTGTCATTTCTCCTCCATCAGTGACCAAGCTGTTTCCATTGCACCGCTCTGCCCTCCCAGAGTCCACTCTGCTGCGGCCCCCTCCTCCTCCAGATCAGGAGAGAGAATGTGAAGAATTCACACCTTGGCCAGTTACAAAGCAGTCATGGGCATGTAAAGTATAGCATAGGGCATATAGTCAATAATATCATAACAACTATGTAGGGTATCAGAGGGGTATTAGACTTATCAGAATGATCACTTTGGAAGTTATATAAAGGTCTAATCACTATGTTGTGCACCTAAAACTAATATAATAGTGTATGTCAACTGTAATTTTTAAAAATTAATTAAGAAAAAAGAATTCACACCAGCTCATATTGTCTCAAACAAGAAGTGGCACCCATCACTTGTGCTCGAGTCCCACGGGATAGAAATAGTCACATGGTTTCACATTAAAGCAAGGAAAGCGGAGAAGTACAAGGGCGCACAGGGAGTATTTAGGGAACACGAACTATCACTGCCACAGGAAGAAAGCAGAGATGAAGAGAAAACAAGGCTGAAATTGTAATATGGATGCTTTATTAAATAGTATTTCACTTATAAAATTTGATTTATATACATTTCCAGGACATATGTGATGTGGGTTGGCCAAAAAGTTCATATGGGTTTTTCTGTAAAATAGAAGGCACATATTTTTCCCTGGCTGGTGTGGCTCAGTGAATTGAGTGCCGGCCTGCACACCAAAGGGCTGCCAGTTCGATTCCCAGTCAGGGCACACGCCTGGATTGTAGGCCAGGTCCCCAGTAGGGGGTGCATGAATGGCAACCACACATTGATGTTTCTCACCCTCTCTTTCTCCCTCTTTTCCCCTCTCTCTAAAAATAAATAAATAAAATCTTTAAAAAGACACATATTTCATTTTCATCAATAACTTTATTGATTTGGATAGTTTAAGTATGTTGGCTCTCTCCCACTATTGGCTTCTCCTGGGTGGAGGCCAGAGGTGCTGCTAAACATCTTCCAATGCATAAGGCAGCGCCACAGCAAAGAGTTATTTGGCCAAAATCAATGGTACCAAGAAACTTCACAGAACACTTTTGACATGTTCGATTAGTCACAGCACCTTCTCCCATATATGGCACAAGTCTTTTATCACTTTTCAGTTGCATTTTTACCTTTCTTAAAATAATAAAGCATAAGACACTGAAAAAGACATGTATTTTCTTCATCTTCAATGTTAAAATGACTGCAAAAAAATTCACCAATTTTGCTAAGTTTTTTTTAAATGCACGCTGATGTGACAGCTGTCACAATACAATCTAACAAAACGGTTTTAAGTGAAGTTACAAACAATTAAGCACTAATAGAGCCATCGTATAGAAAAACTAAATGAACTTTTTGGCCAACCCAATATAAAAGTATTCATTGATTCACTGAGCATTATTTGAATGCTTGTTATGTCCCTGGCACTGAGGATGTAGGAATTAATAAAAAAAGAAGTTGAAAGAACACCCCTATTACCTAATAACTCAAATGTAAGGATTTGTGAAGACAAAATGGTGTTAACTTTAATCTTCAAATGCATTGCTCCCCTGTATTCCCCCAAGCTCCTGTTCCATGGAAAAGTCGTCTCCAAGAAAAAGAACTAAGAAAAAGATAAGCTCAAATAGATTAGATTTACATGCAGTAAAGCCTACCCTTAGGGCTGATTGATTAAAAGCTTATGTAAAATGTCATGATTAGTCAAAGTTTTCTGGAAATGCAGAAAACAAGAAGGTCTTAACAAAGGATTGCTCAAGAGGAGTGTGAGGTCTAGTCTCCTTAAACCACGATCACACACCAGAACAGGTGAGCTAGCTCAATCCCATGGCAGCAATGCCTTGGTTTGTGAAATCGAGATATGCTGCCTTGCCTTCCCTCCTGAAGGTGGGCGGTGGGCTGTAGTATTTCGGGGAATCGCTGCCTGGAAGTGATGCAGGTGAGTTACTGAAAGATAGTGAGTTTTGAGCTGAGACTATGCTTTAGCTGTTAGCATGCTTGTTCCTCTGCTCAGAGTAAGACAATGCTGACTGCCTTACATGATCAGATTGAAAGCAAAATCCGAAAGTAGACAAGGTCATCTCACCCTCTGCATTATCCCTTTCTGTGTCCTTTTGAAACTGGAAAAGATACTGGAATTCGGGCTGCCTGTCACTACCAAACCCAATAGGCAGACACAGGGATTGAATCTTTGTGGACACTTTATTCAGATGGCTGGCAATCTGAGAAGATGGCGGGTTCGTATCCTAACAGACAATCTTGTCTTTTCTTTCCAGGCCAACGTATTTATAGCAGGGAATAAACAAGGTACGGTGAGGGGTTTTGAAGTTCAAGGAAAAGTTAATTGGATTAGATAAAAACAACTTCAGCATTCTTGTCCTGGGCAAAGATCTTAAGCTGTGCCCCTGTTTCCTGGGTGGGGGTCTTTAGCTCTGTCCTGGGCGGTGATCATCTCACCCTGGAGGACCAAGGCTCAGATATCACCCTGAGTTGCTTGCAGACCTTCTGAGGAACAAAGCTGGAACTGCTTAGGTCTCCTGGATTCAGAGTGTGTCATACCTTCAGTTCCTAGAACAAAAGCTTTTACCTGCTTGATTACTAAGCTTATTAGCTATTACTTAAGCTAAAATTTTCCAACTCTTAAGTCCCCTATCACTTTTTAGTGGCCCCCACTGCCTCCCTCCTCCATACACAGCATTGCTATTTTCCCTCCAAGTTTCCTTTTAGCAAATCCTACACACAGGAAGGAGTTGATAAATCCATGTTCTTACTAAACAGTGTGACAGATACAAATAAATATTTACTAAACTCCTACAAGGTGCCAGGTAGCATGCTGGGTGCTGGCTTATAATGATGAGTGATCTAACCCTGCACTTCAGGAGTTCCCAGTGCTGAGGGAGTCAAAAAGTAAAAATGCTGCTCCTCTAGGGAATAAAACTAGAAGACGGAACAGACGAGGCTGTATAACCTAATCGCAGGGATCGAGCTTCCCTTTAGACAACACGGATGAGTATGAACAGCATAAGAAACTACTCCTGGATTAATTTTTATTCACATAGAAGCAAAATCTTAGAAAAAAATGTCTAGTTATGTAATTTCAGGAATCTGAACACCACGGTAAACTGGTATCTGAAGAGACAGAGATGGCCTTTCCAGAAAATTCTAATATCAGGTGTTCCTTATGAAAGAACCTTTGAACCACCTTCATCAGAATCACCTGGAAATCTTATTACACTACTAGGCCTAGTCCCACAGTTACTAAATCCGAATCTCAGGGAGATAGAACTCTCTGAGCAATACTAACGTCAACTAAAATTTGAGAGCCGATGCCTAAAATCATACCATGTGAGCCACAACCTACTGTTCAGATGGACCAGACATGGCTAAGCCTACCTGCTTATTGGAATAACAGGATTTTTTGTTTTGTACTGTTTTCATATTGACTCCTGGGTTCCATCCCTGGAGATGTTGATTTCATTCATTAAGTATTGGGCTTTTTTCAAAAGCTCTCCAACCAAGTAATTCTAATGCAAAACAACTATGTTCTCAATCCATTAAGAAAGTCCCAGTTCTCAGAATCAAGTCTCACCTCTGTAGTAATTTCATTGTTTGTATGAAATAATTAACGGTGTTACAGCATTCATCTTCAACACCGTGTGACTTGTGACTTGTCGCTGTGTGACTCCAACTCTGAGGCAGTGAAATCAGCTAAAATTCACTGGTTAAAATTCCTTCAAGGAAAAACAATTAGGAAACTCACAGGCTGTGTTTTGATTAGCTTTATCTTCACAAGAGTAGTAATTTCAGCAGGAACTACAGCTGATATTTACTTTTTTAAAATACACAGGATAGCTGACAAAACATAACCAATGAACAAGTGCATATATTTCTGTACCTTTCCCCAAATCAAGCTTAAAATATAGTCAAGGAATAAACACACCACGAGAAAAGGGAAATGGTGAAGACAGTAGTGGAGAAGAGATAGCGCCAACTCTGGGGAAATGTTGAGAGCGTGGAGAAATTAGCTGAGAGATCAGAGTAGCAAATGCCCAGGGAGGGGGGTGCAAGAGAAGTGTCATATAATGGCTCAGGAACATTTAGTGAAGTGGTGTGCTTTGCGTGCAGGAGAGAGACTGTGTGAAAGAGTAAAAGCAAGCATAGAATTCATAAGCAGAAAAAGTACTGCAGAGAACCTAGCAATGGGGAACCTTGTTAGCACATTTTGGGGAGTAAACTGATAGCCACTACGTAAAGAGGTAAGCTGGACCAGCCCTGTTAGAATACTAAACTTAACTTAGATTTTCTATCCTAGCACAATTAGGGATTTAAAATAATTACAAATGGTAGGGGCTCTCCAGAAAATTCTGAGATTCAGCTGTGGAGTATATGTGACTGTCTCTGATGGAAGCATTGAATGTGGCTCCTTCATTTAATTTAAGCCAGATCTGCCCCATTTTCCTCCTTAGAATTCTCCAAAGTACATACATTTACTCAGAAGAAGTGGAAAAAGAAAGGAAGAACCTTTTACCAGTAGCAGGAGAAAAGGTAAAAACATTGTTGATACATTCAGTTAGACTCACAGTTCCCTCCCTCATCCCCTGGCTTGGTGTCTGAGAGTTGCTTGGCAGTGTGGCCAAACCCTCCACATACACATTGGGGTTGAAGTCAGAATTTTAGTAATATTTATAAGTTTTGATTTATAATAAAAGGTACCGGTAGGAGAGGAAATGTGCATATGTGGGAGTATGTATGAAGAGGGTCTGTAAGAGACCCAAATCTTTATTTTAGTAGGTAGCCAGTAGGCAATGTCTACGTTGGGTAAATCAAAAATAGCACATAAAATGTCATTCATAAATGTGGGGATAAACAGCTGCAGTGACAGCTACAACAATTGAAAGCAGTTTCCTCTGGGACACGTGACTTGATGACAGGCCTGGAGGAGGGATCTGCCGCTTTTCATGCTAAGTTTTGCATGACTATTAGATTTTTAAAATTATGTGAGTGCTTCGTTTTGATTAGAAAACAAGAGAAGCATATCTTAAAATCTTCACAGTGGGTACTTTGAGGTGAAGAGATCACTGCTTTTCAATTGTGATGGTATATTTTCTAAGTATGGATAATTATGTAATTATAAGATAATCGATATATGTATTATTAAATACTTCAAACAAATAAAGATATAACATGACCACACATGCCTGGAACTCATGTGGACACGTGGGTTTCTCTGTCATACACAGATACTCCAGATGTTTTCTCTCTCTTGCGGTTGAATGTTCTTTAACACAAAGTTAACACTTGGGCACATTTGTCCAAAGAACTGCATTTTCTTTGTGCATATTCTCCTGACATTCCAAGATGTGTACACAGGGGAAGAGCGTCGCAGGCAGGACCTCCGCCTGGGGAGACGCCCTGTGCGGCACTCGGCTGCACGCACAGTGGCACTAGCAGCGGCCCACTGGGAATTCTCTTCTCTTCTCCCTCTCACCTTACTAATACATGAACTTCAAAGTCTCCTTGCTGCTCTTTACTGCCGAAATCAGTGGGTCAGGAGGGAAGAACTGGAAATCAAAACCTTTTAAATGAGCCCCTTAAGACTCCAATTCAAAGGCTCTTAGGACAATTTAGGTAGGTAGATAGATGATGATAGATAGATAAATACATAGAAAGACTGGTGGGTAGATAGATGGGGCTAAGAGAGGCAGACAGTGGCTGTAGACAAGCTGCCATGCCCCCCACCTTTGCCTGAGAACGGATCCCATATGTGTTTCCCACCACTCTTGGAGAATAAAGAAAACTCGTGATTTGGCCTCTCCTTCCCAAGTATGTCTCTGGCTGTTCTGAGAGATATTGATCATTTTGCTAAGGCAATGAGCAGCCATCCCAGAGCTGGGTGGGGGTGTGAATTATTTGGAGTTGGTCGCAGCAATCAGCATTTTCCAAACAGTCGCCCTCACTCTTCATTCTGGGGCAGGAGAGGCACTGTGAGCAGAGTGTCATGCCCAACACCCCTCATGAAATGGGCTGTGGGATTAGTGCCTGTCATATAAAGATTTCTCCCAGCATTGTTCAGAACAGGGCATGTGGGTGTCAGGGAGAGGGTTGCTGGTTTTGTGGGACCACTGAAAGCCCAAGTTAGGTCTCTCTGTGGGGGTGGTTCAGAGAACATGCTGTGGGCCGCCTCTGCAGGTGTCCTAGCACTTGCCATCAGTAGCCAAACCATCTCGGTTGTTTTTTTTTTTTTCATTTTTTAAAATATATTTTACTGATTATGCTATTACAGTTGTTCCATTTCCCCCCCCTTCACTCCCCTCCACCCTGCACCCATACTCTCCCCCTTTAGTTCATGTCCATGTGTCATACATATAAGTTCTTTGGCTTCTACTTTTCCTATACTATTCTTAACCTCCCCCTGTCTATCTTCTACCTACCATCCATGCTACTTATTCTCTACACCTTTTCCCCACTCTCTCCCTCTCCTACTCCCCCACCAATAACCCTCCGTGTGATCTCCATTTCTGTGATTCTGTTACTGTTCTATTTGTTTGCTTAGTTTGTTTTTATTTTAGGTGTGATTGTTAGTGACTGTGAGTTTGTTATTTTACTGTTCATAGTTTTGATCTTCTTTTTCTTAGATAAGTCCCTTTAACATTTCATATAATAAGGGCTTGGTGATGAGGAACTCCTTTAATTTGACCTTATCTGGGAAGGACTTTATCTGCCCTTCCATTATAAATGAAACCTTTGCTGAATAGAGTAATTTTGATTGTAGGTCCTTGCCTTTCATGACTTTCAATACTTCTCTCCAGCCCCTTCTTGCCTGCAAGGTTTCTTTTGAGAAATCAGCTGACAGTCTTATGGGCACTCCTTTGTAGGTAACTGTCTCCTTTTCTCTTGCTGCTTTTAAGATTCTATCCTTATCTTTAATCTTGGCTAATGTAATTATGATGTGCCTTGGTGTGTTCCTCCTTGGGTCCAACTTCTTTGGGACTCTCTGAGCTTCCTGTACTTCCTGGAAGTCTATTTCCTTTGCCAGATTGGGGAAATTGTCCTTCATTATTTGTTCAAATAAGTTTTCAATTTGTTGGTCTTCCTCTTCTCCTTCTGGTACCCCTATGATTCAGATGTTGGAATGTTAAAGATGTCCTGGAGGTTTCTAAACCTCTCCTCATTTTTTTGAATTCTTGTTTCTTCATTATGTTCTAGTTGAATGTTTCTTTCTTCCTTCTGGTCCACACTGTTGATGTGAGTCCTGATTTTCTCCCTGTTACTGTTGGTTCCCTGTACATTTTCCTTTATTTTATGTAGCATTGCCTTCATTTTTTTCATCTAATTTGCAACCATATTCAACCAATTCTGTGAGCATCCTGATTACCAGTGTTTTGAACTGTGCATCTGATAGGTTGGCTATCTCTTCATCGCTTAGTTGTATTTTTTCTGGAGCTTTGATCTATTCTTTCATGTGGGCCTTTTTTTCTTTTTTTGTCTCAGCGTGCCTGTTAGGTAGTATGGGGCGGAGCCTTAGGTGTTCACCAGGGGCAACCCCAGTCACTACATTGTGATGCTGTATGTTGGGGAGGGGGTCTAAGAGGGAATGAAGCTGCTTGCTCTGTTCTCTGCTGGTTTTCAGTCACTTCCCCTGCTACCCACAATCAAATTGGGCCCTTCTGGTGCTGATTCCTGAGTGGGTGGGTTTGTGTACATTCTAGGACCCTATGGGTCTCTCCAACAAAGTCTCCTGTGAGGCCAGGAGTTTCTCCTGCAGCTGCCTCAGCTCCCACAGGTGTTTTCAATAATAAGTTTGAGGCTTTATTTCCCCACACTAGAACCCTGTGTTGCATGGTCTGTCTCACTGCCCAGTTGTTCCACCTGGTTTATCTGTATGTGAATGTGGGACCACCCAGTCTGCGATCCCCCGCCTCACTGGATCCATCAGCCGCCTTGTCCACCTGGTCCTCCAGCCGCTGCCTTGCCACAAGTCCTCTCTGCTTGGCCACCCAACTCCACCCCTCCTAGCAGTCTGGATGAATGTTTCTTCTTTAACTCCTTAGTTGTCGGACTTCCGTACAGTTCAATTTTCTGTCAGTTCTGTTGTTTTTTGTTTTTAAATTTGTTGTTGTCCTTTTGGTCATGCCAGGAGACACAGTGTGTTTACCTACACCTTCATCTTGGCCAGAAGTCCCCCAATATCAGTTTTTTGAAGTCCAATTTCCACATTTGTGAAACTTCCCTAAATGGAATTGTTTCAGGATTGAATGAGCGAATGTACCTGAAGAGCATCAACATTGCCTGACATGTCAAAAATAGGTAACTGGTGTTTTTATCCTTATCTATTTTTTTATCTTTTATTTATATCTATTGAGTTGTTATATCATATGCATGAGCTCTGCATGCAGGCCTGGGAGGGGACAATGAGATATTACCATCCCTATTTTACAAATAAGGAGACCGAGATTCATACATGTGAGTTGCCTGCCTTTACACACAGTGAAGCCAGAACTCTGTCCCAGAGCTTCCAAATCCCCTGCTACCCCTTTTCCTGAGCCCAAAGAAGCACCCGCACTCCAACTCCATATATCATGATGGTACTATCAAAATCTTGTACTGGTCTTCAGTGAAATTTAAATCACCAAGGATCTTGTCATTGACTAGGGTAGGCTGTTGACAAGCCTGAGTGCTGGGATTATGGCCCAAAGGTGGGCAAACTGGAGTTTAGTCCAACTCTGACAATTAACCTTGGGCAAGTGAGTTACCGTCTCTGAGCCTTGGGCCCCTAATCTGTAAATCAAGGTGATGAAACTAGAAGTCCCTAGCTAATCAGCTCTGAAACATATGGTTCTTTAACCTATTTTCTATTTTCTCTTCTTCGAACAACTTGGTTGCAGACAGACAGAGATGCCCTGAAAAGATACATCATCAAACCCAGACAGTTCTTGCACCCTTCAACAAGCAGCATACTGAAGAGTACTGAGCTACTAGCCAAATAGGATCACTGGTTATCCAAAGAAAGCACCAGGGATTGTAAATTCCAAAAGCCAAATCTCAACAGCCAGATGGCATCTATCTCTAACCCCGAAGAGTTTTCCCATTCACTCTCAGAGGATCTCAAAGAGACTTAGGAATCAGTCCAATCCTCTCATTTCACAGATCAGAGAATGGAGACAACAGGAAGTTCAGTGCCTCACCCAAAGATGACACAGTGAATTAGCAACAGAGATGCGACTGGAACCCAGGGTTCCAGGCTCCTCGCCCACGTGCTTTATGCCATGGTGTGCTTTATTCTCCAGGTTTAGCAAATCCACATCAATGGTTCAGATGTCTCCTCGCCAGGAGACAGCCGTGTAGGGATCAAAGCATATCTGCAAACCTAATGACAGTCTAATTCACTATTGGCAGAAACATGGGAGTTTGAGGGAGAAAATTGCAACAGACTGTTACAGACCATTCTGCAGCACATTGCTGAAAAGGGAAAACACCTCTTAGATCACAAGGCATCATTGCGAGGGGGAGCCAACATTCCCAGCTCACTTCATGTTCAGTTCCTTTGGATGGTTGGTGGGTCCCCCAGATCAGCTTGCTCCAAACACACATCTGCTTCCAGGCTGGAGAAACGATAGCCAGGGTTCCGCTGGACGCATAATAAATTTATTTTTTCAAAAGCGGACTTAAGAGCTTAACTGGATAAACTACAAAATCAAGTGAGCATGATGCAACCCCTTCATGTTCCAAAAAACAGCCACAGTCCCTGACATCTAGATAGCTATCTCTCCAGACTTCCCCCAGCCTTGCCAGCTGTCCTCTGAATTGAAACTCACTTCATGCAAAGGAAGGACACAGCAGTGCTCTTGCATCTTTGACTGAACAAGTTTTATTGACCACTTTCTAGATGCCAGGGACTGTGCGAATTCATCGTAAGGACTAATGCTATTAGCTAGTAACTAGTCTACTAATTCCGGTTTTGGACTAATAATCAAGGCCACCTTAAAGAGCTACTGATCAGCTTTAAACAGAACTTGGGAGTGGTGTTCAACAGCCCCAAGCCCCACACTGAAATCCCTTCCCTTGTTTGGCTACAACACTTTGGTCTCAAGGGCCCTTAAAGAACACAGGATATATTTATTTTTACACATCATAACCACCTGCATAGGTTATATTAACAATATAAATGTATATTATGTATATATACATACACACATATATAATATGTATATATGAATCCATTGAAATCACAGTTTCAGGTACTTTCCTTATTTTTTATTATGAAAATTTTGAACACACACAAAAGTAGACAGAATTGTATAATGAAATTCTGTGTACCCATCACCCAGGCTCAAGCTATCCACATCTTTCCCTTGTTGTCTCTTCTATTTCTCCTTATTTAAAAAAGATTTTAGTTGTGTATTTCCTAATGAGGCCCTAATCTAGGGTAACCATACAGTTGCAGTTTCCCAGGACAGTGACAGAATAGTTCTATGTATCAACTAGTGCCTGTTAATAAATTTTAGAGCCCCTTTCATTTTCCAAAGTTACCTGGTTTGGATGAGAAATTCTGTGGTCACGTTACCTGTGGGCAACATTACTAGTTTGAAGCACTTAAGAAGGTTGCACAGTAGTAGTTTGAGGCACTTAAGAAAGAATTTGTAACTTATTCTATTTGTAATTACGGATAATATAAGCTTGGGAACCACTTCACAGATTTCATTGCTAAATTCCACCACTAAAAGAATCCGACATTGCCCTGACTGGTGTGGCTCAGTTGGTTGGGTGTCATTCCGCAAAGCAAAGTGTCACTCGTTCGATTCCCACTCAGGGCACATATCTGGGTTGCAGGTTCGGCCCCTGGTCGAGGTGTGTATGAGAGGCAATTGATCAATATTTCTCTCTCACATTGAAGTTTCTTTCCCTCTCTTTCTTTTTCCCTTCCCCTCCCTCTAAAATAAATAACTAAATAAAATCTTTTTTTGAAAGCTCGATGAAAGACTTAGAAGGCAGAAGAGACAGAAAATCAGTGTTCCCCAGCTGCAGCAGGAACACAGGCATTGAGATACAGCAGATGGCAGATGCAAACTTTTGCCTATGACTTTCTAAATGTTCTGAAATTCTTGATGGTGGTCTTATCTCTGCTCTTGAGTCCGTTTTTATACAGACCACCAATTCACCACATGAAGCCTCTTCCACCTTGAAATACCTAGAGTGGATTCCATCTTCCTGATGAAGTACCGACTGAAACTATGAGAGTGAATCCCCACTTCTCGAGTTTGCGCAGGCTCTGAGTGTTGCCACCACGAGCTCAGAGCACACAGCCACTGCATGTGCTCCCCCCACCCGCTCCTCCACCCCAACCTCGGCCACTCTGGCCCCATCAACTGCTGACGGCTTGCCAGAACACCATGCTGCTTGTCATTTCCATGCTTTTTCTCATGCTCACCTATACTTTCTTCTTCTGAGCCCACTGCCCTGGGCTACCTTCAACTACTTGAACAGAAAGCTAGGTACTTTCTTCTCAAGAACATTCTCTCTGACTCCTCAGCTGGCTGGTTGTGTGTCCCTCCTCTGTGCTCCTGCAGCAATCCAGTATCTCACCATGGATTTGCATGTTTAAATGTATGCTTCCACATGCTCACAAATGTATGTTTTAAATATGTGTGTTCTCCACAAATACAAAAACCTTGTTCTATATGCCTAACACAGAGTTTGAACCATAATAGGTAGTCATAAAATACTTAGGAAATTAACAAATGAATGAGTAGTTCCTCACCAGCTTCAGCAGCTTGAGGATAACGAATTCTGCACCCAGAAGGGACAAAGTCTTCTCAGCTTTGAACCCCATGCCTAGAGCTCTTTAGACCTGCATTGCCCGATAATGAGGTATCCACAACCCCCATGCAGCTATTATAAATTCACTTTCTCAACCACATCGGCCACAGTTCAAGTGCTCCATACCCATACATGGATAATGGCTACCATACTGGATAGCACAGATGCAGGACATTCCCATCGTTACAGAAAGTTCAAATGGACAATGCTGGTCTCTAGAACTAGTGGAACAGAACTATCTTAAGAGACAGAGCTAGTAAAAGTCTTCTCATCTGGATACACTTGGAGATGACACATTTTTCTAGGCTGACTCAGGGACAAGATGACCAGCCAGAACACTCAGTGATAAACTAACACTGAAGATGTGGGCTGCAGCCAGAGCATGGGAATTTCAACGCTAGCCATCATTTATTGGGCAGTTAATGTGTAGGAGCTGCTGCAACAAGTACTTTATACACACCTTATTTAAGAAAGTAACTTTACGAGTAAGTGCAAATTCACTATTCTTTACCTGCAATTCCAAAATCCCCAAATCCCTGAAAACTGCCTAGTGTTGTCATAAGTTTGCCACAGACTCACTTGGCAATAAAATCTGACCTGAATTTTAATTGCTGTAAACTCATTCCTAGTCTTCAGTGCAAACAGTCTTCTACTTTGCTCATCATAATGGATTGATAATAGGTTATAAGATATTAAAAGAAATAGGTTGCAGAATACCACCAGATTTTACCCTTGCTGGGGGTTTAATGTAAAATAGGGTGTACATGCTAGCTTACTTTTCTGAGATATAAACATATTTGAATCCTAACACACATCTAGCCCCGAAGGTTTCAGATAGGCAATTATGAACCTGTAGTTTTACTTTCCTGTTGTATAAAACTTGAAACAGTTAAAGTACTTGTGCCAAATCATACAGACAGTAAGTGGGAAGCAGAGATGTAACTCATACAGTCTGTGCCTGAAGCCCAACCCCTAACCACTAGTTAATATTGCCTCCCTCAAATGTTGTTGAAATATACAGCACATTCTGCTACAAATGTACAGCAGAGGCCAAGCCACAGAACCTGCAATTATAGTAAAAAACTGCATTTTCCAGAGAGTTCCTCAAGACCCTCACCAGCCCCAAAGCCACAGTCACAACCGATGGTGTTGGATTCATGGTGACTTAATAGACATGGAAGAATGTGTACTTAGTACTTGCAGTATTTGAAAGGAAACTGAATCTTGACATTGAGTTCTCCAATAAATTACAGTAATTAACATTTTCAGACTCGGTTATTTAATTCAAACTATCTCAGGGCAAGGGGTCCTCGGCAAGAGAGAAGCAATGGGAAAATCCCCCGTCTCAAGAAGCACAGCTTCTTACATCAGAGCTGAGAGCAAAGACTATCTCCCGCTAAGAGAGGCCAACACAGTGTCCTTTTCACAACCCTGTTGACAAAGAGAGTGCCTGGAAAACCCTTTGGGACCTGGAGGTCTGGCCGTCAGCATCCAGAGGGCAGCCTCTGGGGGCACGCTGAACCACGGGCAGGGAATCAGCCCCCAGCCACACCAGTGACAGGGCTCCCAGGTAGAGCGCACAAAGAGTGTCCTTCCCCGCATCCTCTGGTTTTGTTAAGACATCGTTACAGAGCTGGGGAAGAGTAGCAGTTACTTTCACAATATTTTGCAGCCTGGATAACTCTCTACATGGAATTGTTTAATTTGTTAGTGAGGTTGGGGAGCAGTTCTTCTTCGGGATCATTGGTTAAGGTTTCACAGACGAGACTGCGGTAAATTCTCATTAGTAAGAGTCAGCCGATCTCCCTTCTCTGTAATGGCAAATCTGAACCCACCCCAACCCCCACCCAGTGTGAGTTTAAGACACGCTGTCCAAAATGCTCATTCAGGAAAGTTTGTTTCAAAATTCTCAACCAGGGAGGCTCTGAGACAAAACAGGGAGAAAAAGCCTCTGTTAGGGGGTTTAACACATGGAACTGGGCTGGAGTTGGTCAGGCGTGAACTAGCCTTTCTCACTACTTCTGCTCTGGGCTCCTAACCATGAGCGTAGAGTGGCCCGGTGCTCCCTGACACCTAACCCTGTAAATGCATCAGAGAAGGCTGTTTGCCCACACTTGTCTTAGAACAAAGGAAATAATGCTCTTGTGGCCTGAACGAGGAGAAAAGCTCCCGATCCCCATTCAAGCAGGGATTAGCACCATAAGTGCAGGTAAAGTGCTGCTGCCTCACTCCATCTGGAATGTTCTTTACCCCAAGAAGCACGGTGAAAACTCACAAATCACTCATGTACATGCCTTTGAGTCCTTCATGGAGGGAAATGACTTCAAAAGATTAGATCAGTTGATAATTCAGGAAGCCATTAGTTCCAGATGAACACAAATTCTCTATTCTACACAGGAAGTTCAAACACAGACGTGCAGATATTGGCCATGATTAACTCCTCACCTGGAAAGACTGTCCTCTTAGGGTCAACAGGACTCAGTTCTGCACAATTCTGTGGGAGAACGGTCTGCTCAGAGAGTTACCACTGCGGGCGACTGTGTCTGGGTCAGGTGAAGTGAGAGCATCAGGACAGAAACCCAAAGTCACCAGGGGAACTCATGCCTGACTGGGGATGTTTTTTATTCCAGTCAAGGCAGAAATAACAAAAACTAAAAAAGACACACTTCAAGCCAATAACCAGCCTCTCTTGTACATACAGAGTTTTTGAGCTCCCTGCTCCACACTGTTAAGATCAAAAAAGAGAACTTAAAAGAGGCTTACAGCATATATCTACTAAGTCTCCGGTCTACAGAGCTCCTCGCCATCCTTTCCGGTAACACCACAGGCCAAGAGCAATAGGCTCTGACCTAAAACCAAAGGTTTCAGAAACAGGAAGCCCCATGGTACTCACTACTATGGTTCTAAATGGCGGCACGTGGAATGTGCTAGTGTAGGAGTCAGAATCTACTGAGCAATAATAGCAACACTTCTAAGGTCTCTGGGTCTCAAGTTCCTAATCATATGCAAGTTATGTTTGATTAAGAGCATGAACTCTGGAGCCAAAATTCTCAGGTTCCAATCTTGACTTTATTTTGTGAACTTGAACTTAGAACAGCACCTGACTCAGAGTTACTGCTATACATATTTTGCTATTATTGATGTTATGGGTAAAATGAGAATTAAAACATTGGTACTCCCTATAGCAAGGATTAGTAATAAGGGATAAACAAGATAAGACTTATAAAAAACATTTTAAAAGAGTAAGAAAACTATTACATAAGCAAAATTCCTTTTATGTTTTTTAATGACACATTCAACTAATGTGGTATTTCATTGATTCTAACAAACTTTTTAAAACATGTTAACATTTCTGAAATTGGATGCAACTTATAATTGATGGAGTGATATAATTAACTTGGCAGTGTTTTTTATTTCTAATGATACATACAATGATATTATAATTAACATCTTTCATTCAATGAAATATGATAGTATGTTTTCAATAAAACTCAATTGGTTATTATTGCTGGATTCAGATCTCCAGGCCTGCTGATGATAATGATTTTATTTATTCTTCAGATGCCTCCTTTTTCATTTCAAGTTAATTTCATCTAGGAGTACTGAACTCTGAGGCAGAAAGACTGGGATCCAATCCCAGTCCAAACAACCACAGGAGGGTGGAGTCAGGCAGGCTTGATAAAATGAGAAAAAAAAATATCTCGTCTACAGAAAAACACATGAAAGAAAGCCAGGACATTTATGAAGAGCAGTCCCAAAATACAGCCAGGTATGAGTTATGGGATAAACACAGCATTTCAAACCCATAGGGAAAGAATGAACTTACTGATTAATAAATTGGCTGAAGACAAAAAGGCAGCTACTCAGAGGGGGAAGGAGGAAGTCGAGTTGAAGACCTTCCTTACTCCTTACAGCAAAATAAATTCCAAATGTATTTAAATGTGAAAATAAAGCCATGAATTATTTCAACATCAAAATCTTCTTACATACCCACTGCAGACAAAGTACCATAGAGGACAAAACAAAGTCCCTCCTCTCCTGACACTTTCCAATGGGTCTAGAATAATAAGTGCTATGAAAACAAAGAAAGGCAAAGGCGGTATAGAATGACAGGCATTTGCTACTTGATTTATAAGCCCTTTGTTTGATACAAAAATGCACTAGAAGAAACATTTTTCAGAATAACTTTGGAGTGCAGCATTCTTAAAGGTGACAAAACTGTGTACACACCAAAAAGAAAAGCATAATAAATTTAATTTTATTTAGGTTTTTAAATTTCTGAACAGGAAAAAGTCTACAGATAACTGACAACCTAGGGGGAGGGGTTCTGGATGCAACATTTAGGGCTAAAGGCAAATTTCCTTAGAAGTGTGCATTCATTTTACAATGTTCAAAATTCAGTTTAAGAAAGAAGAAACAGGATTCCAACTCTGCCGCTGAGTAGTTTTGTGACTTCGAGCAAGGCGCAAACCCCCCGAGGCTAGAGTTCTGCCTCTGTTGCCTGAGAGAGCTGGACTGGCTCTGCACAAGGTCCTTCCCTTCCAGCTCCAACACTGTGCAGTTGTCTGCAAATCTCCGAGTCTGCAAAAAGAGAACAGGAAAAATGTGAGTGGAAAGAAAATGAAACTTCGTAGAGGATACAACATAGACTAAAAGACAGGTTGTTTTGCTTGAATTCCTAAACAATTACACTACAGAAATTCAAAATGAGACTTCTCATTTGTAACTCAAAAAGTTTTTTAAACCACGATGGATGAAAAGTAGCACAGAATCATATTATTAGCCAGTTCACAACCAACAAATTGTAAAATGTATCCCTCCTTTTAGGGAGAGAAATAAAGGGTCATTCAGGGGCTACCTTCTCTACAGTGAAAATTAAATTCCTGTAAATCTGGAAGGAGGGCGGCATGTCCACAGAGTGAACCCAACACCTACCAAACCACAGAGGAAGTGAAAGGGAGGGGGGTTTCCATCAAGAGCAGTGGGGAAATGAGGTCCTGGTAGGATTGCTGCACACGGGAGGCCCCACTTCCCATGGAGCCTGATTCACGGCCTAAGTGACTCTGGGGGCCAGGGCGAGGATGTGGGTTGGCCCCAGCTGGCTCCTCATATTCCCCTAATCTACAATGCTCTGCATAACCCAGACTATGTCAGTTTTTACTCCCAAGCTTATCTGCAGACCTCAGGCTGCAGGAAAAGCTCTCTCCTAACCCATGACGTCGTTCCCACAGCCCTGGGGCTCCCCTACGCAGCTTCCCTCACTCAGTCTCCCCGCCGTCCAGAACAGTGGCACGTCAATAAAACACAGCAGTCTGTGATTCAGGTTTCATTAAGCTTTTGAGGAAATCTTTGGCCTTGGACAGTTAGAAAAGGAAACAGGGCAAAGAAATAAAACAGCAGCTCATTAGACCTGAAGCAGAGCATAGCGCCAAACCCCATTCGCTTGGAAAGGGTTGCGGAGGCTCTCGGAAGTCTGCGGGCTCTGTGAAAAGGTGCGCTTCTCCTCAGACATGGAGCGGGAGATTTTGTGAGCGTTACGCATGTGCAGGGCAAGTGCTGTAACCCAAGCACAGGGCTGTGAAATTAGGGCAGAACAAAATCGTTCTAAGGGTGTGAGCCCCTTGCCTGGCAACATTTGACCCCGGTGGACTGCCTTGCCCACCTGAGGCTGCGGGACAGTCCCAGGACTCTTACCCAGCCGATCTTCCCCTTTCTCCAAGAAAGTCCTCCTTGAAATGAGGCGGACTTTGGGGAAACAGCTTTTTAAACAGATAAGTATACTACTAAGGGTCTTTCCTCACCAGGTGTCACACTCCACGCTTTGGTGTGTGATGCCCTATTCCAAGGGCATCCAGCTGCCGTCAGGAGCAGCCGGTGTGCTGAGCCCTGATGAAAGTCTGCAGAGAAGCCCCAGAAATGAGATCCCAGTTTTCCAAGCTGGGACTTGGAACAAGGGGAGTCACCAGGCCAGGGCTCCTTCGATGGGGGATCTCATTAAAATGCAGACCCTGGATCTGCAGCTCCGGGTGGAGCATGAGAGTCTGCATTTCTAACAAGCTCTGGGGCCACTCTTTGGACAGCCAGGCCCTGGTTTCTGGAAGAGGAGATGCCACCTCCAGTTGGTCACCCCAGCCCTGGCTGAGGTGGGAAAGGGGCGTGGCTTCTGGGGGTGACCAGCGCTGCCAAAGGATCCTTGGAGTGAAAACCCTCAGCTCTCCACCTTTTCTCATTTCAATCCCCTAAAGAGATTTTTCTTTTCAAATAAACCCAGTGGTTAACAACTAGCTTGTTAGTTAAAGGCCTGAGGGACACAGAGGGAGGCTTACGCTCTTCCACGCAGTTCATTAACTAGAGTAACAACCAATTTCAAGGTGATTATTGCTATTATAAGCTCTGATCAATTTTTTAAACATGTTTCTAGGTTTTGAAGCTAAAGCAGGCATATGAGAGCAAGGAGAGCAGCTGTGTTGAGAATTAGTCATATCCCCAGATTAATATCTGATCTCTCCATCAAAGGGAACGCAGGACACATTTAGTTAGGGTTCTAATTGTGCCTCCCATAAACCTCCACCACAGTGAAATATGAGCGCCCATAATTTTTAGTTTCAACTTCCTATACCTAATCCATCTGACTGGATGGTCTTGAGCAAAGGCAGTTAAAGCAATTTGTTTCACTTATATAAAGGAATAAATCAGTGCTTAATTATGTGAGGTTTATTATTAACAGTGCTGGCAATCTGACCATATGCCATGACTTCATCTTTTTACATCAAGAAAAAAATATGAGAATATGCTGATTGCTTTTATGATGCCTTTCCCCACTCCGGAGTGGCACACGGGGAGGAAGGTGGCACGCAATGTGACCCAGTGAGCAAAAGAAGGGGCCGGGCGCTAGCTACTCTGCGCACGGGCAGCGGGACCGGGACACATGCAGAGTGGCCGGCGAACACTTACTGAGGAGCAGGTGCAGGGAAACTTTACACTGTCCTGAATACCACTCCCCACCACGATAACAAGTCTATCATCTCTTTTTCTACAGGATATCAATGTCTTTTCTAAACCAGCATTCAATCACCAGCCTGCAACGCAGGACAGAGATAGATTTGCTGTCTGAGGTGTGGGTCAAAATCCCAGCTCTGGCTCTTACCAACTGTGAGTTCAGTAAGCGATATAACCCTCTAGACTTCCCATTTCCCCAGCTGAAAAACTGGGATATCGATGCCTCCCATCTAGGGGCATATGAGGATTAGACATAATAGATAGATAACACCTGGCTTGTATTAAGCACATGGTGAAAAGTGGCTATCACTATGGGAATTCCTGTGCTGGGGAGAAATTGGAGACCTGAGACTTATCCTGTCCAAATCCTGTTGTCCTTGGTGAACTGATGACACCAGTGACAATATTTCAAATTGTGCTTTTGCACTCTTTCCTTTGATGTCTATTTCCAGCATCCAGGGCCCAATTCCACTCCTCTTTAGATTGCTGTGTGTCCCAAAGCAAATCGGAGAACCTCTCTGAGGTCCATTTATACCAGTCCTTTTTCTCACCTGCATCACACGGAATGCTGGGAGGCTCTAAATTTACAAAGAAAGGGTGTTAAAGTCTTTGGCATCAGAACTGGGAGCAGGGACGCTTGCCCAGGGAATGCCTCCCACAGGCTCCTGGAACTCCTGCTGTGGCTGATGGATGGTGCCCAGTCAGTGCCCATTCTCCTGTCTTCCTTGGTCAAAGAATCCAGTTGCAGATCCCTGGCTAAAATATGCCCCTGCAGATCAGAGTGGCCAGGGTATGCTGTGGATATCGTTAAAGGGGATTTCCAGAAAACTGCCCCGGGAGCCACAAAGCAGGCATCTTCTCCTTTTGCCCATGACTCCCTACCTAGGCATGCAAGTGGTGGTGACTAGAACTCTAGCCATCATATTGGACCATGAGGCAGCCCTGGGACAGAAGCCACATGCTAGGATGGAGCAACAGGAAGAGAAAAAGAACCAGGGCCCTGATGACATGGTGGAGTTGCCTGATAAGCCTGGACTGCTTGTCTCTGGACTTCTAGTACATGAGAAAAAAAACTCATAACATATATGAGCTACTGATATTTCTGACCCATGTTATTAATAACCAAATGAAATTCATTTTTCCATTTTTACATGCCACCCCCCCACAACAGGCTTTCACCCTGGAAGAACACTGCTCCCAATCTGTGCTAAAAATGCAAAGAGCTGAGCTTTCTGCAACACGAAGTGATTAATAAGCCAGTATGTTTCCCATAGATGGCTGCAAATGTGGATGTTCCTTCCAAAGAGAAGGATTTATTCAATTTCATACTACTCTGGACTTGTAATAAATACCCAAAGACACACCTTCCTCAAGGTCTCTAGCTTAATTGGGTCCACGTTCTGAAGCTTATGAAGTCACCATTCCTAAATAGCTCTGCTTTTTATCCCTCACCAAGGCAGCCTTAAACTTTTTACTAGACACTGCAGCAAAATAAAATGTTCTTGAAAACATTAAGGGTTGATGAACTGGTTTGGATTTTCTCCAAACCTCTAGACTTTCTCTCCTCCCCATAGATCTAAAACAAAGTCCAGTCACTTTGAAATGAAGGCATTTGATTTGGGGCCACTGCACACTGATTTATCCAGCAGAAGGTGCTTGCAGTTTTCAAGCCAGAGTAAAGAGCTTCCATTCACTCTACTGCCGCTTTGGTGTGGTGCACTGCTTCTTGGCTGCCAGATTGAATATACTGTCCCATTTCTCGCTCTCATGAAGAGGCCACTGAGATGGCCTGACTTGAGAAAGTAACCATTCAGCACTGGAGAAATATGTAAGTCAAAAGAAATCTAAATCCTAGTTTGTTTCCCTCACCATATCATGCTTTAGGTAACTAAAGTAGAGAGGAAAAAAAAAAAAAAACAGATGGAATCCATCTGAACTTTAATGAAGCATTCAATCCCAGTCCACACAACATTTCCATGTTGTCTTAACTTTGCTTATCTTATAGTGCTGATAAAACATGGGTAGGCTGACACTGAGCAGGTGGAAATTAATTGTTTGACAACATTCAAGAGGGATAACAGGCTGGTCTCCTGGGTCCTGGTGTTATTTAAAATCTTCACTGAATGATAAAAAGAATAGCCCTGGCTGGGTGCAGTTGGTTGGAGCATCATCCCACACACCAATAGATTGCAGGTTCAATTCCCAGTCAGGGTGTATACCTAGGTTGTGGGTTCGATCCCCAGTTGGGGCACGCACAAGAGCAATAGAATGACGCTTTCCCCTCATATTACCATTTCTCTCTCTCTCACCCTAAAATCAATAACCACATCCTTGAGTGAGGATGAAAGTCTCTAAAAAATATGTTTTTTACATGGGCAGATACAATAACTAAGTAGAATTTTTCATGTGTACAAAAAAGTAGAGGTAAACTTTTAAATGTCACTATTTGATTAGACAAAAATGGTTCATTTGAACACATATTGATAAATAACAGAGAAAAGAGCAAAGGAACCCAAACACAGAATGAAGGCCACCCTAAGTACAACCGCCAGAAAAACCTGGTTGGAAAGAGAAGCAAAGGAGAGCGGTAGCCGCTCGGAATTCCCCGAAGACGATACAAGACTGTGTTCAATGAACTCCAGCAGCTGGCTAGTGATTCTTTCCCCAAGTTCACAGGTAAACATTGCTTGACATCCAGAGCACACACAGAGAGCTCAGGGTTCTGAATCTGGGGTGCAGTGACTCAGAATTTCACTTCCCAGCTCTAGAAAACCTAAAGGAGTCTAGTGGGGCCAGCAGACCACCAGCAAAGAGATCTCAGTCCTGCCTTCCACAGTCTCCAGCAGGGATTTAACAAAGCGTGAATTTGCACAGCAAAGTAGATTTCTTCATTAAGTAGTTAATTAAACTCTTTTGAAAAAGGGATCATGAACAGAGCTGATAAATTCAACCCAAATTAGAGCATTAATTAATCGGAATAGGCTTCAGCACAAACGCACAAACAAAAACTTTACAATGCTTACCTCCTCACATACATTCACACACACATGCAAACACACAGTTAATTGTCCAACTCGAGTCTTAATTTCCTCTTAAATAGGGTGAAAAGGGAGCTGGAATCTGAAAATGTGGATGTAGGAGAAGTCAGATCTTAGTCCAGTTTGCACTGGTGTGGAGGGAACTGGTGTGGAAGGCATGGAGGGAACCTGGATGACCTCTGCTTCCAGGGGCGAATCCATTTCCAAGTCGAGTTAACAACTTGTTTAGTTTTTGTTATGAGTTCAGTAAATTAATAACTCCCTGACTTTACTTGGAAATCTCAAAGTACGATTTCCTCTATATTCATCTTCGCGCTCCTTAGAACACACTAGATTTCCCAAAACTGTAATAATATGCTCAGAAATGACAGCAATATTCCAGATGATTTATTTTGCAGCATTTGATCCTTAGCCCTTCCAGACACACAAACACACCATGTCTTAGTAAACTATAGAGGAAATAGGCAAAAGACGCAGTCCACTTTTTAATACCATTTTGATTTGGACTACAAAAAAAAATGTATAAAATATTTGAAAGTGATAAGAAAACACATCAAAAAGAAAAAAAAATAATCTAACCTTTCTGATCAGAGAAAGAGACCCTAGTAGCATTTTAGTGTGTCTTTTTTTCAGTCAGTTTAGAAAAGGTATATCATATCTAATTTTTAGAAATGTGTACTGTTTTGCAGAACATTTTTCCATGGCATTAAATATTCTTCTACAACATTATGTTGAGTAACTGGATAATACGCTATCAAACTTCTTACCTTCACATAGAAGTACAAATATTACTTTAATTCATCTTATACTACTGAGTATTCAGATTGTCCCTAGTTTTTTGCTCTGAGGAACACGGCTTCAGTGCCTCTTTAGAGGTAAGTCACTGTTCACATTCAGCAGGACTTTCCGGGACAAATTACTAGGGTCAGAAGTGTTGCCACAGAGGGCGTGAACAGACCTAAAGCACTGACACGTGCTGGCCACGCGCCCCACAGATAAGCTCTACCGACCCCACTCTGCCACTGACACACGGAAATGTCCCAGGCATGGTCAGCTTCCCCAGGGCCCTACCAGCTTTGTTCTTTCTCTCACAATTATAAAAGGCAGATCAACTAAAATTTATTTCATTATTGCTAGTGAGGTTGAACATGTATTCCTTTGCCGATCGTTCATTTGTATTTCGTCTTTGTGAACTATTCATTCATGGTCACTGCCCCTTTTCCTCTCAGACCACTTCTGTCTCTTCTCTGCTTGGTAAGAAGGTTGCGTGCAGCAGGGACGTGCACCTTTTAGCTGACATCAAGCCTGTGCATGTTTTTCCCAACTGTTTGTCTTTCGACTTTCATCATAGTTTTAAGATATAGAAATGTTGGAGAGTTTTTGTAGCCTCTATCCTTCTTCTCTCACTTATTTTTATAAAGTCTCTGCCTCGTATCATTATTTATTATATTCATCAACTTTTTCTCCTGTCACATTTACTGGTTTCTGTTTTGCTTTTGTTTATAGCCTACAAATTTAATCCATCTGAAATTTATTTTTCCCATCGTGAGAGGAAAGTTCTCTCTGGCCCATTCTAAACAGTTATTCATGAGTCCCAATTTACCTCCCTGGTTCTATATGCAGTCACTACTTTATTTATACAGTGCTGTATTTGGGCTGTAATTTTAGCAGAATGATTAAAAGCTTGGGTTTTGGAGTCAGACAGGACTAATTCAAATTTGTCTCTCCTGTCCCTGTGACCTCAGGCCATTACCCAAACTCTTGAAACTTCAATTGTCTCACCTGCAAAGCGCTTAGCAAAGGACCTTGCATGTATTACATGCTCAATAAATATTAAACATTAGCAATGTTTTCAGGAAGATCTCAGAATGACCACCCAAATTCTACATCTGCATTTGATGTGTTGTCACCTCGACATTGCAAAATAGTTTGGACAATCTCTCCAATAGCCTGAAGCCAGTGAGGGAACTTTGCTCACCTCAACCATGCCTGGAGAACCCAGTGACAGCTCACGGGGCACCAGAGTCATTGTGTTTCCCCTCCAAGCTCCTGGCCCCCCTCCTCCTCCTGTCTATCAGTGTGAGCCACCACAGGGGGCAGCAGAGCCAGAGGGATCCACAACCACAGGTCAACACATCTGTCCCCCGACCCCCACCTACAAAGCACAGTCTCTGCTCCAGCCTCCCTAACTTGGAGAAGACCACTTGTTTTATTCCGTGGCTTAAAATATTTATTTTTCCTTAAGGAAGAACTAGTGTCATTATAGTTGGAGACTTGGGTAATTTAGACTTCAGGAGAAAAGAGAAGTGGGGAGAGAACTCCAGCATAAGATTCTAAGAGAGTTTTCAATGATGTGCAATTAATTCAGTAAACATTTCCAATCTCAGATGATTTCTAAGGACCAAAAAAAAAGACAACCTGGCTGAAGAGCCAAGCAGTTAAATGTGAAGCATAAATCTTAGTTACAAAGTGCCCCACCTCTCTCTTAAATCATCACAGTCACTTTAATATTTCCTCTGCGCAGAGCTGGGAGGCAGCTTGATAACTCCAAGGAACCCAGTCCTCGGAGTTAGACTTAGCTGTGTGAACCTGGGCAAGAGAAGGGGTTTGCTCATCTATACAATGGAGACAAAGCTGCTAACCTCACAGAATTACGGTGAGGCTCAAAGCCCCTAACACAGAAGGTGCTCGTGAATGGTTAAGACTTGTTCCCTAGAATCATTGGCACTTCTGTGTATATATTATTTTCTCTATATCCTCTCCATTAAGGTCCTAGGATTTGAGAGCTGGAAGAACAAAGATTTAATCATCTGACTCTTCATCCTGCACATGAGGAATCAAGACCCACCACAGAGGTCAAAAGACATACCTAAGACATACCTAAATCACACAGTCAGATAACCACCAACCCCTGTCACCTGTCTTCTAGTCTGGTTCAATTCAGCATTAAATTTAGCATCTACTATATATCATATGCTGGGGGAGGGTGCCATTTGAAATGAAGAATGAGACAGCCTTTTCCTTTTAATAGCTAAAATTCCAATTCCTCTCTGGGTACCTACTCTCCCCCATTAGGTCGTAAAATCCTCAACTAGGAAAACTGTGTCTGACACTGCCTTCTAGAACCCCATAGGAGCGAAAGTCCTATGGTGCATACAATAGTACCCAACACATTTTGGAAAGGACTGAGATTCATCTTTATTTCCATGTCAATTCTGCTCCAGATGGATAAAATCATTTCCCCCAAGTAACACAGGTCTCACACTGCAACTTACCTTATTCTCAAGGGCACCATTCTCCCCTTAGCCTCAGGCCAACCCCACAGAGTAAAAGAGTCAAACTCCAGGTCCTTCAGGCCTCTCATGGTACCATCTCCCCTCTTTCTCTCTGACAACCTAGAAAAAATGCAGCAGATAATGTGGGGCAGCCCACTCTCTGAGTTATGGGCAAGAGCCTCCTGTATGCATTCCCTCCTCTGAGTAGCAGGGGCATGATGGCGTTATAATTAAGTGCTTGACTTCATTATCTCTTCTTCCTCAGCCTTCACTGATACATCACTCTTATCCATCAACCCTTAGAGTTCACACCTAGGCCTTTGTTATCAATGTTTCCATGTCTGCTGCACTATCAACTAATGACTGCAAAGAATTCTCTAGAAGCCCGGCCAAGTACCATGGGATCCAAGTGGCTCCTTCATTTTGGCAGATGGTGCTTGTGACTTCCCCAGTCTTCCAGTCATCGTCAAGGCAATTGCAAGCCACTTGCAAATTGCTTACTCCCTGTGTGCATATTCCTGTCTCCTTCCTCTGGCTACAGTTGAGAGGGCCAGGGAGTGGGGTTCTGTCTCTGAAGAGGATCTACCTCTGCATATAGCCATAATTTGATGCCTCTCTCTGGGATATATACTGGGAGTTATTGAGCCAAGAGTTTATTATCGAGCTTAGCATGAATATACAGTGAGGAGAGTTGAGTGCAAAACCAAATGTTCAGAGTGTTCCTAATTCCATGTGTTTTGAAGTGCCTGCAGCAGGATTTTTATGGAAGATGGAGAAACTCTTCCCTGGTGGTAAATTAAAGCTACATCTCTTTAGCTTTGGATCACGATCAGGCCCTTAGCAGTCAACTAATCCCATTTTCTCTTTATTTTCTAATTGCATTCTTACCAACAAGGCTGAACCTTGTTTTCATAGTATAGGAAGCCTTGCTAAAAAGCTTCTCTGTTCTGAGGCTCCCTCTAAAACGTGTCTTGGCTTCCAAGGGTAATGAACTCTTTTATAATGAACGCTTCACTTTAATGCACGCTCTCTTTGGTTTCCAGGAACTGCTTTATAATTATACGACTCAGTATTGCATGTCAGAGGTTTGCTTTGTCTTTAATATTTTATGAAGAAATTCATATTTTGACAGTAAAAATATTTAACCCAGAGGACCTGAAACCCAGGCTATTATTTTGTAAAGTAGCCATCGAGCTGCACACTTGTGCACCCCTGGTTTCCCCAGTGCATACTCACACTCTTTGATACTCTCCGAGCAGACCCAACCACATGCTGTCCAGATGGAAACCTGGCTGTATCATTACATTATATTGAAATAACCCAATACCACCTGTTTCTGTTGGGGTTCCTGCCAACATTTTCCCATAAAACATTTATTTTGCTAATATTTTAGTTGGTCACCACAGAAGGACACTTGAAGTTAAAGATTTACCATGTGTTGCAGCCACTCAGAGCCAAGAGAGGCAAAAATAAATAAATAAATAAAAAGCCCTTTGAAACCAGGCAGCAGAGTTCTAGAAGAGCAAATGTCTATCTATTGTTTCCAAAGGTGGATGCCTCACCTGGCATGATGCAATCGTGGGCACGGGAATTTCAAAACAAGGTTTTCTTGGCAATCTTCACAGAGTGAACCATTCTAGCATCTCTGGTGCTCATCCTTGGATTGTGAAAATATTTTTAGCTTTGTAAGGAGATTTTCCTGCTTCTTGGTAAATTTCCCCCACTCCAAAAATGTTGCATTTATAAATACATTCATAGAGATAGGAAATTAATTTATTTGACATATAGAAACACAGGCATATACTATTTTCATTCCATCAAAAACAGGATGAGGGGGTGGAGTCACATATTAACTCCTGAATATGATGTTCAAAGTCATTAGACGCCCTTGGAAGCCAAAGCAATGAGCTTATCTTCAGGATTGAGCACTCAAGTGGAACCCCATAGTCAAGAGACATAGCATAACCTTAAACAAGTTGTTCAGTTCCTTGTTTATCTTTTTCTATCCTCTACAACTGCATAATGACTTGCTATAAAATACAGAATTAATGCTTAACTAACTCAAAGATCGGGAAGCCACTGGAATAGATGTCACTTGGAACTACCTGCACCTAGTTAAATCTTTAGAAGAAAGACCTTTGTCATCTACGCCTCTATACCACTGTAGCTGAACCCAGCTTTCCTGCTAGTTTCAGCTTACACCAGCATTACTATTTTAACTTTCTTCTGCACTCTGAACCCCTTCCCCAAAACGGACCCCAGAGAACTAAGGAAAACATACAAAGAGATTACTGGAGTTTGACTACAGGTGCTTAACTTCTCCAATCTTTGGCTCTCGTGGTGCCTGGAATCTCCACAAGATTTTCCCAGAATTCTGATTCACTGCAAAGTGGTATTACTTCCTATGATTGTAATTGGTGATTCAATTACAAAGGTTAACTGCATGGCCTTTGTCCCCTTTCCCCCCAGTTAATTAGGATGCTGTGTCTTCCCCTGACCTCCTTCTAGACTGACTGATCACCAGAAGTCAGAGGAAGGGAAAAGGAATGGCGCTAGCCTGGAGCCCCACTCATCTAACGTGTCCATTTTTCAGCCCAAGCAGCTCTTTCATGCCAAAATGCCCACTTTGCATTGTAAAAGTAATTTATATTTTTAGATATTTGTTTTAAAAGCCAACTTGTAACCTGTAATGGCTATAGATATAGATTAATAATCACAAGTAAATCAATGTATCTCTCTTGACAAAACCCATTCATGCTTACATATCCTCCCTGAAGACAGATAATCATATAATTAAGTGATCCATTTTTCAGCATGTATGTGCTATACAAAAGACAGTGTAACAATGAATGTGGTGTGTGCTTTGGTTCAAAGTAGGAAATACTGAGTAATCACCTTTTTTATGAAAGCACTTGATCTTTAAATTGATATCCCCCCCAACAGATTATCATTATTGTTCAAGGAACTGCTGAATGCAGCACAGACGATCCCAAGGCATCCCGTCTGTTACTCACTGTTAACAGTTTATGTCCAATGGGCAATATCAACTGACTGCCATTGAGAGGCCAGAAAGAAACACTTTTGATTTTCTGTCAATACCAGCCTTGATTTTTTTTCTTTTCTAGGATCATGAGTCTAAATTCTGAAGACCATCAGAAATGTATAAATACCACCTGCAACTGCATCGTTCTACTTTTAGAGAATCCCCATATTCCGGATGGTATGAACCAGGACAAGTGGTAACTCAGCTTGAAATGTTGAGTCTGCTCCCAAAATAGAAGAATTTCTCTTGAGGAGAAGTGCCAAATTTAGCCAATAAAAATACAAGATGCCCAGCTAAATTTGAACTTCAGAGATGTAAGCATGTCCGATACAGCAAACTGCTCACTGTCTATCTGGAATTCAGATTGAACCGGGCATCCTGTAGTCTGTCTGGCAGCTCAGCGCCCAAGCACCCAGTCTCTGATTTGCCCCAGTTGTCTCTTTCTTCTTCTTCCGACAAAGAAAAACATCAAATATGGACAGCTACAGCAGCCGGCTTACACAGGTCACTGATGTCGGAAAACCAGGAGGGCTAAGAACTCAATATCCATCATCCTTTCTGCTGTTTATTTGTGTTTGGTACTGATTGGACTGTTTCCCTGCTCATGATTAAACAACGCTCTTAATCATTGCTGCAATTCCTGGAATCCTTTATCAAGAGCAAGGACAACTCTGTCCAGTCTGAACAAGGAAAAATGGGAAACTTATGCTAATATTTAAAAGCTTCTTTTTGCCCTGCCAGCATCTCTCAGAATGTGCACATTGGGCAGATTAATCATGAGAAAAGAAATGCTCAAGGAGAAGCAATGGTCTCTGATGCAGTCAAATCTTTTCTTTCAAGCACTGACACTGTGCCCTTTCTTCCCCAAGAGTGCTGTCCCTGTACTCCAAACTCAGGCCTCGGAGCTGCCATGGTGGCCAGAGGGCCTCAAGGCTGGCGGCTGCAGACAGAAGACACCCCACAACAAGGCGGTAAAGCTGGAAGAGATCCTGGCTCCACAACAGCAAAAACTCCTCCCTCACCACTGACCATACCCCCTTCCTTTCCAAGGCTGGGAAAGAAAATCTTCCCCAGTTTCCTCGTCTAGTTCCCTTCCCTCATGCCATGGAGGTCCACTACAGACTAAATCTGAAAGGATCGCTTCTCAGAGCAAAGCAAAGCTAGGAATCCACATTAAATCAGGAAACCAAGAGGGCAGACTAAAAACATGATTCTTTTCTTTATTGAACTATTAAAATGATGAGAATCAATAGCAATTTTAAACGTTTCCATTTCACATTTAAAATGTTTTCTATTTGTCTATTAGTTTAGAGTTAAAAGAGCATGTTCACTTACTTCACCTTATACCACAATGATTTATTATTCAAAAGAAACTCAAGAGCACTTGGATCAATCTCTAAAAAGCATGAAATGGTTTTCTTAGCCAAGTGGTTCTCAAAGCATGGTCTCCAACCAGCAGCATCAGCACCACTCCAGGTCTTGTCAGAAATGTGCTTTCTCGGCCCCTACTCCAGGCCTGCTGAATCAGAACCTCTGTTGTAACAGACGCCCAGAGGACATCTGTGCATCCTATAGTTTGAGAACTACTTTCCCAGCCTTCTAGAGACTACCAGGGTAGCCCAAGTATCTCTTCACCATCTGACCCAGACGTTGGAGATATCAAGCACTGTTTAGTAAATACTCTATTATCTCTCTCTGCCCAGGGTGGTATTGGCACTTTAGATTTCTGTGCCGGACTTAAGAACAGGCCATTAAGGTGGTAGTTTGTCATATCAAGAAGGTGGTTGCTATTTATCACTCTTTACAACTCCTCCCTATAAGACACACACAGGCTCCCTCTACCCATTTCAGAATACCTGCCCCAAGCCCTCAAGCCTTCCTTTTGGGACATCCCACATGCCATCTTCAATAAAATGCAGCCCTCTTGAATCTTAACCTCCAACCTGTATCACCTCCAGCCTCTACGTTCACCCATCCCCCACCATTCTTCTTCAGCCTCCATCTTTTGGGGCTCTCCAAAGTTTCTTTCTCATCTACAGCCTCCCCCGTGCACCATCTTGCACCCAGCACCCCCTATCAATCTCAGAAACGTAGCCTATCTCCTCACCTTCCCACTCACTCCTACCCTGTGCTCCTTTTCTTTCCTGAGTAGACACTATCCCCTTTCCCACACATCAGCCAGCCTCTCCACATCTGACTGTCAACCCCATTTCCACTGCCTTCCTGATGGCTCCTGCTCTCTGCCCACAGAACAGGAATTACCAGCCCAGACCCACTTCTCTCTCCCCTGCTCTGACATCACCAGTCTTTGGCTTTTACTTCTGCTGTGAAGGAAATATTTTTTTTCCTGAGGCCACAGTCTTCTCCAACTTTCACACTCATCTCTTTATATTATCTATCCACAAGTTTACATTTAAAATAAACTTGAGTGAATACAATAGTTTATTTGAAGGGAGATATGATAAATAATTATTCAGGTGATATGAGAAAAACCACAAATTGTGGAGGTGCTAACAGAACAGATGCTGATGTAAAATGCTGATGCAGCAGGAGGGAAGGGCATTTCCAGAAGCAGGAAATGTTAAGTAACTATCATGAGAAAGTATCCCGGGCAAAGACCACAGTGGGATGCCAATATGGGAAGAGCAGAGGGAAGGTTCAGGTAAAATAAAGGTTTTGAAACTTCCTTAGGTCAAAGACCACTTTGGGAATGTAATAAAATCCAAAGACAGTCTTAATTTCTCTCTTAAATATAAATAAGCAAAAGTTTGTGTTCATTCCTGGCAATGGGAAGAACCCGAGAAGCCCAAGAGTGGATGAGGGCCAGAGACCTGAGGTAAAGAAACTTGGTAGGTTTAGAAAGATGGGTTTGAGCGCTAGTCAAACAAGTATCAATGCAGGAAATGTGAGAGAACTTGGGCCTCACCCTCAGGGGCAGAGTAAGACCTTCAGAGGGCAGTGCATGCTTTCAAACGCCCGGCTGTGTTTGCTTCAACACAACTGACACCCCACTTTGACCATGACTCTGTGAAATCCATGTTTCAATTTCAGAAACCCTGGGCCAGCGACATTGGCTTGATGCCAGAGAGCACTAACATATTTTGACTATGATGTCATAAATAGAGTCCAGGAAACGATTATCACTGGGCAGATAAAAGGAAAACATCTTAAAAGAGAATATAAACTTCTTAACCTACTCTAGAGGCATCATGGTGAAAATTTCTATGCATCAGAGGAAGGAAACTCAGTAATGTGTGTAAGTTGTGGTTCCCATGTGTGGAAGTTTAGAGGAAAAAAGACACACCTGGATTGCAAATGTATTGGTTCCATCTACCGAGGGCTAGTCTACCAATCCAGAACAATTATCCTGTGTGCATTTTCGCTGTGATGGTATCAGTTCACAGTATTCAGATTGTTGCTGTGTGCCAAGCACCTTACATGCATTATCTTAGTTAATCCCCTTCTTACCCTGTGAGACTGATACTCATGAAAATGAGGAGCTAAGGCCCAGAGAACCCACATAAAGCATGGATAAATCACTGTCCTAGAACCCAAAGGCAGCATGATCTGCACCAAGATTAAACTGGACAGCCTAACCCCCACAGAGTTCCATTCTGGATCCAGCAATGGTTCTTTCTCTTGAAGACCAACGTGGTTCAACATCTGAACTCCCCCATCAGACTGTTTTCCAAACAGACCCACACACTATAATTGGATTATGCCGTTGGAATCTGAGAAACAGGAAAGTGCGAATGGTCGAAATAATGAGCACTCATTAAGCTCCTCAGAAAGAACAACATCGTCTTTCAAGGCAGTTCCTACAAACAAGTTTTGTTTGAAGGCAAGAACTATGAAGTCAGGCACGAGGGCAAGGATGTGATCTTTGCTTCTAGAGATCTTGGTTGTTTTCCCCCAGATAACCACTCCTCCACTTGTTTTCCCAGAGAGAATATGGAGGTGCTCACTTATTAAAAATAAACTTGCTCCCCAGTCCACCCAGAGTGAGATCAAGTGGCTACCATGGGAGTGATACGAAAATGGAGTCATTTCCGTGAAATTCCCAAGGGTCCTATTTTGCTTTTAAGAGCAATGAAATCACTTTATAGTAGTAATTTATTATTTCCACCAGTTATTCAAATATTTTGTCTACATGTTGAAAAATTAGTCCTTATTCAAACAAGTTTTTGCTTTTAGAGCAAAAGCATTCTAAATATTCAGTAAAACTAGGACTCTAGCAAAAGGATACATGGAAAGATAAATTAAAGACACATGCCTTCCTTCCCCTTAGATAAGCAAACTTAAAAAATATATTTTAAATAAAAAATAAAAGACTGTGCCTCTCTTCAACCGACACTGGGTTTTACGCACTGAACTGGATGCTGACCCTCAAGGAAGGAGGTTTATTGCATCTGAACACCACTTGCTTGCCCACTGCCCCAACTTCCATGGTAAGTAGGTTCAATCGGTTCCAAAAATGGTGGTTCAGGCTGGTCTTTGTTTGAACCCTGATATTCTTAGCCTCAGACAATAATGGTATGAAGACATAAACTTTATTACATGTAGGTGGTGGCTGGCATTATAAGAAAGAATTATAGTTTGTTGTTCAATAGTTGTCATGTTATAGATGTTTTCCACTGCCACAGTGATTGTTATGTTTACAAGGATAATTGTCCCCTTTTCATCCAAGTCATAGATATGTCATCAGATGAGGAGAAAAGGGAAATGGGAAGGAACAGTAAGGTGCATAAGAGGAGGAAAGTACTATTTATTAGATGCTTCCTGACTTCCTGTTGGGAATAAAGTGAGTACAAGAGACCAAGAATTGTACCCAGAAGTGTAACAGTCTCCCTTCTAGAACTCCTGTGCCCTCGGTAAAAGCAGATGGAGACGTGAGTAACATTAAGCAGGTTTTCTTCCTAGAAAACAAGGTCAATTGCACTTTTTTAAAGAAATACCTCTTACTAATCTAAATATTTCCCTACCATTCCCACCAATCTGTCCTTCAGTCGGGAAAATTGTGTAGAGGGAAGAAGAGTCATGTAACTTCTTCAACACTGAGGGATGGCCAGAAAAAATGGAACAATACGCAAAGAAATAAACTTTGCAAATAAATACAACAATTCATCCTAACAGCCTCTGAAACTCCACTCAAAGCACAACTGATGCCTGGAAACCAAAATTTCGCTTAGTCAGCATTAGCATTCAACACATCATCATCTAGAGGGTTATTTTTTCCTGTCTTCTGTTTATTGGAACTACCCTCAGTATCCAGCACACAGTAAGTATCTACTGATTAGTTTTTGAATAAACAGGAAATCACCTCATAGACTATCTAGCATAGACATAGGATCCTTTTTAGTAATTATCAAGTGTCGGGTGCGTTAAAGTTATAAAAAAATCTGGTTTGTGTCAGCAACTTCAGTAAGCCAGCCTCATAAAAGAAGTTTGAGGAGAACCTTTGCAATGACCTTTTCTTCACATTTAAAATGCCTCTGAGTTTGACAGTAGGTATCAGGAGATTTGGAAAAGGTCATGCCTCTTGCCCAAGTAGCTCAACTTCCTCTTATCTACCTCAAGAAAGTAATAAGGGGTGAGAATAAAGATTTATGTGTGGAGATGTTCACCACAGCACTGTTTAGAATGTCTGTGGACACACGTGTCCAGCCACAGGGTCAAGTTTACATTAACCTGAGATCAGAGTAAAGCTATGCAACAGCATATCAGCGACCATTAAATGTGATGTTTTGAAAAGGTTTTTTAGTGGTATGGAAGACATTTTATGATGTAATGATAAATGAAAAAGGTGGGAAACAATACAACTGATACAATATGATCCCTTTCTGTTACAGAAAGAGAAAGGGCTGTAGGAAGAGAGATACACATAAAGAGCAAATCAGAAGTTAATTCCATAATATGGTGAATAGGGGCTACCCTTTGGTTATGAGGTTGTACATGATTTTTTTCATCCTCACGTAAGGATATGTGCACAGATTTCAGAGAGAGGAGAAGGGAGAGAAAGAGACACAGAAACACTGACGTGAGAGAGACACTGATCAGCTGTCTCCCATACAGCCCCCGGTGGGGGCTCAAGTCCACAGCCTGAGCATGTGCCCTGACCAGGTGGCGACCTCTTGCACCACCAGATGGAGTTCAGTGATTTTTCTCTTTCACCTTTTCTTGTGTTTCCCAGTGATTAGGTATTTCTAAATTGTTTTTGTAGTCAGAAAAAAAAATTTTTTAAGTTTTAGAATTGTTAACTGTTTAAACCAGGTCAGAAAGTCTACTCATGAGGGAAAATAGCATATTCTACATAAATTTCAAATGTTTCAATCATATTGATAAAAAAGAGGGTTCCAGCACACCAGCTACCACAGTATAGTATAGTTCCCCTGCATTTTCTTCATGCGTTTGGGTAAAAGCTTCCCTGCATTTACCCAAATCCTGAATACTTGGGCTCTGCGTGACAATGGGAGCTAATAACTACAAGGATTTGCTCAGGAAGGGAAGGCGGCAAAGGCAGGTCAGGAGAATCAGACTCCCACCATAGTTTGCCATTGACTTGATGGGCAAGTCATTGAACCCCTTTGGTCCTCCCTTGTGTCATTTAAGTCAGACTAGGTGACTTCTGAACCTAAACAATGGCGATGTGCCAAAAGTTCTGCTTTTCCCACAAGGTATGATGTTTAACAGACAGCATTCACTTTTACCGTAAGGGAAACCAGATATGTTCTCAAGAATAGAGACCCTCAGCCTTTCCTGGGATGCGGCTCTCTTTGAGAATGTGCAGGAAATGTTCACTTCTCCTCAGAAAAACGTTCTTTCATATCATATTTTTGCTGACTGCTCCATAAAGTCACAGACAACCTAACATCCTTAGCGGCCCTTGGATGCAAGGTTAAGAATCTCTGGTAAGGAAAATATTGACTTATTCAATAGAACCCTAGACAGTTTTAAAGTATGCTTCCTTTCCAAGTATAGGATAATCCTGACAACCAGAAATAATCCATTTAACTGAGGAGGCCCTCCCAGGCCTTGTGACTTGGGAGGAAGGGAAGGCAGAGGTATAGTATAGTAGGACCATCTTGGACTAAATAAGCAACAAGATTTCAGTGAGGAAGGTGGGATCCAGAAACCATCCCCTGCTCCAGAGCCCATCTACAACCCACAAAGCTGCAGCCATCACCATGGCAACCTTTTCCTTAAGGATAATTATAACCAGCATATACTTAGTAGTTATAACATCCCACACATTATCCCACTTGATCCTTACCGCAACTCTCTGGGGCACTATTGGACTTTCCTGGTACCCATCTCTCTCCATTTTACCAGCAAGGAAACTGAGGATCAGAGCAGTTAGGAGGCTTACACTGATTTACACAACAAGCAAATATCAGGAGCAAATTTTACACCAGATATGCCTGGTCCTATTCTCTCACCTAAAGCTATCCATTAACAAGCAAGTCTCCTTGCTTAGTCTAGTCATTGGCTTGAGTCAGTTTCTTAAGAAACATTGGTATAAGTTGAATACAATACAGAACCACCTTGTGAAAAGTTAGCCACAGGTAACCACTGAACAGCAATAGGCAGTACAGCCTTGATGCCCCAGGGAAAGGGTCTCCTGAAGGTCTGTTCAAAGGAAGGAGTAAGAGGAGAGGTCAGCTGGGAGCTTCTGAAAAACAGCATCTTTGTTTTTTCTATTTGCAAAGTCATCTTTTCCCTGTCTGTTCAAGGCTATGACTGAACAGCTACAGGAGGGGGAACTGCATAGTTCCAGATTGCCGCCAAGGCCTCTACTGAACGCCCCAGGGTCAGCAAGCCACGCAGCAGCAGACAGCAGCACGCAGCAAGCGTGGCTCCATGTTCCACGGGACCAGCTACTTCTCTTAACAAAGCAGACTCTCTCTGTCCCCTAACGATCACACTCTGAATCACAGAACTTTAGAAATGGAAAGAATCTCAAATTTTATTTGGTTTAGCTCTTCCCTCTTTCTCATCACTCTCACCCTTCCTTTACTATGACTTTAGCAAGGAAGAAATTCAAAACCAGAGAGAAGAAAAGACCTGCTTATACTTTACAATCATTGTTACAGAGTAGAAGTTGAACTCAAGTCTACTATGGGCCAGGAAATAGACTAGATATTTTATGACTAGCATCCAATTTAAACACACAACCATTTACTGAAGTAGATATTATTATATCCATTTTATAGATGGAAAACTAATGCTTATGGGGATAACTTACCAACAAAAAAACAAAGGAAAAGTTATGTTGACACAGATCAGCCTGAACCATAAAACCAAAGCCTTCTTCAAAAAATCTCTGTGGGCCACTAGAGCTGAAGAAGTTACCATGGTCTCAATACTGTGCAGTCTTAGCCAATTTGCTTCCATTCCCCCACACTCCCTTTACCTCTGGCACTGTGTCTCTCTCTGCCAACCCAGAGAACGTGCAGCAGAATGATGACAGAAACCAAATCGAGACCTCTCCTGTGGATGTAGTGGGGACAGAGAAAAAAGATAGGAATCTGAAAAAGGAACCATTTTGGGTTGAATATAAACCAGGGTGGATGGCAGACACACCCAAGGGCCAGAAGAAAAAGTTTACTCTCCAAGATGCCAGAACAGTCACAGACAGTCGGAGATAAAGACAACCGCACTTTCCCTTTCAGCACTGGAGTGTCAGCTGCCCTGGTCCAACTTAGCATCGACACATGGGGAAAGAAGGGCATAAAGGAGGGATACCTTGAATTTGACAAGGAAGGAAAGGGGTCTACCTAAGATAACAAGATTATGTTTCTGTGTCAGGCATAATAGAAGTTCAAAATCAGAGTAAAGCAAGTTATAGAAAATAATGACAACATTTTTTGCACTCCTAGGTGACTATGAACCTTTATATCCGTTACTTCTCAGGATATTTTTGTGGTTTTGACACAAAATAAACATATAGTTCTTGCAGTTGCATTAAAGTGATTATTTGGTCATGCTAGCAATTTGGAAATGGTCTATAAGAGTCCTGGACATTATTTGAAATAAACTCATAGTGGAAGAAGGAATCACCTACAGCCATGTGCTCAATTTCTATTTGAGGCCTTTCCTGCCACCCTCCTCCCACTACCTGTTATTACAGATTTGAGGGGAAAGTGCAAGTGATGGATGAAATAAGATGAGGACTTCCAGACCAATTTCTTGCCACCTAGTTTGGGGGTGGGGAGGGAGCCTGGGCAGTGGGAGTAAAACTGTCAAAAGGCAGAGTGCACACTCCATGACCTTCCAGAACTGTTTCAGTCCAGAAATGAAAATTCTCAGAATTCTTGACCAGGAATTCGTCTAGGTTTTTTAATTGTTTTAATTTTTATTTTTATTTTTGTCATCTTTAGGAAAGCCACTAGCTATCTATAGCCATGACATGAGCCCACCGAAATAAGAAGTTCCCCACAGGAAGAGATTCTAGAGTCACCCTCACACTCTCAGCACAACCTACAGAGCCCTGCATTGGGTCTTCACAAGACTAATCGGCATTTGTAATCTATTTCTGTGTGATCGTTTTATTCGTGTCAGTCTCCCCATTAAAAAATAAGTCCCATGAGGGCAGTCTATGACAGTGTTACTCACCAATGTGCCCTCAGAAACTGCATGGTTTCTGTCATACAGAATCTGTTTCTAACTTATTCGTTGAATTGAATAACAAACACTGCATCTCAGGACCTGGAAATATTCTGTTATTAGATACCTGTACTGCACATGAAGTCAAATAGTGTTACTTGAAAGCAAACTTAGTTAAAGTTACAGTTAAATATGTATATTGCAAATTCTATAGCAACTATACAAAAATTTTTAAACAAGTACACTTGCTATGCCAAGAGAGGAAATAGAAAGAAATCATATACAATACTCAATTGCAACCAGAGGAAGCAGAAAAACCAGGAGATGAACAAAGCAAAAATACAACAAATAGAAAACAGTTATGAACATGATAGATATTAATCTAACTATACCAATAATCACGTTAAGTGCGAATGGTCTAAATACACTGATTAAAAGACAGAGATTGTCGGAGAGGGTAAAAAAATGCACTTGAAATACAGAATTATATTAAATACTGTATCCCAGTCTTCCTTTTCTCCTGGCTCCACCCTCTTATACACACACATGCACGTGCCCACACACACCTGGTAAAACAGAGCTGAGAGTGTGCTATTTCTTACTCTCAGTATGTTAGAGCTTGTGAAATGATTAACTAAGACTCTCACAAAAGGATTGAGACCTCAAATGATCTCATACCTTTCTGTAAGCAGTTCCCCAAATTTGGAGCAAAAATGAAGGAAGCCCTTAACAAACTTTTGAAGTCTTGTTCTGACATACAGAGCCAGCATTTAACGTGCCGTTGAAAATTTGTTACAGTTCCTTAGGACAACTCTGAAAGAAAACATGCAAATATGACCCACATGTTAGCCTCGATATTTGTCCCGCAGGGCCCCATCAGGTTACCATTTCACACTTAGCACATGACAACCTCTCTGGGTGTGCAGCTTAAAGAAAACTGAAGTTTCACTTACCTAAATGAAAATAAGATTGTTCCCACCTATTGAAGCTTAAGTTGGGCATATTCTCTCCTCGAACTTATTACTATTAAAAATTTGCACAATTTTTTCTGAAAAAAATAAGATGAGATTCAACTCTAAACCAAATCATCCACTACTGAAATAATTTTAAACAACACATACAGAAAATGCCAGGGGGCACATATAAGCATTTGTCATTTAAACAAGTACCATTTGGTTAAAAATTTGTCAGTCAATTTCCTCTTAAGCTAGCTAAGCCTTGCTCTTCACAGTTGTACTCTAATTAAATATATGAAGCAATTATAAAAGCTCCGCATGAGAATAACTCTATTTATAGCAAAATTTGCAAATATACAATTCACATGTCCTAATTGTCCACCTAGGTTTTCTTGCCTCTACAGTGTTTTTTAATGAATTAGTTGCCAACATATTCAAAAAAATAAATTCAATATACTCTGTTTCCAGATCCCCCTTGAAAAATAGGCAATAATGATGTAAGCTAATATTAGTAACTACTTTTAGACAAGGCTTGAACTATCTAGTTTGCCTCGGTCACTGCCATTCCATATTGCTTTCCTGATAGTGAGGTCCAGAGCCAGTTGTCATTTATCATCATAATTTTGCTACTGTTTTTCTTGCAGTAAAAAGCTATGTCTCTGTATTTATGTCTCTTTCAAAAGTGTGAAGCTATACTAAGAGGGTATCGAGGGTCTTTCTTATATTATCTGTCTGCTTCAATTACATACATTCACTGACCAGTCCACATAACATTTGAATTTGCAACCTGTGTCCTATGTAAGCTCTGTAAGTCGAGAGGAGCAGGCCAGTGACAAACCAGGGTTCACAGAGCTTCTTGCATATCATAAGAGTAATCAAGAAGACGGCACTCCACATGGGGAGAATGAAAAGGGATTCAGGGTGGATAAACATTTTCTGAAAAATCAAGACCCTCTAGGACAGTCCCTGTATTAGTTTCCTAGAGTTGACATAACAAAATGCCACAGGCTAGGTGGCTTAAATAAGAAAAACCTATTTTCTCACAGGTCTGGAGAGGCTAGAAGTCCTAAATTAAGGCGCCAGTAGGGTTGGTTTCTCCTGAGACCTCTCTTTCTAGCTTGCAGATGGCCTTCCTCTTGCTGCTTCTTCACGTGGCTGTTCCTCTGTGCACGCATGCATCGCCACGTCTCTCTCCGTGTATCCTAGTCTCAACTCTTCTTACAAGGACACCAGGCAGATTGGATTAGGGTCCTCCATAACAGCGTCATTTCAAGTTAATCACCCCTTTAAGTTTCTATCTCCAAATAGTTGCATTCTATGTTAGTGTGTTTGATATGATCCCAGAATTCTGCCTTTGTTTTATTCTCACTTTTCCTCATTCTGTTTCAATCTGGGTAATTTCCCTAGACCTAGCTTTAAGTTCACTAATTCTTTCCTCAGCTTCGTCAAAGCTACCGATGAGCCGACGACTGCATTCATCATCTTTGTTATTGTGTTTTACGTTTCTAGTATTTCCTTTGATTTTTTATAGTTTCCATTTTCCTGCTGAAATTATCCATCTGGTCTTGCATGCTGCTTGCTTTTTCTATTAGAGATTTTAAAATATTATTTATACTTATTTTAAACTCCTGTCAGGTGATTCTAACATCTGCGTCATATTTGAGTCTGCATCTGATGATTGCTTTATCTTTTGGAGGTGTATTGGGGTTTTTTCTTACCATTTTATATGCTTTATAGTTTTTACTAAATCCCTGAACAGAAACCGGAAGTATAACAGAAGATTTTGATATCAAAATCTGAAAGGACCATTGAAGGAAAAGAAAACATTGTAGACATCACTAAACAAAAATGAAAAAAAAAAGTATAAAAATGATAATAAACCATGACTAAATTGTGTTTAACCTCCCAATACAAGTAGTTTAATGTCAGAAAAATGAATTAACATAATCCACCACTTGGAGATTAAAGGAGAAAAATTATGCAATTATCTCAATGTTTGTAAAAAAGAAAGCATTTTATAAAATTCAAAACCTTTAATAATGTAAAATAAAAACAGTAAAATAGGAGGAGGGGAAAATTTTCTTAACTAATTTTTTAAATAACAGTTTTAAAAACATGTTACATATATCACACTTAGGAGTGAAATGTTAAATTTATTTTCTTGTGATTCAAACTAAGACAAAGATATCCACTACCACCAATTGTATTCAACAATGTGTTGCAGGTCCTAGACAGTACTGTACAGAAATAAAAACCGTGCATATTGTGAAAAACAAATAAAACTGTCATTCAGATACATAAGAATTCAGTTTATAAAAAGTGGAAACAAAACTAACTATAAAAATAATTGTAATTTTATATAATAGCAAGTGTTATTTATAAAATAAAAAATTTTAAATACTATTTTGTAAAGTGTGTGGATTATCTAGGAATGAATTTACAAAAGAAGAAACAATCTCTATGGAAAAAATAATAAAATTGATTTTAAAGAGATTGTTAATATAAATGAATAGAAAGATAAAGTATATTTAAAGATTGGAAGACTGGCATTAAAGATTGGTGTTATACAGACATCCATTTTTCTCAAACTGGTCTATAGATTCAATAAAATACATCGCAAACTACTTATTTATTCTACTGAATAAGTGGAGGATCAAAATCACAATTGTTTTTGTGAGTGGGAGAGAGGGAGAAAGGAAAGGAGGGAAACAGAGGGGAGGAGGGGTTAGAGGGAGAGAGAAAGAGTGTGTACGTGTGTGTGTATTTTGAAAATTGAAAGCTGATTCTAATTTTCATATAGAAGTATTAAGAATTGGCTATTCTTGACCAAGACATACATGAAGAAGAAGAAAACTGAGGGACCCTTTTTCTATTAATTATTAAAACTTATCTCAAATCTACAATGATTAAAAAGCAATAGTCTAGGTTCATAGATGAAAAAACAGATCAATCAAACAAAATAGAGAACTGATAAATTAAACAATACCCATCTGGACATATCCAACTGATGTATGGCTGTGTTGGCTTTGCAGATCAATGGTAAAAGAATGAAATTGAAAAAATATATATACATCCATGTATATATGTAGTCTGTCTGGGAAAAGTCCATCAATTGTTAATATAAGGAGAATGGATTGTGCAACATCAATGTAACCTGGCAGCTAAGGAGAGTAGACTGGAACATGCATGTGTGAACAATAATGACTTCACTGTACTAGTCATTGGGAGCAGTAGATTCCATTGAGTGAGCGTGTGTACTGTGTGGACATTGCATTCAAAATGACTGAGTGAGTAGAGCAATGAATCTACATCAAATTTTGTGTTAAGTTTGAACATTCCTCCATGGAAACTATTTGGATGGTTCAGAAGGCTTTCAGGGATGATTCAATGAGTGCAGCATAAATAAAAGTGTGGCACAAATGCTTCAAAGATGGTTGAGAATCTGTTGAAAGTGGTCCACATTCTGGAAGGCCTGCAACAAGCAGAACACCTGAGAATGTTGAACATATATGGACTGCCACCAACAAAGATTGACAATGGACAATGAGAGAACTAGAAGCTGATCTGGGGATTCCAAAAACTGCTGTGTCTGAGATTTTGACACAGGATCTTGGCATGAAATGTGTTATGGCAAAATTCATTCTGTAACTTCTGCTGCCAGAGCAGAAAGAACATCATATTGTAGTTGCTAATGACTTAATTCAAACATTTACCAATGAACCAGATTTCCTCAAGATCTTAACTGGAGATGAATAGTGGGTCTATGGCTGTGATCTGGAAACAAAGGCCCAGTTATCCCAATGGAAGTTGCCTAGTTCTCCACACCCAAAGAAGGTATAGCAAAGTCACAGCAAGATCTAGACCATGTTTACTGTGTTTTTTGACTGGGAAGGTGTTGTCCATCATGAGTACACCCCTCCAGGCTGAACAATTAATAAGGAGTACCACTGCAACGTTATTCTCGTTGGTAGAGAGATACAATACAATGAAAAACGGCCACAGCTATGGGTAACTGGTGATTGGCAGCTTCATCAGGACAATGTTCCTGCTCATGCATCACACCTGTGCAGAGGTTTTGGTGAAACATCAAATCATGCAGGTCACTCAGCCCCCCTACAACCCAGATTTGCACCCTGTGACTTCTTGCTTTTCCCAAAACTAAAATCACCTTTGAAAGGAAAGAGATTTCAGACCGTCAATGAGATTCAGGAAAATATGACAGGGCAGCTGATGGCGATTCCAACAGAGGATTTTACAGAGTGCTGTGAACAGTGGAATAGACACTAGGAGAACTCTGTGAGGTCCCAAGGTGCCTACTTGGAAGGGAACTGAGACATCGTTGTCTTATGTACAACATTTTTGTATCTTCTTCAATAAGTGTCTCTGTTTTTCATAGTGCATGGCTGTATTCTTTCTGGACAGATCTCACACGTGTGTGTGTGTGTGTGTGTGTGTATGTGTGTGTGTACATACACTGGAACAATTACTGGGTATTCATTCATTTGAAAAATAAAATCATATTTACCTTTACCTATACCGACATTAAAAAAACCAATTTCAGTTGTTTAACCTAAATATCTACATGTGAAAGCAAAGAAATCAGATTCTAGAAGGTAATATTTTCTTGGTGCACAGAAGGATTTTAAGCAAGGCACAAAAAGAAAAAGATAGATTCATTTAACTATATTAAAATTAATAACTTCTGTCCATAAAAAACACCTTAATGATAGCAAGATGATAAGCCCTAAGTGGGAGAAAATATTTACAATTTGTGTAACTAAATGAGGCCTGCAGTCCAAACTGCAGAATAATTCTGCAAACTATTAAAGAAATAATCTAGCTACCCAAATTTTCTGACTTCCTTCTTCCCAGTTTTCTTGCTCCAGAAGTCCCTGATGCTTCCATTCCTGGGACTGAGTCGGTTCCTCGAGCATCCAAACAGCCCAGGCCTCTCCCTGCCTTGTAAGGTTCAGGGTCTGCCACATATTATGGCCTCAGCTCCTCCTCTGATGCTGGGAGAAAGATGAGGGGAGGTGAGAGGTCAGGGCAGTTGGCCCACGGCTCTCGGCTTGATCTTGATTTCTTCTGCTCTTCTCAAATACCTACAAACCATTTCAGATGCATCTTGCACCTGCATGGGGAACCAATCACCTGCCAATACTTGCTCATTATGCCCAGCCCCATCCTTGGCCAAAATTATCTGACATAATTTTACTTTATAATCCTAAAATAATATGTGCCTCTTTCCAAGCTTAAGTTACATTGGGAATCCCTCCCTTTAACCTGACATTGCAACAAGCCCAGTGATCCTCTCCCAAGTTCTGGAGTCCCTTGTGTAATAAAGGCCATGACGTGGGGGGGGGGGGGGGGTCAGGGGAAGGGGGCAGAAAATTCTGCCATGTACGTAACAACACCATGGCTTTCTGCTCAGTTTAATGTCATTCCCACAAGTATCTTGAGGGCAAGCACCTTCTTCACTGGTATACTCCCAGTACCCAAGACAGTGTTTGCTACATAGCAGATGCTGAATGAATGAACAAATAAAAACCTCATAATTTCCTTCAATTCAAATAATACAAAATTATGATTTAGTCCATGTACAGGTCTTTAAACAAGGTTATGAGAAGATGGTTGCAGAGAGGCTTCAGGTATTCACCATCCCATCCCATCCCATTGAAACATGACCTGAGTTATCAGGAATGCCCTGATGGCCCTAACCTGCATGGCTCAGTTGGCCGGATGTCATCCTGCAAAGTGAACGATCGCTGGTTCGATTCCAGGTCAGGGCACATGCCTGGGTTGCGGGTTCAGTCCCAGGTAGGGGTGTACATGAGAGGCGACCAATCAATGTTTCTCTCTCACATCGATGTTTCTCTCCCTCTCTTTCTCCCTCCCTTCCCCTCTCTCTAAAAAAATAAAAATAAAAATAAAGAATGCCTGATGTTTTGAAGCAATGCTAAATCCATAATGAAGGCAAGCGCTTTGATTTTTATGGTAGGACTTAATTTGTGGACTTGGCCAAAAAGGGAAGAAGGTAAATGGGACAGGAATAAGAAATGTTAGCTTTTAAAAAATGGGAATAGAGAATGGATGGTAGAGAGCCATCAGGTTGAGAAAGAAATGATAAATTCCACACTGCATGCCAACGTCTTACCTCCCTCTAGACTTTGAAATCATTTAAGCAGAGTGGTTTCCGCTCTTTCTGAGCTCCAGGGCTCATTCTCCTCAAGAGTTTCTTTCCTAAGTGCTACAGTCCTCTGGCAGACATACCAACAAAGTTCTACTGTGGTTCTATTTCTGCAACTCCTGCACTGAATACCCTCCAGCCTTCTTCCATGCCATATGAATTAAAGGCACATCAGAGAGAAAATTACCGGAAGGAATAAAATTTCATGGCCATTCAGCAGCCTTGCATTTCAGCGGAACCAGCAGGCGTTCACCTTGGGTTTCAGGCATTGGGCATAGCGATGCTCCCACAAGCCACTAACCATCACCTAGCAATGGCCTCTGTACAACAATCACCCCAGCTTAGCTAAAGGCTGGGGAACCCAAGTGACCGGAAAGTCTTCACTCTCCTCTGAACTCGCCTAACCTACCTCCTTCTCAAAATTTCCAGCTATCTGTGCAATCTCATCCCACAGATCTTCTCTCGGGGAAGATGAGAAAGACACCCCCCGCCCCAACTGCCCGATCTTCACTTTTGAAATGACTCCAGGAATGCCAGATGTACAAACTTTTCCAGAAGAATGAAGGAGAAGAGTAGGATGCACTGAGAGCACCAAGGTTCCCTGATTGCACAAGGACTATAAGAGCCCCTCTCTATCTATCTATCACCTCGAGGTAGCCTATTAAATCTCTGGAAGCCTTCCACACAGTTTAGTAACAGAGATCCATTATGCCCTCCCTCAGGTTCCATTGAACACCAGCAAACGAACATATGGTGCGCAAATTCTAATGGAATTCCATGCCACACGCAGGCCCCCGAGCAGAGCTCTGTGCTGCAGGGAAGCTGGCCCCAAGCAGCCTTCGATGGCAGCTTCTCTGAAAGGTGTCTGCAACCGGATACTCTTGCTTCCACCATGTACGCATGAGAGGTGCAGGTAATTTGTTTTATTTTCCAGTAAAGCATTTGGAGAGGAGTATACACGCCTTCTTCTGTCCCCATCTCTTAGAAAAGCTTATCAGCTGATCTTGAGCAAGTCACATGTCTCTCCCAAACCTCAGTGGTCCTTCCCTTAAAATAGCCAGAGACAATACCAATTTTCTTTCACAGGTGTTGCAATAATGAAACATCTCAACGGACATAACCGTGGTTTGGAAAGCTTTTCAGATTTGTGTAATTATCATCACAATCCTCCTCCTGGATTTCCTGTCTCCAGCCATGTTCTCCTAAGGAGGGTGAAAAATAAAACAACAAAACTAGAGGGTGTTTATATTGATATCAAGGAAAAAAGATTCTCCACAACTACTCGTAGATTGGCTCTTAGGGACTCTGTATACCTTGAAAAATTAAAACCTAGCTTCTCCCTTCGTCCTCCCTCTCCTCACTACAAAAAAAAAAAAAAGTGATTATAGAGTGAGAGCCATACTGATGATTTTGACTGATCAACTGGAGAAATTTAGATAAATTTGGCTTTTCATTAACTGCAGCTGTTGTTTCTTTCAGTGCCTTAATGCAATTTATCATGTGAACGTGCTGGCTGAGGAGCGTTGCTGGAGTTTTCCTTTTCCTTCAATCGTTAATCTTAACAGTATGAATCCAATTTCTATAGTTAGCCTGGAAAAAAAGTCCATTTCCTCTCCTTTAGGGTTGTTCTTATTGAAAAGTTATGCTTTCAGACCAGCTTTCTGCCTCTGTCTCTGTGTCTCTGTGTCTCTCTGTCTGTCTGTCTCTCTCTGTCTCTCTCTCTCTCTCTCACACACACAGGCACTCAAGTGTGCACACGCACAACTATCAACAGACTACCATGCAAGTCCAGGTCCTACGTCCTAAAATGACAAGGGCAAAAGCCCAAAGCCTCTCGAGGCGGCTCTCAGATTCCCCACCTCACCCCAGCCCATCTCTTCCCCTCACCCCCACACTTGGGACAATGCACGATTTGGTCTCTGAACACAGTTAAGGCCTCTGAACTCAATGAGTTTCCAGCTCCAGTGCACAAGAAGAAAGTTTTGCAGTTCCACATGACTCGTCTGTGAATGCGATCCATGAGGTGACAAATGACCTCCCAACAATATTGGCTGATTTAAATTGAACTATTATTCATTTACACAGGATGATGACTCATGACTGCCTGGACAGAAAAAAGAAAATGAAGTAGAGGAAGATAACCGGAGAACTTGTTTCCTGTTAATGTTCTAAGAGTAATAGGATGCTAGTAGTCTTTATGTGGTTTTTCATTATTCTTAGAACTGTAGTTACCATCTTAATTATTACATTGTTTCTCTTGGAAGAGGAGGAGGAGGGGACAGACTCTGTTTTCTTTTTTTATATCATGATGGATTAAATGTCAAGTATAATTAAATGCCATGGGATGGTAGCCACCAATTGATGCTGACACCTTTCAAGACAACCCACCCAGGAAAGGAGAAAATAGAAACATCTTAGCATCTCTGTATCTTTCCTGACTTTATTTCTGTAGCTGGAGGAACCAACATCTTAAACTAAAATAGAAAAAAGAAAAAGGGCAGAGCCTCTGCAAGCTAATAATTATTCTGTGCTTGAAATGAGTGTTCAGAAGAACAGCCACTGAGGTTGTAATATTTTCCGAAGTAGAAGTGGGGGCCTTTTCTCCTGTGCATTCTGGCAAATGGAAACAACAAGGAATGCGAATCATTCTAAGAATTTAGAAACCAGATGGGGCCATTTTCAAAAGATCCCCATTCTGATTTTTCAAGGGAGTAAAGGTGGGCAGAGAAGCATGGGAGATGTTACTGGCTAATTTATCAATAATTGATAAAAAAGGGGTTCTACTTCTAGTTCTATTTAAGAACTAACCACAAACCAAATCACTAACATATGGCTGAGCAAAACCTATCTGAGGTCGGTGGAACTGAGTGAGCCATGCTTACTGAAACACTCAAGTCTTGTATGATAATCAGGAAACCAAGGTCAGTACGGTTTTGATAGACTCTGACATTCAAGTTCACTTTGAAATGCTAATGTCAGTCAATTTTAGGGCTTTTACCCATTCTGGCAAGAAAATAAAATCTTCCCAGTATACATCAGTGATTTTATTCTAGCAAAAATGTTGGCCACTCTGACAGTAGCAAAATCTGTTAGGCAAAAGATAGCCTAGAGAATGTATTATCCTGTACGAGCTCCCAACTTCCAGTGAAAAGCAGCTGATTAATTTCTGTGTGTTTACCGCAAAGTTCTCCACACAACCTGAGTGATAGCTGACATCTGTCTCCACAGCCTCACAACCACACACCTTCTATCCCTTGCTTTGGTTTCATATTTTAGATCCCCTCTGGCCATGTACCCCAGTTCTCCTTAATATCAAGGGACTGGTTCTGTTGCTTATTTTCCTTCAAAATCAAGTCTTTGGGTAACCAGTTATTCACCTACAGGTCACAGATGAGGTAAACAGACAAACCAGAAGCCCTGCCAAGCAGAACAACCAGGGTCTGGCCAGGTGTCCTTGGCTCTTGGGCTCTTCAGAGGGAAGGGGCAGGACCCTGAGCTATGAGGGAGGCTGACAGGAACAGAGTGCAGCCCAGTCACCTCAGCTGCAAAATAAATGTCAAATTCTCAAACACCAACACCATGTCTTCCTTCTCTGGCCCTGGCTGGTGTGGCTCAGTCAGTTGGAACGTCATCCCCTACAGCAAAATGTGGGTAGCTCTATTTCTGGTCAGGGCATGTAGCTAGGTTGTTGGTTTGATCTCTGGTTAGGAGGCAGCGGATCAATGTTTCTGCCTCACATAGATGTTTCTCTCTCTCTCTCCCTTCCTCTCTTTCTAAAATCAATAAACATATTTAAGTTAAAAAAATCTTCCTTCTCTTTTCCTCTGAAGATCCACTAGTTAAACACCTAACCACAAGATATCCCCTGAAAGCCTGGAGCTCTACAGCTTCCCTGAAACATAACACTTCTCCAGGAAGTGGCTCATGTTAATGACTTTGAAGACTGTTTTAAGTGGCTTAGGGTGGATGGCTGACACAACTGCTGTCCTTGAGGTGTCAAAATTCTCCTCCTCACTCCCAGGTGAGTACACATCACCCAGAAACTTCAGCCCACAAAACCAAATATGGCAGTACAGCAGTTGGTTTCCAAGAGGGGTCCATTCTATACCTGTCTGTCCCAACCACCCCCTTTCTACTCGGGCTCGGTGCCCTCCCCATCTCTGAGTGAGGGGCAAGAACTAGAACACAGAAAACAGGACCCCCAAATCCTCTCTCACTCTCCTACAACATAAACATGTTGAGAGAGCATCGCCACCACTCCACAACTGGATGAAAAGAAAACAAAACAAATGCCAGTACTTTGTGGATCTCTTTCCATAGGAGGCCATGCTCTTATCATGCATATCACCCTAGTACTTTGCTGGGAACCCCTGTTCAACATTATCATCTGTGAGTCTGCAGTAAATTGATCAATAAATAGCTTTTTAAATATCTACAAGCATAAGTATAAAATGCTTTGTAGCACAAGTTCAGATTCAATGCCATAAAGTCAAATTCCTCCAAACAAAATTTGCCAAAGGACCATCCCCTCAGGCCACTGTCCACTGACACCCAGCCACCTCGGAGAAGCAGGCCTTCCACCCACTGATTGCCTACTAACTCACTGGCAAGCAATCAAGAACATTTTACACTACTATCTACCTTCTCAGTGAGAATTGTGACCCTAAGGACTACAAGAGATTGTTACAGAGCAAGGACCCAAATAAGCAAAGGGGGCCCGG